>OY728162.1:617914171-618453377 GCA_963277665.1 Viscum album
ATGTATCTTATGATGTATATGATTATAATATGTTATTGGGGTTGTTTATTATGAGGGTATAGGAGGTGAGGCATGAGTTATTTTCAAATTATCTATTCTTATTTCATGTGATCATGTGATTTCTCACCTATAATTTTGACATATCATGGGATTCTTAGGAAGATAGTATGTGACATGTATGATTGAAAACCATATCTTATATCATGTGTTGCGGAATAGGTATTATTTTCTTGGATATACCAATATGGATAGACCTACAAGGGTAGTGGGACCTTTTGTGGTCCATGGTTGAGGTATCCTTCTCTGAAGATTAATTTTTAGATAGTTTGATGGGACTATCAGGGATATGGACCGGTTTGTTAGCATCAAACTTGGTTCCTTATCACCAATTCTATTATTTTATTATTATAACCTAGGTATGTTTCCCATGATCATAAGTTCTTTTAGGTCACTTTATGGGATTTAATTTTATGATTTGATTGTATTATTCTAGCTTGTTTGACAATTAGCACCATTTTTTGTTTATATTCTTTGAATTTTGTTTCTTTTTTTCTTAGTGATTATATATGATTTGTGTGTCACTTTTTGTGTATCATGGTTTAAATTCAAACAATATGTTTTGATATGGTTTAAAATTTTTTTTTAAAATTGAAAAAGGTTTGGTCTTCTTAAAAGTGTTTTTAATAAAAACATTCCTTGAAATTTTTTGTGAAAAAAATTATGAGGCTCTTGTAAAAAGGGGAGATTTTAACTTGGTTTGTTTTCCATGGTTTAAATTCCCCTTTACTTGGTTTAAAATTTTAATTTAAAATATTTAATCATCCTTATTTTTACTTTATAAAAAAGGGATGATTGTGTGAAAATGTGCATGTGGCATGTTACTTGGTTTTTTATTTTAAATCATATGTAAACCTAATTTATACCTTATATTTAAACTATCACTTTATAAATTGTTTTACTAATAGATTTTAAAAAATTTAGTAGGTGATGACCTACTGGTCATGTTTACACTCATGCCTATCTATCATTCTAGTTTTAGGTTTTGATTCATCTTATGACCACTCTTTTAGCATTGATTTATTTGGATATTGACATTAGTTATTTATTTTATTAAATAAAACAAGTAATCCCTTTTATATTTTTTTACAAATATAGGGTATTGATATCTTCCAATAGTCGAAAAAAAATAATCTGAATGTGACTTTGAATATTTGTATATGTCTAGGAGGGATATTGGGGGTGAGCGGAGAGTTTGTTTATTTACTTTATTTATTTAATTGTTTATTTCAAAATATCTAATTTGGAATGTATCTTAGATATATAGATGGTTCATTCCACTTTTTCATTAGTTTTTATTGTTTTCATTACTCTGATTCTTGGGAAAAACTCTTACCAAGTGTGTTCCTGTGATGCTCAGGGACTAGTTTTCATCCCATAAGGATCAGGAATGCCCTCTGGGCCTATGGAAAGCCAATTCATATGGAATCTTGGGTCAGTTCATTTCAAATGGTATCATAGGAGGTTATTATTTAAATAAGTACCTAGAATCTTTTATGAGTATACCTCTTGTTATTGGGGTATGTATGGGTAAGATCGATTTATATTTAGATTTCACGGCTCAAGTTATTGGTCAGAAGTTAGTGCTTGATAACCATGCTTCCTGACGATGCCCAAGTTACCATGGAAAATGGGATTAGGATTTTGAATTCTGAATTTTTTTTAGATTTAGTTTTGATTATGTATTGAACCTCATTAGCATAGTTTGATTTTCCTTGGGGTTCAGGTTAGATTTTTTGATGAGAAATGATAATGGTTTGGAAGTGTAAAGTTGGCCTTAATGGCCTAATAAACCAAATAGTAGCCAAAAACTCGATCTTGAAATGTATTATAAATTTATTCATGACTGGTATGTGGTCTATCAAACCATGTGGCTAAATCAGGCATAGTTTTGCAACCCAATTGAATTATTTTTTAGATCTCTCTTGAGATATCCCTGATGGTGATGGGTGAGTCGAGGTGGGTCTTGGGATATGTTGATGACATGGATCAGGTTTTGATGGTTATGTGGTGTGCCTCCTTTTTAGTTTGATTATGGTGTGAAATGGGTTTTTGTGAAAAGGTAGGATTTTATGGGGGGAAATTGATTTAAGAGGAACCTTTTATATTTTTTATAAAATGGATTAAAAAATTGAAATCATTCGGGTTTGAAAATTAATCCTTGGGTCTTTTTTGAAAAATGGAATTATTTTTTTTAAACCTTGGTTTTAAAAACTCATTGGTTGTTTAATTATAAAGGAACTTGGAACTCATAGAGTGATTTTAAAAATTTTATTTTTTTCATTTGATGAAAATAAGGTGAGAAATTTTTTGAAATGTTTTAATGAATGGGATTTAAGAAGCTCCAGTGGGTTCCTTATTTTACAAAAAAAACTATGGTTTCTAAAACTGGGTGAAACTTTTTTTGAATTACCTTGGGAATTGGGGTTTTAAAAAGAAATAATCTTTTTTCTAAATAGTTGTGTGCTTTTAAAATCTTTTGTGTTTTTTAAAATGGATTTTTATCCTTTCAGGGGTGTAGTGGTTTTTAAATAAATGATTTTTAGAATGTGGGTTGCCTTGTTTTCTTGGTGTTTTTAGACCTTTTCCCTCTATGGGGGTGGTACCGGTTGATTTTATTTATTTAATATGGTTAATTGAGTCCATGTTCCATTGTATATAAGTATTCCCCTATGAAAGGTCTCAGTAAAGGTTGAGTTTTTACCTTTAAAGGTATTTATTCCTTCATTATTTTGTCTCTTAATTATATTCCAAGTGGAGTGTCAAGTGTTGTTTCAATTTTGGTGAGAGTTAGTTAATAATCTTTTGTTTAGGAGACTTGGATAATTAGTTGGATAACATGATGAGTATTTATTGGTTTGATCTTGTGGATGAAAGTTTTATCTTGGTATGATGGTTTATTTTGTGGATTCATGCTCAATAGATATTGAGACTTGTTACCTTAAGGTGTATTTTGACTTGGCTTGTCTTTGTGAGTGTTTTTGGATCATGGATTGATGTTTTTTACAACAAAATTTTGTTTATCAGTGATGGTTTGATATGTTCATGCCTATTACTCTTTTCACCTTGTGTGGAAGATAATATTAATGTTGTCCTTATAATGAAGTAATTTCCTGAGTTTTTATTTGTTGTTTGGATATGGGATGAACTTGGGTGAGTGATTTAGGTGATTAGGACTAGTATGGAACCAATTGAGATTATCCACTGAATATAGTTAGATCATATCTTCTTGGGTTTACCATGATAGGGTAGATGGGTGAGAGGTCCTAGTTTTCCTCGTTTTCTTCTATCTGTTATCCAAGGTTAGAGCCCATGTCATTTCTTTGATTAAGGTATGTGTCTAATTGCTGCTTGTTTTGGGTTCTTTAAGATTAAATGGATTTGGTGACCTAGTCTCCTGACCTTTGGTGTTTTTTGATTTTTTTGTGGTTCATTTTGGAGAACCGATCTTAGGATCTTGAAGTTCCCCGTTTTTTGGGGTCATTTGGGTGTTTTTTGGACTATACTTCCTTTTTGGAGATTATCTCATTGTGTATGTCCATGGTTAGTGGAATCATGTGGTATCTCTTATGGTTTTAAGTAATTCTAGTCACCTTAGTGATTCTACCATTATAGGACTGGGTTTGTAGTGATTCTCTATTTAGATCAATTCTAAATGGTTGGGAGACCTCAGTTTAGTCATTATTTTTTTAGATTTTCTTATTGGTTACTCGAATTTGATTTTTTTTTTAAGGTTATTATCATTGCTTGAGGACTTTTTTAGGATCATTAGAGGATGGATCATGTTTTAGTTTTCTGTAGTATTATGATCCCTTGAGTTGTCTTCAACCCTTTATAATTATTATGAAGGGGTGATGAGTTCTCCTATTTCTTGTTACCTTTACCTTGATTAGGGAATTTGTGGGGGAATAAAGTGGCATGGTTGGGATAATTATGAAACCCTCTAGTCATTAATAAATTTTATTCTATATTATTTTAAATTAATTTTTAGAATTCATGGGTTTAATATTTTTAAATTTTAATCATTTTTATAATACGCATAGTTTGGAATAACCATACAAAAAAGTGTGTGGGGTATTTTGATGTGATATTGACATTCAGAGTGGTTATAAAATTGTTAGTTAATCTATGTGGTGTCCTAAAAGAAACTGTGTGGGTTATTTTTGGGTTGTCCACTAGGGCCAGTACGGTTAGCACAAAATTTTCCAAAATATGCACCTAAATCATGCAATTTACCAAAGGGAAAAATATTTTTTTTTTATAAATAAACCCTTAATATATTTTAGATATTTTATCCCCTTATTACTCTCCCTACCTCACATATAACCCCATAGCTGATAACCTTATAGCGTACATGATCCCCCTCTACCAGACATCCTCTCCTTGCATGATTTTCTCTTAATTTCTTTGGGATTCCTGGATGATTCTCCATGGTATGAACTCTTCTCTCCTCCCTTTCCTTTCCCCAGGCGTTTTTATTTCTCCCCCCATCAAATTTTAGGTTTGTTTTAACCTTAATGGGTTCTAGGTTAGCCAATACTTGATGTTATTCTTATTTCTAGGGCTCATGTGGGTCCCTTCTCTCTTGTTTGGGTGTCTGATGTTGGAAGAGATACATTTTAGACTATTTTATATCATCCTTTAAGTGATTCAAGGTATTTGTTTTTTAAAACTACCATGTAATTAATGCTATAAATTTCTTGTGTGTTTTAAAGTCTTTCTTATAAATTTAGAAACATATTATATGCCATGGTAGGCTTTCCTTGGTGTTTCGAGTGGATTTTGTTCTGGGAATAGTCTTAGTCTACATACCAAGTTCTTGTAAAAAAATAGTGGCTCTTTTAAAATGATTTTGGTGTTTTAAAATTTCTCTTGTGGTCTTACATGTGGTTATCATGCCCACTTTGGTTTTAATTGGGTTTCAAAATGGTTTGGAGACTTATCATAGACCGTGGTCACATTCCAAGTGTTTGTTAAAACACTCATATGGATTTGATGAAGGGATTTAAATGTTTCAAAAATTTATTTGATGTTGATTCCAATTTTAAAATGGGTGTGATTTATTTTAAAGTCTTGTTTTATAAAAAAGGGGGGTTTTCCATGTTTGAAAAGATTTTGACACAGTGGGTTTCATGGTGATTTGAAATGGAATTTAAAAAGGGGTTTGGAGATTTTTGAAAAGGGTGCTTGGCACCATTTAGTTTCCTTTGAAAATGGGTTATTATTAAAGAATGTATTTGTGGAAAATTGAATTTCTAAATGAGATTCCAAATTTGATTTCAGGAAATAATTTCAACAGAGTTTTTGAGACTATTTTATAAGTGTGGTTTGAAAATTGATTTCCAAATGGTGTGGAAATGGCTTATCATCCCAAGATTTATGTTTCAAAGGCTCATTTTCCACTTTACATATTCTTTTTAAATTTGATAAACCCTCTCATGAGCCCCATGTAATGTTTTTTCTCATTGTGTATTTTTACCCCATGGGGTAAATGTTTTATATTGATATTCATCTTGTGGTGTCTATTCTTAGAATGTGTGATTTTGGATATTTCTTATAAGGGTGTGGGAGGTGATATTTGAGTTATTTTTAAATGATTTATTCTTGTCTCATGTGATCATGTGATTTCTCACCACCTTTTTTGACATATCATGGGAATTATAGAAATATATTAGGTGACTTGTATGAGTGAAAACCTTATCTTAGAGTGTGTGTTGTTAACTAGGGAGTATTTTCTCAGCTATAACAAGATATCTAGACCAACAAGGGCAGTGGGACCTTTTGTGTCCCATGGTTGATGTATTTTCCCCAAGATATTTATTCTAGAATAGTTTTATGGGACTACTAGGGATGTGGATAGGTTCATTAGTATCATCTTAGTTTCAATATCACCACTAGAGCCTAGGGACATTTCCCATGATGCTTAGGTCCTTTTAGGACACTTTTGGTTTTCTTAAAATATTTTTTAAGAAATGGTTTTTCCTTGAAATTGATTATGAAAAAAGAGCTTTCATGAGGTTTTTTTAAAGTGGGGTGGGGGGATTTTGACTTGGTTTTTTTCCATTCTTTAAAGGCCCCTTTCCTTGGTTTAAATTTATAATTTAAAATATTTAATAATCCTTATTTTTATTTTATAATAAGAGGTGGTTTTGTAAAAGTGTGTGTGCTTTTTTTTGCTTAGTTTTTTTCTAATGAATGTGAAAACCTAATTTATACCTTACATTAAAAGTGTCACTTTTGAAATTATTTTACTAAGGGGTCTCTATAGTTTTGGTGGGTTGTGTCCTACTGGGCATGTTTATGCTCACACCTATCTATCATTCCAGTTTTAGTTTTTGATTCGACTTCTAATTAATCTTTAAGAATTGATTGATAATAGGATTTATGTTAGTCATTTATTTTATTACCTTATCTAAGTAGTCCCCTTTGTAAATTTCTATAGATGGAGGGTAGTGATATCTATTGGTCATTGAAGAAAAGGCATCTAGAGGTGGATTTGTTAATTTTCATATATAGAGGAGGGAGACTGGTGGTGAGTGGAGAGTTTGGTTGTTTACTTTATTTACTACTTTTTTTATTTATTAATATATAATTTGACATGTATGTATGATATATGTATGGTTCATATCGATTTTTCATTATTTTTATTTTATTACTTTTACTTTGATTCTTAGGTGAAACTATTCCCAAGCGTGTTCCTATGATACCCGAGCACTAATTACTAGCTCGTGGAGATTAGTAATTCCCTTAAAGATAGTGTAGAGCTCAATCAAGTGTCGATTTAAATGGTATCCTAGGCCAGTTCATTATAAGAAGCTAGCCTAAACCCTTAATTTCCAAGGATACTTTCAGGATAAAGTTCAAGGTCCCAAAGTGAGTATTATTTAAACCTTAGCCTTTTCTTCTTAGTCTTTCCCTTCCAAACTTATCCTTAAAATAGAAATATAATGACCTTAGTATCATTATTATATGGAATTTTTATTATACTAATGTAAAACCTATTATTTATTATTTACCATCCACTAAGAAAAATAAAACAACATCGATCAAGCGTTTGTGTAGACTACCGCCTCCATGAAGCGATGTCTTCATTTTTCACCATTTCCTCTATTTACTGGTTATAAGAATGTAATTGAAGAATAAATGTGTAACATGTAATATATTTATTATTTTTAATAGAAAAATTATAATACACCTTTATTCCCTCTCATTCATTGGGAAATGAAAACATTAATTATGTGTTGTTTGGACTACTGCCTCCACGAAGTAATGTATCTCATTCTTCATCTAGTTTATTATTTATTAAAATATCTTAAAATATGATTCAAAACCTTAAAATATATAAATAATATCATTATTATTATATAATAATGAAATAATTATAAAATAAACCACTTTTATAAACATAATCATCCATTAATTATGGTATGTTCATGTTTGGATCAACCTAACCACCTACTTGAACATTATTATAAAAATCTATCATTGATGGAAATGTGGAATTAAATACTAATATTATTATAAGTTAATAATAAAATCATGAATGTTTTATGGTTCTATAAATTTTATATTAAGTATTTAACTTATTATTAAAATATCATCTTCAATCACTCAAATTACCGAAACAAGCTGAGATTGATTCAGTTTTCATGAAAAATAACTAAAACACTTAAGAAATGAGATAATAGATTTATAAATAAATATACGTTACATATTTTAGTTCCTTTAATTATCTATTAATTATGAACTTGGTATCAAATAATGGGTACCATAATTGACATCATAAATCATGTGAGAAACAATTAATGTTACTGACACTCGATGGTAAAAATAAGTTATAACTAACTAATATATTCATAATAAATGATCATAAATGAAGTATATAAAAGTTAATGTATATAAATAAGGTTATTTAATAGAATATTAAGATATTTATGTTTTTTATATAATATTCTAGAGTGCATTCAACTAAGCAGAGAAACAATTTAAGGGTTTCTTTATCTCATTTTCAACTACATGAGACACGTTTGATATTGTGAACCATTATTTTTTTTTATATAGTGTATTCATTTCCCTATTGATTTCATGTATGAAAATATATTACATTTCATGAAATTTTAATTTTCCATTTCATGGTATTCCTCTCAATATCCTTTGATTCTTATGTTACCAATACCATGAGAGTTTCATCACCAATCTCATTTTCAAATAGAGATTACTTTTGAAAAATAATCCATTTGGGGAATTTGAATAATTTTCTCTCTAAAAACCCTATCATTTTATTATACTATGTTAATGATTTTGGTTTTACTTGTCTTATACCTATTTTATTTTCCCTCTTGGCTCATTTTTACCCATTATAAGGAAACTGACCCTACCTCTTCTTTTTGGTCATGAATCATTATCTTCCATGACCGTATTGATTGGATGCCTTTTCAAATATACTTATCTATATCAAAATAATTGATTATTTTAATTTTATACTAATTTAACTTCTTTAAAAGTTTTAAATAAATTTTTTAATTATTTTTATATGATCTATTTTCATAAAAGTGTGAAAAGCATCTGTTTTTAACATTTTCCATGTGAACACATCTTTCCGCTATTTTTATCTTTTTCTATGAAACTTTATATCTATGTTTAAGGAAATTATCATTATACTAGTTTTATAAAATATTTCTACATAAATTAATTTTTTTTAAAAAGACCAAGAATTCTTCTTATTTCCAAATTGATTTTCTTAATGATCCTAAAAAATCATCTAACTCAATGTCCATTGACATATTTTATGCTTGATAAATGATATTCTTAAAAAAATATTATTTACCTTATTTATTGGGATGACTTATGAAATTTTATTTTCTACAATAAAAATTATTTATCATTTTATTTGTATTTCACAACAATCCATTGTGAATAAGCAGTATTTTTCTCCCAATACCTTTTCTCTATGAACACTCTATATTTTTTTCCTTTTATTAAAGGTTATTCACTTAGATGTCATTCATCGATTGATTGGAGAAATTATTGACTAAACCATATAAACTTTATCTTTATGGTGTAAATACCATATAATTTATTGAATTTTATGTACCTATAAAGTTATTTAGTATATTTGGATGTCCATTTATATTATATGGGTTTATCATGTTTATTGATGGAATTATGAATTTTTTTCTTAAATAATTTTATTTAAAAGGGATATAAAACCCATTTTCTTTCCATGTATTATTTATGATATGATTGATTTATTATGGTACACATATGTAAGTATAATGATGGGTTGGGTCTTATATCACCCTTAAATGCATTGGTTTAAGTTGATATCTCATGATATAATTAGGCATGGATATAATGATTTTTTCACATAGGTATGGTCATGATGAGTTTTCTCACATTTCTAAGTGTGGAAATAATGAGTTTGTTCACATAGGCATGGGCATAATGAATTTTCTCATAAGGTTTTCCTATGATTATGTTTTTTCTATATTTCCAAGTTGTTTTCATGTTATTCCACATTTATATAATGCCTTTAATTTCTGGATATGCAACATTTACTTGTTATGACACACTCTTATGCCTATTATTATGGATCATGATTGTCAGCTCATGTTATCACACTCTTTTGATTCATGTTTTATAATGTTCCAATAATTATGCCATGACTTGTGACTTATGATCAAATCTTTATTGGGTAAAATTTTATTATATATCATGATTCTACCCATATTATCATCTTATAATCACTTATTATCTTTGATTGTTATTGTTGATGCTTACCCTTACTAAGCATCTAATCTCACCCCTTTCTTATGTTTCTACTTCCCCAGGTTATGAAGAAAAGTAATAAGAATGATCTGTATAGAATAGTATTTTGTGTGGAGAAATTGTGTGAGATATTTAAGACTTTTTTTCAATTAGTTAGTTACTTATATAGTGGGAGAAATTTACATTAGTTTAAATAATGAGTTTTGTTAGTTGATGTTTTATCCTAACTCTCTAAAACTCTAAACCTAAAAGATCATTGGAATGTATTATAATACAATATTTTCTTTAAGTCATGTAATTATGAGATGGTCACATCCAAGGGGAATCATAGTTGGTATCATATCTAGGTTTAGATAACTTTAGAGGTTGGGATGTTACTTGAGGATAATTTAAGGGTTGATAAGTTAAGTTTAATCATAATTTAAAAGGTATAGAAAACTATTTAGGTTAGTTGAGGTAATATTTGATATTTTTGTGATTAATATAAGATAAATTTATTGAAAACCGTAGGGATAAGTCTAAGGGATAAGACTAAGTATAGGATAACATCCCAAAGTTTTGGTAAAGTAGATATTGTGTGGTTTATCCTAACAATAATATCCTTGTATGGATACTAGAAAGTGGATGCGGTTGTGGCACAGATGAACCTAGGGGTAATCACCATAAAAAGTATAGTTGAGTATCAAATCAATATTTAATATGGTGCATGATGAGTGGGCCTAAGACTGCACACCTGGATAGAAACTTCTGGGAGATATACTATGGTTAATTCACATTCTCTTTAATGAACCATTATAAAGGATTTGAGTATGATGTTAACTAATGAAGTTAGAGAACCTAATAGAAAATGAACATGGATAACCAAGGATTCAACAAAGAGAGTAATAAATTGAACTAAAAGTGTGATAATGTTTAAAACAAAGGTGACATATAGGAAAACATCTTTATATTAGTTTTTTCTTATTCATATTTTGGATATTATCATAACCTTTTTGGTTTTAGTATTTTTTGGAATGGTATCACAAAAATTATGTTGATAAAGGTATTTATCTAGAAACCACTATGTTTTATAATTGAATATGATAGAATACTTAAATAATGGTTGTAAATATTATTATATGCCTATTATGATGGAAAATTTGAGTTTCTTAGTCTTACCTAAGGTGGTTATGTGGATATATTAATAGAAATTAAATCATGGTACTATAAGATATTTTCATTAGTGAGTTATATTGATACAAGATATTCTAGTATATTCTAAAAGTTAGGAGGATTATTTGACACGTATAAGAATTTTTATTTAGTATTTTTTCCTTAAAGTTTTGGAAACTTATATTAAATGGTATAAATAACCTTGAAAATTGATTTTATGACAGAGTTATATTTTTGGGGATAAATATTGGAGAACACCTGAATGAGTTATGGATAACTCTTAGGTTCGATATATGCTTGATGTTTAGGTAATAAAGGGTTGATTTATTTTGATAAATTTAAGTTATATGGTATTTAAAACAAATTTAAATTTGTATTCTATAGATCAATGAAAGTTTCAAGACCCTCAATTGATTGAAAACAAAACTATCACAATACAATTAAAAACACAAACTAAAACATCCAAAAATACTAATTGGAAGGTGTTTTATCAAATCATACGGTCTAAGAATAAGCTCCACAATATCAGTTGAGTGATTATAGACTAGGATTTTAATGATCTCATAAAAATATCATCAAATGAAAAACCTAAAAAAACATCAATAGGCTTAAATCCAATAAAGACAATCCAAAACCCAAACTATCCATCATGTCCATAAATACCTGTTGAAATCAATGCCTCGAGCCTCCTACCCTAGAAATCAAAATCCAATTCATATCACACAGACCGAAGTTATAGAATGTGGCACCCAAAAACTCTAAATTTACCAATGAGAAGAAGGGACCTCCATATGAAACACTATAGTGTACAATAGTGGAGTCATCAGTGACTAGCACTACAATGTCTCCAATCCTCATCAAGAATTGTTGGCACACACCAAAACCGCATCTACCCACTGATCACTAGAAACCAATGAACTATTGTCTCAAAACACATTCCAATGAACCCCACCAAATAAAAAATAAGAAAAATGAATAAGCTAAGAAAATCAACACTAAAAAAACCCAAGGAAAATAGTAATTTTCATCAGCCTGTAATGAATGATAAACCCTGAAACCCAACTTTGACCTTCGCTGCTCAAGTCAGATACAAGCAGGGATCCAAAAACAACTCGATCCATATCCAAAATTACATTCTCATCTGGGAAGGGAAACAATGATGAATCTTCACCATAGTCCACCCAACACAGAAAAATAGAGCCACAATCTAAAAATGATCTCAAGTACATCCTGAAGGAAAACATGAAGAAGAAAAATCAAAAAACCACTAGGCAATCCAAGAGACTAATTCCACTATGAGACATATTGTCGAAGCCATATGAGGTCTTGATCTATAACCATGAATAATGAAATCAAAATTTCAAGCACAAAATGGGTTTTATTATCTATCCATATCCAAATAAAAATATCACATTCACTCATTTTAAAGAGAAAGATCCATCTGTAGAACCAACTGGATTTTCTACAAGTACCACCAGAAAATAAAAACAATTTGATTCCCAAGGCCACTCAATACCTTACCATCTCAAAAATAATTAAAATCCACTAGCATCTTGACTGAACTTTTCAGAACACAACACACTATCACATCATGAGTAATACACACCCAGTCATCAACCTTAAAAAGGATACACTAGTTCCCAAACCATCACAAATGATAGATCCTCATCATCTATGCATATAATTTCTTCTCAACTACCATGAAGAATAATGCAAAATGCATCGGACCACGATAATGTTATTGAATCGAGGGGCATGGGTGAATGGTCTCTAAGAGATCCAACATCACTGAAGACATAGAACCCATCAGAAAATACGTCCCACTCAAATGGATATAAAAAAATGGAAACAAGACCATCCACATGAATAAAACAAGAATAAAATCCATAAAAGAACACGTTGTAACACCATAAAAGATAACTGGAAATCCCTAATAGGAAGTATTGGAAGAGGGTTTTGCCTCGGTGGACACCAATCACCAGGGTTCCCCTTCTCTGTATATTTTTTCATTTAGATAGTATTGATATCCTTGGAATTGATTATTAATTTAATTAAAAAATGATCCATTATTTTTTGGTGAATTTTATCTCATTTTTTAGATTATGATATATATTGACTAGTGTGTGACTTTATGAATTAGGTGTTAATAAATTTTAGGGTTTAATATGGAGTTGATTTTTTAGGAATATATGATTTCGTTGTGGTTTAATTTCTTAGAGATTCAAATAGTTTTTGGAAAGTTATGTTATGGATAATATATGATTAGGTTATATACATACATGTTTGTATGAATGACTAATGTTGTTTAAGTAGAGATAAGTAACTTGATATATCCTAAGAAATTAAGGTAGATGTCATATTAAAAGTTATATCATGAATGAAGAATATGTTAATAATATACACACCTAATTTCATGAGTGATTAATAATTAAAATTTTGAAGATGAAATATATTTAAGTGGAAAAGAATGTAATGACCCAATATTTCACTGTATATTTTCCTTAATAAAATATTGTGTTTGGTAGCATGATCCACACATAACACCGAGCTTAAATAACTCGATACTAGATGAACATTATTAAGAAATTTAATAATAATAATAATAATAACTCTAGTAAATAAAAATATTCTAATCAATTAAAAATGCATTGAAAATTTGATTATGAATGTATAAAGTTTTAAAAGAGCATTTTTCAACAGAAGAATTTTTTTATATATTGTTTTTTATTTAAAAGATAAAATTATAAATTTTAGAATTTTAATTTTAAAAAATTAACTTCATGTGTGAATTCATTTTTTCAAAATTATATTAGAGTTAATTTTTTATATTTATCTAGAATAATTTATTTTTAGGTGAAAAATGAAACAATATCAACTTTGATAATACTGTTACTTTTATAACATTATCCTAATATAAGAATGAATTAAAAGTTTTTGAAAAAAAAATCTATAAAAATGTATAAATTAAATCATTTAAAAATAATATATTGAATTTATAAAACTCATGTATGATGTTTTGGAAACTTAAGTAATATTTTACACTAAAAATTATTTTTATTCGCTTATATTAAAAATTAGTTTTCATCACTTATAGAAATTAAATATAAAAAATGGATTACATATTTTAAATCATCATGTTCATGTTATTTAATAATTTTATTTTTATTTTTAGTCATATAATGACCATGATAATAGTTAAAGGGTTATTTTCAAAGAATTATTTTATTAATGTTGAGTAATTTTTATCGAATAAATTAAATTAATCTATTTTATATAATAAAATTTATTTTATATATAAAAATATATCATAACTCAATTAATTTTTAATTAATTTTATCTAAGATTGAGAATAATTAATGATGAAAATAAAAATTTTTCTACAAAATAGATTTTTTATATATTAAATGTTTTGTTTTAAAAGTTGATTTTATCTTATTTAGAAATTAAATTAGACTATATGGGGATTAAATTTAGTTTTATAAGACTCAAAATTTTTAATATGGGTTATCTTATATTTTTAGTAAAATATAAATTACTTAGTTAAAAACTAGTTACCAAGGTAAAAACCAAAAATGGTAAAATGTAAAAATCAAGTGTTAAAAGGATTGAAAAATGTATAAAACATATGTAAAAATGACTGGTAGAGTATTTTTACACCATATATCAGCATAAAATATATTATTTATCACTTTTGGGTCCATTAACCCTTTAATAGTGTCATTACATTATTGAAAAATAATGGGTATTCACAAAAGTACCATTTTCTTCACTTATAAAAGGGGATCACTTACATCATTTAAATGATCCACTTTCCCATTAAATTATCCTTGATATCCTACCCAATTTTCCTATTATATGATTAAATTTAATTCTATAAATCTTTTGGTTAATATAATTTATCCCAATCCTTTCATTTCCAAGGATACTTTTAAGCGAAAGTTCAAGGTACCAAAGTGAGTATTACTTAATCCTAAAATTATTCTTATGAATCTTTCCCTTACAAACATATCCCAACCATAGTAATATAATTACCTAATTATCATTAATATATTTAAGTGTTTTTTTATTAATTTAATTGTCATTATTTATTCCTTCTAATCCACTTAGAAAAACAAAACAATGTTGATCGTGCATTTGTGTGGACTACTACCTCCATAAAGAAAAGTCTTCCATTTTTCACCACTACCAATCTTAACTAGTTATAAGGATGTAATTGAAGAATATATGTGAAATATATAATATAATTATTATAATTAAGAGATAAATTATAATACACTTTAATTCCATCTCATTCATTGGGAAATGAAAACGTTAACCGTGTATTGTGCAGACTACCGCCTCCATAAAGTAACATATCCCATTATTCATATAGTTCATTTATTATCCTTAAAAATATATAAATTATATCATTAAGATTAAGAAATAATTATTATTCCAAAATAAACCACTTTTATAACCATAATCATCCATTAATTATGGTATGTTCGTGTTTGGATCGTTTAACCACCTACTTGAACAATGTTATAAAACTAAATCATAGATGATTATAGGAACTAAAATACTACTATTATTAAAATTTAATAATAAAATAATTATTTTTTATAGTTCTTTAAAGGTTATATTAATTATTTAACTTATTATGAAAATATCATCTTCGGTCGTTAATGTTACCGAAATAAGCCGACACTAATTCAATTTTCACTCAAAATAACTAAAACACTTATGGAAGGGGATAATAGAATTATAAATAAATATGAGTTGTATATTATTTTACCTTTAATTATATATGAATTATGAACTTTAAATCAAATAATGGGTACCAAAATCAACATCATGAATCATGAGCAAAATAATTAAATTTACTAACACCTAATGGTAAAAATAAGTTATAACTAACTAATATATTTATAATAAATGATAATAAATGAAGTATATAAAAGTTAATGTATATAAATAAGGTTATAAAATATAATATTAATATATTTATTTTTTTTATATATGATCTTAAAGTGCATTCGACTAAGAAAATAAACAAGGTAAGGGTTTCTTTGTCTCATTTTCAACTCCATGAGACATGTTTGATATTGTGCACTATCATTTATTCTATATGGTGTATTCACTAACCTAATGACTCCATGTATTAAAATATATTAATTTTCATGATATTTTATTATCCATTTTAGTATCTTCCACTCAAGCTCCTTTAATTATTATATTACCAATATCGTGAAGGTTTTATCACCAATATCATTTTCAAATAGAGATTTCTTTTGAAAGATGATCCATCTAGGGGATTTGCATAAGTTTCTCTCAAAAAACCCTATTATGTTATTCGAATATGTTAATTCTTTTGGTTTTACTTATCTTATCCCTATTTCAGTTTCCCCCTTGGCTCATTTTTACCTATTTTAAGGAAACTGACCTCATATCTTCTTTTTTATCAGGAATCCTTCTCTTCCATGACTGTATTCATTGGATGCATTTACAAATGTCCTTATATATGCCTTAATAATTGATTAAGGAAATTTTATACTAATTTATGTTCTTTAAAAGTTTTAGATAAATTTTAAATGTTTTCTATATGGGTCATTTTCCTCAAAGTGTGAAAAACATCTATTTTGAACATTTTCCTTATGAACACATATGTCCTCCATTTTTTCCTTTTCCTATGAAACTTCATATATAAAATTTAATGTTTTATAAATTAAATTATTATTCTCCTTGTTTTATAAAATATTTTTACTTAAATAATTGGTTTTAAAAAGATCAAGAATTTATCTTATTTCTAAATCGATTTTACTAATACTCTTAAAAAAATGTTTTAAATCTGAATCAACATCCTTTGATATATTTTATTCTTGATAAATGGTATTATTAAAAATTTAACATTCACATTATTTCTTATGAGTCTTATGAAATGTTATTTTATATCATAAAATTGATCCATCGCTACATTTTTCTTTTCTAACTGTCCACTGTGAATGGGAATTATTTTTATTCTAATGTTTTTACTCTATGAACACTATATATTTCCTTCCTTTGATTGAAGGGTTTTCACCTAGATTTAATTCATCAATTTATTAGGGCAATTATTAACTAAAATACATACCCTTTTTCTATACAATATAAATACCATATACTTTATTGAACAGTATATACCTACAAAGTTATTTAGTATCATTGGATACCCTTTAGGCATGGGCATAATGAGTTTTCTCGTATTTTTAGTCCTAGGAATAATGAGTTTTTTCATATAGACATGGGAATAATGATTATTCTCATAAGTTTTTCTTATGGTTATTATTATGCTATTTTTCCAAGTTGTATTTTATATTATGCCACATTTCTATATGACTTTCATTTCAAGCTATTCTACATTTCCTTATTATACCACACTCTAATTATTATTCTTATGGCTCATGATTATTGGCTCATGTTACCATAATCTTTTGATCTATTATTTATAATGTTCCAATAGTGATTCCATGACTCATAACCCATGATCTATTATTTATTGGTTATAATTTTATTTTGTATCCTAATTATACCCTTATTCTCATTTTATGTTCACTTATGATCTTGGATTTTTATTGCATATGTTTACCCTTATTGAGCATCTCATCTTTCCCATTTTTTATGTTTCAATTTCCCCATGTTATTAATAAAAGTAATATATTTTATGTTTCTAGAAGAGAATATTTTTTTATAATTTTTGGGAAATGTTGACTTGTTATGAATTATATATTTTCTTATCTAGTGAGATAAATATCCATTAATTGAAAAGATAGGGTTTTTTAGTTAGTTTTTTATCCTAATTATATAAAACTATTAACATTAAAGATCATGGAAATGTATTGTAAAGAAATATTTTCTTTAATTAATTTAATTATGAGATGGTCACATCTGTGTGGTGTTACAAGAAATTCCTTAGATAACTGATGAATTCTTGGTTAAGATATTCTCCACCATAGTCTAAGCGGGGTTTCTTTATCTTCTTACCAAACTGATTTTCTACTTCATTCTTGTATTTCTGAAATTTATAAAAGGAATCAAACGTATACCTAGTTTAATAAACATATCCATATCTACTGCAGTCGTCAATAAAAGTTATGATGTAAGATTAAACACATCTATCTTCTTCTAGAAAAGTTCCACACATGTATGTATGAACTAATTCAAGAATCTATGTAACTATTTCAACCTTTCCATTAAATGTATATTTAGTCATTTTTTCTTTCAAATAATCATGACATATATTTAAGGGTTTTAGTTTAAAAGAATCTAAATATCCTTCTTGATATAGCTTTGTTAAACGCTTCTCATCTTCATGACCAATTGAGTGATGCCTTAACTAGGTGTGATATAAGTCATGTGAAATTGATTTTTTATTGATTTATAACACTTTATTTTCATATTATAGCACATAAATACTCTTATTCAAATATTCCATCCCATAATTTATGTTATTGTTATAAAATTAGTCAATTTAATTTCCAAACTTGAAAATTAAGTCATCGATATCTAAACTGGACATGGAAATTATGTATTTGATTACATTGGTCATATAATAACAATTTTTTAAAACTAAAATCAATATTATTGGCAACATGAGATGGTAGTCTCTAATAGTTTTTGTAACTAGTCTTTCTCCATTATCATCTCAAAGATCCACTTCACTGTTGATAATCTTTTAAAATTTACTTGGTTCCTATATTGGGATACAAATTTGATTACCAAAAGTTGTATCTAATTCCCAATTTATAGAAATGGAGAGATTTTATTCAATAATGAATTCACTTAAAGATTCTTCTTACTCCTTTATTAATGTGTAGTTATTATTTCAGTCAAATTTCTTTCCATAAGAAAAACACATTATATCCTACTCCTTATCTTTTCCCTTGATCTTTCTCCTGTTATAATAGCGGTAAAAGGTGCCTTAGATTTTGAGTTATAATTAGGGTTTTTTATTTATATTCCTATTATTTACCATAAGTATCGAAGGTTTTCATGCTTTATACCCTTTTCTATTAGGCGAATCAGAGTCAAGAGATCTGGGAGAGTCTTCTCCATATTATTCATATTAAAATTCATAATAAAACTTGAGAAGATATAAGGAATTTGATAATTAGTTCTGCCACAATTCCTTATATAATTTAAAACCTATAATTTCCAAACACTCACTATATAAAATCATATTAACTACATAATTTCTAGCCGGTGCACCTTCTCCAAGATTTTGTGCAAAGAGTTCCTTGTAGATCTCATACATATCTTGTTTTACTTTCTCTTGATCAAGATCATGTAAATGAGATAAAATAGTGTATGAATCCATGTATTCATAAAGCTTGTTCTCATCACTTAGGGGTTTTCATGCGTCAGGTTGGGTTGATTTTGGGGTAATTTTTCACTCGGTACAATCAAAAGTGGTTGGGTTGGGTTGGGTCAAACCATAGAAATTTTTGTAATGACCCAACCCAACCCAAAATGAGGTGGGTTGGGTTGGTTTAGGTTGAGTCTTTTGGGTTAGGTAAAGAAAAATTATAGTAAATAATAACAAAAAACTGTAAAATTATTGATTAAACTAAAATTAAACAAATTTATAACATTTAAAATCTTCTAAATGCAAAAAGACCAATAATTCCCATTAAATTCAATTAAAATTTGTAAAAAAATTTGTTTAAAACCTCAATAAATACATAATCACATGGAATAACCAAGAAATTTATATCATCCAAAAAACATTACCTATAATTTCTAAATAAATTAGGCTTGACCTATAAAATTACCTATAAGCTATATCAACCAATGAAGAAAACATAAATTCAAATAAATATGCATCCAAAAAAATCAAGAAACATATTTACCGGCCAAAAAAATCAAATAAAAAATTTAATAAACATTTATTAAATTTATTTTAACATCGTAGGTATTTTATTTGGACATTTTATTGGTCATCCAATAAACAAAACATTATAGGTGACTATTAAATTCAATAAACTTTGCATATAATGTCTAAAAAATTCTCATATCGAGAGCTGATAAGAGGTAGATGGAGTTCCCAACCCCCATAGGAAATAAATTAAGGATTGGTTGGGTTCTTTGGGTCAATTTGGTTTAATATTTTTCTAACCTATGGCCCGACCCAAACGGATCCCAACCCAACCTAAATTAACTTGACCCATCCATATCTTGGGTGTAACCTAGCCCAACTAGGTCAGGATGGGTTGGGTTTGTACACCCCTAACATCACTAGTCATGGATGATAACATGAGGTGTTGGACATCCAATGCATCATCCATGTGTTTATAAAATACAGAATGCTCCTCCTCACTTGCCTCCTTAGAGGGATTGGTGGGAAATAGGGACTCCAACACATAAAACTTCCACTCTTTTAATAGTATAATGTGCAAGGTCTTGTACCGCTCCTGAAATTTAGAATCGTTTAGGTGGTTTTCTTTCCCCAATATTGATCATTGTTATAATTTCATGATTAAATGACTTTCCATTTTCTATAACAAATAAAATCATATTTTAGTAATTTTTCTTCATTTCCAAGTGTGACATAATTAATTAATTTTATTATTATCCCTCTATTTTATAAAATCTCAATAGCCCTCGCTATTGGATTTGTAATATCCTATTATGTATAAATTCTATAAGAAAGGATCTATATTCCCCTTATCATAACCCAAACTTTGGCCATGCAAATTGGTTGAAGTTAATTTGTTATATGGTTTTTCCAACTACATTAACTCATAGTTCCTTGATCCATTGAGTGGATTCCCCAATCTCAAAATCCTAGACTTGAATTTAATCAACACTTGAATCTAAATTGTATTAAGTAGACTTTGAGAATTTCTCTTAATAATAATTTTGTTATATCAACCAATTTTCATTGTTAAAACTTCTCAATAATTTAAAATTGTCTCCAATTTTGTCCTAAAAACACTTTAACTATGGGTGCATCTTAACGTAAAATATGGGAGGGTTTTACTAACATAATATTTCCTTGAGGGTTTTTTATCTTTATTCATAAAAATTATTTATTTTATTTATTAAATTCTTGTTAATATTATGTGGATTTTATATAATTAATTAACCACATCTGATAATATAATTTACAAATAATATCTTTATTTTATTTTATATTGTGTGCTTCTTAATTAATTTACTTTGTGTGATCATGTTTAATAATATAATAAGTATTGTATCACATAAATAAATAAATATCCATTCACTTGAAAAAATAAAATAAACATATGATATAATCCTGAGATTTTAACTACCTATTGGTTTTTCAAGTAAAAGATAAAATAACCCTTGACTCTAGGGTAATAACTCCTTGAGGCGATACATGGATCAAGTTACATCACTCCACCTTTAACCTATGTATCTCCTTGGTTGGTTTTAGCTTAACTCAGTCTTGAATCATCTCTAATCCCATAGAGCTCCTTCCTTTACATATGCTTACTCACTCATAGGTGAGGGGAACCAGAGGTTTAGGATTACATAAATAAATCATGGACACACATGCCCATACATAATAAGGAGGAAGGTATGATACAAAAATCATAATATTTAATTTAATAATAAATTGATCCCAAAAACTCATTTAATAAATGATTAAATTAAATAGAAACCCAACACATACATAGGTCGGTCAATCTCATGTTCATTCACAACATGAAATGGCTACTTGCTATCATTCATTTCAATTCTTTCTTTATTAAGATAAACATCTCATGAGAATAAATTAATCATATTATTAATTAATGTATTATTTATCTTAATTAAAAAATCAAATATTCATTTATATTATCATCCTCCATAATTTTAAATAAATTAAATTAATTGATTTTAATTTAAAATTATTCAATAAACAATGAGTAATAGAGGCAGAATGACATGTTCCCTTATGTGTTTTATTAAACACATTTATAGAGTTTAACTATTACATGACATGTACTATCACCCACATGGCATGTGAATAATGTTGTGTACGGTCCTTATCATGTATTGTGTACTTACACGATGTGTATGTCTACACGATGTGTTATTAGGTTAATCCGTGTAATCTATGTGTCATATATAACCACACAACATGCCAAGAATATGCATGATGTGTACTATTGGTGATTCCCATCAATTACACGGTGTGTACGAAAAAACATACATATCGTGCATTTTCATAATAACATGGAAAATATTTATTAAATAATTTAATTCCACATGACATGATGAAAATCACTCAGTGTGTACCTAATGTGGAAAACCCCACCGCACAATGTTTACATCTAACTACATACTATTTAGTTTGGTTTATCATTAATTAATTAATTTTCTCTATGTGTTGACTCACATGAAATGCATGTCTTGGCATGTTTCTTGAATGAGATGTCCCAAGTTACGCATCATGTACATCTTGCTACACGGCAAGTAATTCATTACTGGCCACCCACACTACATGCATAGGGACCCATTATGTATCTTGTGTGAACTATCACATGTTACATAGTATGTATAACTTGCTACACATCATGCACTTCATGTGATGTCATATTGTTCAGTCGGCATTCAATACACAACATATAGTAATTACATGTTGCGTACTTTGACCACACAGCTTCCATGATTTAAAAGTGGTCAAAACCATTTGGGTTATGTGATGTGTACACCATCTAAATATTTTATACTCCCTGTCTAGTTTCATTCTAACCGGTGTTTAATACGTAGAATCTGATAACATTTCATATCGATATCCCACACAACATGTCATGATTTACGTGGATATCCCTTATGTGGTTGACCATGGGAACTCGACATGTAATGTTTCATTACACATCATGTAACTGTGTCTCTCAACCACTATCCTCAATACCTACGGATAGGATATATAATAATTATTTATCTATTTTTATCCTTTTCTTGGTCACATAAATTTAAAAAAATGCATCATGTCGAATTTTAGATTAAGAATGAAAAACTGAAGAAAAAAAACTTGTTAATAAAACCATAATTTGAGAAATCAAGTAATAAATAATTATAAATTATAATGTGACCAGTTTGATACTGCTTGAATATTTTGAGGTGTAGCATGGGAGTTTTTCTTATGCCCAAGAATGTTTTTCATCGTTTTTAATGAATAAATTTGAAGAAATTTATGAATGTAACCTCATAATATTCATATAGAGGATTTGTTCACATTTAATTTTTAATTAATTTAAATTAATAATTACCTCAGATTGATAATTCTTTTATCATTGATGATCAATTTTATAGTCACTCTAGTAATATTGAATTGTTATTATCATGGAAGAATCAAAACTAGAATTCATCTAGCAATATCCAAACATACTCCATGAATCTTGGAACATCATTATTGGTGCACTGAGTGTTAGCACGGAGGAACCAGTCCCCTTAATTCATTCTTCATTGATCACAATAAGAAGTATTTTGATCTTGAAATAATTTTTCTCTAGTTCTTTCATTGTTGAGAGGGAGGAGGAGGATTGTATCTCTACAATCTCAATAGAGTTTTTGAGAAATTATCACTATCTTTAGAGAATTATTTAGAGAGGATTTATTGTGAAAAATAATTATCACCTTACCTTGGAAATGATATAATTAGGAATATATACCCAGTCATAAACAATTAGTAATTATATAGAGGTACTTTATCTAATTTTTTGTGATAAGTAAACCTATAATCAAATAATATTATTATTATTATATTCCATGATGTGTGATAACTTGAAAATATTTAAATATTATTTGTTAAATAAATAAATCAATATTTATTTAAATGATAATAAATAAAATATATCATTTCAATCGAGCACTTAAGTTGGTCCATCAATCCTCCTCGATGTTTATTGAACCTTGAATAATAAATATTTTATCTAAATAAATATTATATTCACTAACTTGCTAATAAAATTTTATTTAATATTCAACTCATGTATATTATAAACTTGAATAACTGGTGATTAATTTTATGTGATCAACATAACATAAATAATAATTATCACACAAAATAATAATAATACTTATTACTAATATTAAATTCTAATGGAATTTAATTGAGATGCTAGATACACTTAGTGTGTGACCCTCTAGACCTCTTTCTCAGTGGAATTAGGAAAACTTGCCAAAATTCAAAGATTAATGTCTAGAAATGTCGAAAATAAGTTAATTTCGGAATGAAAACAACCTCATATGAATTCTTACTATGTGTTATAATCTCTTTGTCTCAATATCTCATCAAGAAAGTTGCATACCTGTGCCATCAACTTATATGCTTGATTAATTATTTTTTGACCCTTTAAAATGAACTCATTAATGAAGTTTAATAGTAATGGACTTAATTATATAGTTCCATTTCAATTAAATGTCCTTATATATCTTCATTAATTAACTCAGAAGGGATAAATCCTTTCTTGACTTATTCAATCAATGTCATATCACTTATGATGCACCCAATGTATCCCACCTCATTGTGGGTATATGTCATCGCAATTTTCATCAATACATCATATTTTTTGATTCATGATATATATTAATAATAATATAAAATATAAGGACCAATACACATATCCATATATAGGAATATATAATGATACATGTAACACCCCAACTTGAATCACCCAGTTGGGGCCAGAGTGATTCGGATAGGGGCATTACAAAGTGGTATCATAGGGGGGTTTCCTTTCTTTTCTTTTCTTGTCTTCATTTTTAACTATTTTTGGGGAATGTTATAAAGGAGATATATTGTCTATAACTTGGGTAGGGGAGTCATTTAAGTGTCTAGAAAACTCTTATGTAATAGACCTCTGAGTTACCAGTGATGGTATTATTGTGATCAATTGATATTTTACTATTGATCTATTTCACCTTGAGTGATGCAAGTGATTTTGATGTTACAATTTATGAGATTTGGGCATGTTCATGCATCATGAGTAGGAATTCAGGTTCACATGTCATATTCATATTTACTTGTCATATATAGTAGTTTAATTAATTAAATGTCATTAGTAATTTGTGAGCTATGATTTTATGATATATATGTTCTAAAATTTGAATTATTTAAACCTGGACATGTTATTTTTGGTTATATATAAATTATTGTGACTTACATATAGGTATAAAAGACTTTTCTTACACATTGGGTAGTACTAAGGTGGTTGTACCTTGTAGAAATGGGTAATCTCTTAGGATGAGTCTCCTTGTAGTGATATTTTGTGTGTGCCTATAAATTTATTGAGTGGTGTAATCATTTAAGATATTAGTGGAATTTCTAAGCATTTATTTTGAATTTCATATAATGTTGCCTCAACATCATTTTATGGTACTACCTAGGGAAGTGGGTCAGAACACCCCTACAAGGATGGATGTTCCTATCCTACCACCAAATGTACAATAGGGTGCAACTGAGCATGCTCAAGTAGTCACTCTAGTGGTCTAGGAAGTGGAGATACTTAATCTTGGAGTCTTTTGGATATTATCTATTCAAGGAGGATGACCACATAGGACAATGGTCGATTATGCTCAAGATTTCTATCTTCAACATCACTCATCCTTCCAGGGTACCAAATAACCTCAGGATAATGATGATTGGATAGATATAATTTGTGTAATCTTTGATCTAGTGGAGACTATGGAGGATAAATTGGTTAAGTTGGCTACTTTAATGCTTTAGGGACCCACTAGGATATGGTGTGGTGTCATCAACTAGGTGAGGAGACATGAGAGTTTGAATTAGGATACATTCAAGGATCTCTTATTTGAGGATTGTTTCCTAGATACACTTAATCTAGATTAATCTTAGGAGTTTATAGAGCTTTAGTAGGGGATGATGTTAGTATCTTCCTATTCTTATCACTTCACATATTTGCTTTACTTTTCTACTTTTTGGATGGGGATGAGGTTAAAATGCCTGAAAGTTAGAGATCAGAATTGAACTGGAGTTGAGACACCGAGTTAATATATTTTACCATACGATGTATTTTAGGGTGTTATGTAATTCCTTGATGGTCTATAAGGGACAAAATGAGGAAAAAGAAACAAGTATTATTTCATCTCTTGGTGCACCGATGAGCTAGAATCCTAGCAATGTAGTGGGCACCTTTTCCAATAGTAGGAATAGAAAGGTTGAGGAGGTGAAAAAAGGTGGCAGTAGGTATTAAGTAATCGTAGTGGAGTAGGTTTTCTTCAATACCCTCTATGGAAGGAGTTGTCTCCATATGCTTCAATTGTGGTCAGAGTAGACATTATCACATGTTTCTTCATAAATCTCAAAATAAGTGTCATAAATTTGGAATGATGAGTCATATATAATGTTTCCATTTGAGGGAACTATGAATGGGTTTCCATAGAGGTTCTAGGTTGAAACAGTCTATGATTCATGGGACTAACAGGGTATCTCAACAATGGTCTTAGATTCTATAAGGGTCAGTGACTCAATCGAACTAGGGGTCTCAAGGATAGAGTTATGGGACCAACACAAGCAGAGCATATGTCATGGAACAAGTTCTATCTAATAGTGCATAGGGACCTTTTATATTTATAGGTATAGTTTTTATTACCTCTACACTTTCTATTGTTTTGTTTCATATAGGAGCTTCTTGTTCTTTTATATCTTCTCAATTCATTATTGGGTTAAACTTTCAAATTAATTTATCTTCTAAGTTGTTTTCTCTTGATATACCCTTAGGGAAGAAGGTAGTGCATATCAAGAGATTTTCATAGTTTACCATGGTAATTTCTAGTTATGGAAATTTATGGTATTTTATGATCTTATAAATGACTATCTTAGATTTTATTTTTTACATGGACTAGTTGACTAGTTACCAGGTGCACATCGACTACTGCAGGAGACAAGAATCCTTTAATACAAATAAGGTGGAGAATTTTGTTTTAACTGGTGAATGGGATGTTGGAGTAGGAATAATGGGACCAAACATGAGTTATATTGGATCTATTATAGTGAAAGTATCAATCATTGTTCTTAAATCATATTAGGTAGTAACTCCCTCCTATTTTATTCCAATGGTGTACCGTTACCAAGATTTCTTTAGAGATGATTTCTTAGTACTTCCCTTGATAGATTAATTAAATTTGAGACCAAAATAATTCATATAGAACAACCTATATTGATTCCTTTTTATTGTATGGTACTATCTAAGTTGAATTAACTCAAGGTGTAGCTTGAAAATTTAGAGTTTAAACAAACTAAGAACTTCCCCTTAGGATGCTCCAATTTTGTTTGCTAAAAAGGTAGATGGATGCTTTCATGTGTACATAGAATATAGAAATATTAATTAGGTCACTATGAAGAACATGTACCTATATATAAGTATTGATGATTTTTTATATTAGTTGAGGGGAGCCTAGTGGTTCTCTAATATTGACTTGAAATTAGGATAACACCATCTTTGGGTCTGGGAAGAGGATATACACAAGATAGCATTTAAGAGTAGGTATGGACTATATAAGTACCTTTTTATGCATTTAAGGTTAATGAATTCTCCAAAAGTGTTCATGGTTCTCATGAACAAGATATTCCATCCATATATTAGTACCTTCATCATTTTGTTTTATGATGATATCCTGATATACTCATGGACCTCAAAGATGCATGATAAACATCTTGAGATCATGTTGAGTACACTTAAAGAACATCAACTTTATACCAAACTTTTTAAGTGTCGCTTTTGGATCTAATAGGTGTTATTTCTTGAGTATTTGATTTATAAGGCTGTAATCTCAGTTAACCCAGAGAAGATAGAGACAATTATATCTTGTGAATGCCCTAAGAACATGTTTGCGATTATAATTTTCCTAGGTTTGTATAGGTACAACATATTGTTCATTCAAGATTTATCCCATTTGGTGGTGATTATGACTGGTCTTAATAAGAAGGGGTGAAATTTGAGTAGATAGATCAGTGTAAAGAGGCATTCCTAAAGCTAAAGATAAGATTGATATCACCTTCGATTTTGATCTTACATGAGCCTCATATTGGATATATAGTTTACTATAATGAATCAAGTGTTTGTTTGGGAGCTATTTTGATGCAAAGAGATCAAGTAGTTTCTTATGGGTCTTGTAAACCATAACCTCGTGAGAAGAAATACTCTACACATGACCTGGAGTTGGTGGTTATGGTTCATTCCATAAAGTGTTAGAGACACTATCTTTTTAGTGAGATATTTTTTTATATAAACCATAAGATCTTATGGTATATCTTATCTTAGTAGGAATTAAATCATTGATAGTGGTGTTGGGTTGAGTATATATAGACATTTGACTTTGAGATAGCTTATGCTCCTAGAAAGGGTAAGGTTGTTGAATATTCTCTTAGTAGGAAGAAGCAGAAGATTGGAGAGTGGGCTTCAGAGGAGGAATGGATATTGATGAACATTTAGGTTGAATGGTTGGTGGGTGTATCTAAGGATAAAGGGTTTATGACATGTTCCCTATTAGTTATCACATCTACTTTTGTGGACCAGAAGAAAGCCGGATGAGAGTCAAATTCTGAGTTCTTAGTGATGCGGGTACAGTTGGTGAGGAATGACCTAGTTCCATAATGGACTTTAAATGGAGAAGATGTGATCTATGTTCATGGGAGGTTTGTGGTTCTGGCTTCCATGAGGGAAGAGTTTATAAGATAATCTCAGAATTTTTAGTGGTCAATTCACCCAATATCAATGAAGATGTATCATGATTTTAGATGATGGTTCTGGTGGCTAGATATGAAGAAGGACATCACTTATTTTTTCTCTCCTTATCTTTCCTATTGGAGGATTAAGACCAAGCATTAGTGTCGGGAACCAAGCCAAGTGGCCAACTAAAACAGTGCCTGACCTAATCCATGGAAAGTTTGTAAAGGTATTCCCTATCCCCATAGGATGGCACAAGTTCCCAGATATCATAAACAAAGTTTTGGTATTGATTTACCCAAGTTTAGAAACATTAAACAACCAACAATAATAAATAAACCGAATCTGAAAAATTAAACCAAACAAGACTTAACAAAAATTTAGAATTGAATTACATAGTTTTAAACAAAATCCAAGAGGGCCACAACTAAAAGGAGAAGCAAGTATAACTCAAAAACCACCACATGGTAAGGGGGCCTTTCCCTCAAGCCATCTCCACAACACCATACCAAGGAAGGAAGCTAATAACCCGAACCGCCGTCTCCAAGGACCTTGCCCTTACCTACGTCAAACATTACCAAGTCTACTTACACCCAAAGTTGTAAGTATGGTGTGAGACTAAGCCCAATAGGATTCCACCTAAGAAAATATTCCATGATATAAACATTATAAGACAAAAAGATTTCAATTTTTTATAAATAGAAAATGCTAATAATAATTTTAAAGGAATTCAACTTTAAATAAAATAGTTTTCAAGAGGGAAACTTTAAAGAATGAACAATTTTAAATAAAAAACACATGATACTAAAATTACCAACCAAACGCACTGTATGTCGATGGTAAGTACAATATAACCAATGAGCACTATTCATGGGAAGTATCCATATGCACTAGCTAATAGTGAGACACTAGGTACATCGTATCTCAGTGAAATGTGGCATAGGAACCATAATGAACTACGTTCTCATACACAAGACACTAGTAGAGAATGCACCCATAATATAGTGGTCTCAAATCAATCATCGTTATTTAGTTAGTGTTTTCATTGTCAATCTTGCTAAGTGAAACTAAGATAAGGCCACTTCTGAATCACTAGCATACTAGTCCTAGTCCGCCCACCTAGATTTCCGAGCTTTACATTTGTAATAAATAAAGTTTAACATGTTATAAAATCTCATTTCTATATAAAAACTCCATTTATTAATCATACACTCACAAAATAGTACCCCAAACATGTTCTTCACCCTCAATGTAGTTAATTAAGCCCAATAAAAATTTTATAAAACAACTTTAAGTGGTGTTACAAGGTTTTGCACAGAAAATTAATTTAAAAATCCCCTTTTAATGCCAAATGACCAACAATACCATAAAAAACCCTAATTTTAATCCCTAAAACCATTTAACAAATCAATTTCATGAACTATAAAATAACCCCAAATGATACAACATGAAATACACATGAAAAATACCCAATTCCATATCAAAATGCATCTTTGAAATTAAAAATTTACTCAATGCTACAAAAAATGGTTTTTTCACCACACACAATAGATGAGAAACATGCTAAATAGGTTAATCAAGCAAGATAAATTCATCAAAGAATGTTTACCCATGAAACCACCTACCTTGAATGTCAAAAACCCAAAAAATTTGTACAAAACTTCACCTGCACCACAAGAAAGTAAAAATGAACCCTAATCAAGAAGATTGAACCAAGAAACTCAATATTAACCCCTGGGGATGAAACCCAAGCTGCTAGAATTTTATAACTTCAAGAAGGAGGGAATAAACCCTAGAGATAAGGAATAAAAACAAAGAGAGACTCACTTACTTGAAAGATCTTGATGTTTCCCCACCAAAAACCCCTTCAAAAATGGGTTTCAAGGGAGCTTGAGGGAGATTGGGAGACTTATATGTTTGAAATGGTTGAATGGGGGAAGAAAGGACTGCATTATTTTAAATTATAGAAGGGAAAAAAAGAAATAAAAAAAATATGACTTGTACATTGTGCACGGTTTGTCCAAACAGTTTAGTAAACTGTGCGGCCAAACTATGTGCCCAGTTCTGTCCACCCAAAAACCTCCCTTTATCTCTAAAATTCAAGGGGAAACCTAGAGGTCCCTAGGGGGAAATATAGGACAAAAAATAGATGAGAAAATACCTAAAAATAAGGACACAGGTGTGAGAATTCTCCCCACCATGAAAACTTTTTTCCCTGGAAATTCAACCCAAAGCTTGATCGGAAAACAAGAATGGATAATCTTGCTCAACACATGACTTCCACTCCCAAGTCTTGTGCATGTCATTCTCATGCTTCCAAAGGACCCAGACTAGTGGAATAGACTTTACCCGAAGCACCTTCTCTTGGGAATCCACTATTCTCACCAGTCGTTCAAACATTGATAAATTGGGCTCTATTTCTAACTCTTCCCAATTAAAAATGTGGGACAAATCTGGGTTTTACTTATTTAATTGGGAGACATGGAATATGTCATGAATAGATGTCAACTGAGAAGTAAAGTCTAACCTGTATTCCACCTTTCCCATCCACTCGATGATCTCAAAAGGTCTGACATACCTCAGCGTTAGCTTTTCCTACTTTCCCAAATGACGATATCCCAAACAAGGATCCACCTTCAAGAATACCCAATCGCCCAAAGAGAGATCAAGATCTTGATTCCTCTAATCTGTATAAGATTTTTTGTGACTCTAAGCTGTCAATAATCATTGTCTGGTCAACATTTCCTTCTTATATGTCTCTTTCATAAGGCTCGACCCCAACAGCGAGGTCTCACCTACCTCATCCCAACACAGAGGGGAACAATAATTCCAACCATATAGAACCTCAAAAGTAACCATTTTAATATAGGATTGATAACTATTATTATAAAAAAATTCGACCAATCCCAAATGGCTATCCCAAGATCCTCCAAAATCCAAAACACATGCACAAATCATGTCCACCAGAATCTGATTTTCTTGCTTTTTCAGACCATCCGTTTGAGGATGGTATACTATTATCATCTTAATATGAGACCCCAAGGCCTTTTGAAGTCCTTACCAAAACCAAGAGGTAAAACAGGAGTCTTTATCTAAGACAACTGATGAAGGAATGCCATGAAGCCTTACCACCTCTTGAATATACAATCAGCCCAGCTCATCCACTTTAGCGGTATCTCTGATCAGAATGAAGTGGGTTGATTTGGTTAGATGATCAATCACTACCCAAATAGAATTATTACCCTAAGGTGTACGAGGTAATCCAAAAATTAAATCCATACAGACCTCATCCCACTTATAGGTAGGAATGGATAATGACTGAAGAAAACCCGAGGGCCTTTGATGCTATGCTTTTACCTGCTGACATGTATAACATCTCAACATGAAATCAGTTATGTATTGTCTCATACCTGGCCACCAAAACTAACGATGAACGTCATAATACATTTTGGTATCTCTAGGATGAATGGAACACTAAGATTAGTGGTTATCCTGCATCACTGCCTTCCTTAGAGACAACAACACCATTGAACGGCCTTTGAAGCATAAGATACCCTCAGGAGACAAAGACCAATCAAAATACATCTTCCCACCATGAAGAAAATGCATAGACCATTTTCATATCTCATCATTCAGTTTCTCCTACTGAATAAACTCTAAAATAGTGGTATTCAACTAAAAACTCACCAAGAATTCACCTCCACTATGCTCCTTGGTCTCCATGTGCATCTAAGCAAAGATACCCATCAGGGTCCACTCTTCACTAGACTTCCTCAAATCCTGCACTAGTACTTTTCTACTCAAGGCATCAGCCACCGCATTAACCATGCTCGGGGTATAGACGATATCAAATTTGAACCCCTATAAATACTCAATCCAATAGTTTTTTCTTAGATTAATATATTTCTATGAGAAGATGTCGGTTAATATCTTATGATTAGAGTAGACCACAAACTTCTCCCTAAAGAGGTACTGACACCAAGTCTTTAAAGCATACATCACTGCTGATAACTCCAAGTCATGGGTCAGGTGATTCTTTTCATGTGGTCAAAGTTAGTGAGAGTCATACGCCACCACGTGATCACCCTACATAAGCACACACCTGAGACCCATGACTAAAGCATCACAATAAACCACATAACCCTTTCCAGATTCCAGCAAGATCAATATGGGGCATGGTAGTCAACTTTCTCTTCAACTCCTCAGAGTATGCCTGACATTTTGATCCCCATTCAAACTTCACCCCTTTCTGGGTGAGCATGGTCATGGGTGAAACAAGAAGAGAGAAATACCAAACAAACTGCCTATAATAACCTGTCAAGTCAAGGAAACTCTTGATCTCGAACACATTCTTTGGATACTCCCATGACATAATTGCACTGATATTCTCAGGATCCACTGAAACCCCCTACTTCGAGATAAAATGACCCAGAAACTTTACTTCCCTAATCCATAAAGTGCATTTGGAAAAAATTTCATAAAGGTGATGATCCCACTGAGTTCCCAAAACGATCTGCAGATGATGATCATGCTCCTCCTTAGATATAGAGTAAACCACAATGTCTTCCATGAATACCATGATGAACGAGTCTAGATACTGGTGGAACACCCTATTCATGAGTACCATAAAAAACTTCTAGAGCATTGGTCAATCCTAAAGGCATGACCAAATAATCAAAGTGGTCGTACCTACTTTGTAAAGTCATTTTTGGGATATTCGCCTCTCTCACCCTGACTTGGTGGTAACCTAAACACAAATCTATTTTGGAAAACCACTTTTCCCCCTTCATATTATCAAACAAGTCATCAATTCATGGAAAAGGATACTTGTTCTTGATGGTTACCTTATCCAGCTTTTAGTAATAATTGCACAACTGGAGAGATCTGTCATCCTTCTTTTCAAAAAGGATAGGATCAGCCCAAGGGGAGACACTTTGTCAAATGAATCCTTTGGATTACAAATCGTCTATTTGTATCTTTAATTCCCTCAACTCGGTGGGGGTCATACAATATGAGGGAAGAGATATTGGTTTCTTACCTGACACCAAATCAATTGAGAACTCCACATCCTACTCTGGGGGAAAGCCTAAAAATCATCTGGAAATACCTCTGGGAACTCATCCACCACATGAGGTAATCCACCCCTGGGAGAACTACCATCATCCTCTAGCATGATCAATGATAACTAAAAAACAAGATTTCCCAACTCTAGGAGTGGAGGTCCCACACAACCTGACCGAGGATCCCATTCCCTAAGAAAAACCTAAGGACTCCCATCAGGTTCCATGAAATTCACCCACCGGATATAGCAATAAATATGAAATTGAAAGTGAACTAACCAATCCATGTCGATTATTACATCAAAAAGGTCCATATCCAAGACCAACAGATCCCATTCCATCTCAAATCCTGACATGAAAAGTGCACATAACTGTCACCTGAGACCTTGCTCCTTCTTTTTACCCAATGATGTCACTAACTCCATCGCAATAGAAAACAACTCGATTTAAAAATTAAATATATTCACAAGACAATTAGAGATAAAAGAATCATAAGCACCAGTATCAAAGAGAATGGTTGCAATATAAGATGCAATCAAAATGGTACCTCAAACTATAGAAGGCCCTAAATCAAATTCTACTAATGTCTGGTCTACAGCATGAAGATGTCTGGTATCTACCTGAGAACGATCACTCACCTATGGCTCTATCCTGAACAAGCACTGCCCAGAAGATGATCCATCCCTACCACCATGACCACCAAATAGAGATCCCACTATCCTATTCAACTCTGACTGAATCGACACTCCCCTGTAATCCACAGATCCTACCCCACTCTAGTATGGGTGTGTCACTCTATAAAATCACTACACACGCTCCATAACTCCACATCGATAACAAGGACTAGGTTGGTAGGTACATGCATCCAGGATATGCCATGCGTTCCCAAACTGATGGCACACTATAGACCCTACATCAGAAGCTACAGGTGAATACTTCCTGGAAGGATGGACTAAACTACCACCACCTTTCTTCCCCTACTCATCCCACTTCCTCTTTTTCTCTAACGATTTTCCACTTCCCATAGAATACACCACTCAAGAAAACCCAAAATTTCCTTTATGATCAATCTCGACCATACAAGAATGATCAACCACCTCAGTATAGGTTCCAGCTTGAAAAATAATACCTTAGAGTAAATTTATGGTTGTAGACCCTTCTCAAACTTCTGAGATTTCATAGATTCATTAGAAAAAATATCAGGTGCATACCACACTAGCTCAGAAAAATGGTTAGCATATTCCATCACTGACCAATCTCCCTATTAAATATCCATGAACTCCCAAGATCTGGAATAGGCCTAGACCTCAGGACAATAATGATCATTGAAGATGGTCTTGAAATCCTTCCAACTCATCTTCTCATACTTCCCATATTGAAGCACTGATTCCCACCACCTGTAACTGGGACCCTCTATCATGAATGAGTCACATTTCACCTTGACCTCCTCAGGTGTGTCAAGAAACTAAAACATCCTCTCGATCTTCTTGAGTCACTCCTATGCTTCCTACGGCTCAGCATTACCCTGAAAAGTAGGAGGCTTGTTCTTGAGAAACTCCTAAGCTTTTTCCTTCCTAGGACCAGACTCATCTTATCTAGCTGGAGTAGGAGCAGGACCAGCTCCCTGTCACAGATCTTAGATAGACTGGACCACAAATTCTACCAACCTTTGATCAATTGGTGAGGGAAAACTCTCTCTCTATCTTCCTCTTGTGGGTGCATGGGAGCTTTCCAAGGAGCCATGTTGCTACAAAAAGAAACAGTCACAAAATAAATCATTAATACAACATTTTTGGAAAATATCAGCAACAAAATAAAATATAAATAAATCAAACTCATCATAATAATTAAATAAACAACTACGTCAGCCCCAACCAATGTCCACGTGCCGTATGCATTTCCGCATGTCCCACCTGGAAGAGAATTCAAACAAAAATACCAACATCCCAAGACAACTCAAGGTTTTTCATGAGGCATAGGCCAGGCACCCTACTTGCATCTAGAACTCCAAGGCCTGATAGTTCTATCTCATGTCTAACTAGAATCATCCTAAATAATATGACCTAAAGATCTTAACCTTCTATGATACCATTTTTCACGAACCAAGTCGGGTCACCAACGAAATCGGTGCTCGACCCGGTCCATGGAAAGGGCCAAAGGGAATTCCCTATCCCCACAGGCTGGCACAAGTGTTCAAGTATCATAAAAAAGGTTTGGTAATGATTTACCCAAGTTTAGAAACATTAAACAACCAACAATAATAAATAAACCGGATGTGAAAATTTAAACCAAACAAGACTTAACAAAAATTCAGAATTGAATTACATAGTTTTAAACAAAACTCAAGAATGCCACAACTAACATGAGAAATAATTATAACTCAAAAACCACCACACAGTAAGGGGGAATCTCCCTCAATCCATCTGCACAACATGGCACCAAGTAAGGAAGCAAACAACCCAAACCACCGTCTCCAAGGACCTTTCCCTTACCTATGTCAAACATTACCAAGTCTAATTACACCCAAATATGTAAATAGGGTGTGAGCCTGAGCCCAATAGGATTACACCCAAGAAAAGATTCCATGCTGTAAACATTATAAGACAAAAAATTTGCAAGTTTTCATAAACAGGAAATGATAATAACAATTTTAAAGAAATGCAACTTTAAATAAAAACAGTTTTCAAGAGGGAAACTTTAAAGAATGAAAAATTTAAAAGAAAACACATATGATTCTAAAATTACCAACTAAAAACACTGTATATCTATGGTAAGTATAATATAACCAATGATCACTAGTCACGAGAAGTACCCCTAGGCACTATCTAACAATGGGACACTAGGTACATCATATCTCGATGAAATGTGGCATAAGAACCACAATGAACTACGTTCTCATGCATGATCCACTAGTAGGGAACACACCCATAACATAGTGATCTATAATCAATCATAATTATTTATTTAGTGTTGTCATTTTCAGTCTTACTAAGTGAAAACGGGACAAGTCCACTTCTGAATCACTAGTATACTAGTCCTAGTCCACCCTCCTAGATATCAAGGCTTCCCATTTGTGCTCAATCAAGTTTCACATGTTATAAAATCCCATTTTCACATAAAAACTCAATTTATAAATCATTCACACACAAAACACTACCCCAAATGATATAACATATAATACACATTAAAAACACCCAATTCCATGTCAAAATGCAACTTTAAAATTAAACATTTATTCAATGCTACAAAAAATGGTTTTAACACCACACACAATAGATGAAAAAAATGCTAAATAGGTTAATCAAGCAAGATAAATTTATCAAAGAATTTTTACCCATGGAACCACCTACCTTGAATGTTAAAAACCCCAAAATTTTGTGTGAAACTTCACCTGCACCACAATCACACCACAAGTGAGTGAAAACAAACCCTAATCAAGAAGATTAAACTAAGAAACTCAATATTAAACCCTAGGGATGAAACCCTAGCTGATGTAATTTTAGAACTTCAAGGAGGGAAGAAACCCTAGAGATAAGGAAGAAAAATAAAGAGATACTCACTTACTTGAAGAATCTTGAAGTTTTCCCACCAAAAAACCCTTCAAAATGGGTTCCAAAGGAGCTTGAGGGAGCTTGGAAGCATTTTATGGCTGAAATGGTCGAATAGGAGAAGAAAGGGGTGCATTAGGTTTAATTATGGAAGGGAAAATGGGAATAAAAAATTTTTTTATTACATGGATATTGTGCATGGTTTGTCCGCATTTTTTAGTAAAATGTGTGTCCAGTTATGTCCACCCAAAAACCTCTATTTATCTCCAAAATCCAAGGGGTCCTGGGGAGAAAAGATAATCCAAAAAATAAAAAAGAAAATACCTGAAAAGAAGGACACAGGTGTGAAAATTAGTGACTAGGTGGTTTTTTCAGCCTCTTTCTATTCCAATGTGTAAATGTGATGAGGTGACGATGAAATTTGTTATGGGGTTTCCCAGAAACATGAGAGGTAGAGATTTTTTGTGGGTTATGGTTGATCATTCAATGAATGTGTCACATTTATTGATGATCCCAGATAATTTTTCCATATATGAGTTATGTAAAATTTATGTTCAAGAGATAGTGTAGCTATATGGTGTACCTATGATCATAATATCTAACTGGGATTCTTATTTCATGTCACGGTTTTGGAAAGGTGATGGGAAATCAGTTGAAGATAAGAAAAGTGTATCATCTGCAAAATTGATGAGAATTCAAGGAGGAATATTTGGATTTTAGAGGATATTCTTCAGACATGCGTCCTAGATTTCAGTGAAGCATGGGATGATCATTTGGCCTTATTATATTTTTCATACAATAATAGTTTCTAGTATTTTATTCATATGAAACCATTCAATAAACTTTCTGGTCAGTTTTTTTGTGCATTGATATATTGTCATGAGATTGGAGAGGTAGCTATTATTAGGCTGAGAGTGGTATAGGAGACCTCTGATCAGTTCTAGTTGATTCAAAAGTGGATGGTTACTTCTCAGAGTAGGCAGATATTTTATGTTGACTGGAGGAGACTACCATTGGAGTTCATCATGTGAGGCTAGGTTTTCTTACATGTTTCACCTTGTTTGGGGCATTGATGATTGTGGAAGTAGGTGAATTTGGCATCAAGGTTTTTTGAACTATTTGAGATCATCAATAATATCAAAATAGTGTCACACTGATTGGACCTCCCTCCATAGTATCAAGGTTTGAATAATATGTTCATTGTATCTCAACTTCAAAGTTATGATCCTGATCCTACATATGTGATTAACAATGAGGATGTTGAGCTTGAACCAGATGAATCATTTGTGGAGCGATTGGTATAGATTAAGGACCAGAGTGAGAAAGTTTTGATGGGGGAAATCATAACACTTGTTCAATTTTTGTGGTAACATGGAAAATCTAAGATGAGACTTGGGATCAAGATTTGGATATTCAGGTGTAATGGATTTAGTTATTCAATCAAGACCGCTAGAGATACTTCTCGAATATGAGAAGTCATTATAGGGGGATATTTGTAACATCCTAAAAATTACAAGGTATGTTGAGTTAAGTTTCGATCTATCTTGATTTATTTTTCAATATTTTTAGGGTTTTTAGAGGCTTTTGGAATCCGGAAATTAAAATTGAAGGAGCTTGGGGTACAAACTAGTAGTTTGGAGCTATTGGTGTTCCACTGACTAGCCGTTATAGTTCCACCAACTAGCCAATGGAGGTGGAGGTGCTCAGGAAAAACCTAAGTTCCACTAGAAAACTGGTAACAACCCACCAGTCAACTAGTGACCAAGATAGTATCCTAGAATTCTTCCTACAGATACCGACATGTCAGATGGAAACCATTGGCTAGCCGGTGGTTCCCAAGCAACCCGTTCACTAAGGTCGCTCTCATAATTGTGCTCTAACACACCTCTTTGACATCCATTTTGACTTGTTTGGCCTTTATTTGTATAGAATGGACCTAGGATCTATCTTTCAATGGAATTAGATATCACCTTCCCCTATCTTTGGTTTTTTGTGTTTGGATCAATCCTTTGGCTCCCAAACAGTAAGTTTCGTCTATTTTAGCCTAAATCCTCTCCTTATCTTGATTTCAATAACAGGTCTAATGTATATTGTCTAGATATATGGATTCTATCATAATATATTTTGAAGTTCTTGGTTGATTGATGGATAGATTTTGGATCTATATAATCATCATTCCTCCCTTATGTTGGATTTTGTGCCTTAGAACCAACTAATATTATACTTAAGATTACATATATATTCAAAGATGTGAATATTAATTTAAATATATTATTACATATTGATTTTTCTTCTTCATAACATTGATGGGATAATGTCCTGGAGTTTCTATCATATTAAAAAGGGAATAGTGGTTCCTATTATGATTAGAACCTTGAAATGATATGATGATATTCTTAAAACTAGTTCCATGGTCAGATAACATGCTATGATAGGGAACATAATACATAGACTGTTAAGTGTTAGTATTCATAAGAATATGAGACTTCTTCTCATGAATTTTTCACTTGGTAATCACTAAACACTACTGGAAATTTAGGTTATATCCACGGTTTGGAATTGTGGCTATAAGTTCAAAAATTGTGGCTATAGGTTATAGCCACAGTTTTATGAACTCTGGCTGGTATTGGCGTGGCTATAGAGCATGACCAATATACATGTTTTCAAGATGTGTCTATAGCCTTATATCCACAGTTCAAACCATGGATATACACCTAAATCCACTATTTTAAACCATGGCAGTAGCTTAAGGCACACATGGCTATAGCCACGGTTTGAAACTGTGGCTATAGGGTTTCCATTTAATAAAAAACACCCTCACCCCTGCAAATCCCCCCCTGTAGCACCCATTCCCCCATGCAAAGCCTCCCCTCCACTCCCCCTAGATATCCCCCCCCCACTACACAGTCCCCCCTGGAAAGACCCCCCCTCCCCCCCACTGCACAGTCCCCCTAGACATAGCCCCCCCCCCAAACATCCCCTCTGGACAGACCCCCCCACCCCAGACAGACCCCCCCCTCCTAGATAGACCCTAGACATCCCCCCTTCTGGACAGACCCTGGACACCCCCAAAACCCTGGACACCCCCTAGATAGATCCTGGACCCCCCCCCCCCCCAAACCTTGGACACCCTCCCAGACAGACCCACCCCCCAGGACAGACCCTCCCAAGAAAGACCCAGACAGACCATGTACACACCCTAGATAGACCCCGGACGCCCCCCCCCCCCCCCCAGACCCTGGACACCCCCATGAAACCCCCCCCCCCCCCCAAATCCCTCTAAACACCCCCCCCCCCCTTCTGGAAAGACCCTGGACACCCCCCTAGACCTTGGACACCCCCCAGACAACCCCCCCAAACCCTGGACAGACCCCTCCCCAGGATAGACCCTGGACACCCCCCCCCCCCCGGACACCCCCCCACCACACTGGATAGACCCTGGACAGACCTCCCTAGACCCTGGACACCCCCCTTGGATAGACATTGGACACCCCCCCCCCCAGACCATGGACACCCCCCAGAAAGACCCAGACAGACCCTGGACAGACCCCCCCCCCCCCCCCAGACCCTAGACACCCCCTAGAAAGACCCTGCACAGCCCCCTGGACCCCCCCCCCCCTCCTAAACACCCCCATACCTCCTGGACACCCCCCTCCCTCCTGGACCCCCTGGACAGACCCCCCCCCCCCACCCCCTACAGCACCTCTTCCCCCATGCAACCCCCCCCCCCCCTCCACTCCCCCTGGATACCCCCCCCTCCCTCCCCACCCACTCTGGACAGACTCCCTCCCTCCTGGACCCCTCCCCCCCTCCTGAACACCCCCCCTCCCCCTAGACACACCCCCTCCCTCTAGAACATACCATCTACCCCCTACAGCCCCTCATACCATCCCTTAGTCCTTGATTAATGGTATAAAAACTCCATCATATCCCTATAAGTTAGTATCTCCTCTAAGGTTGAGTTTCTAAAAAAATGCCTATGTTGGTGAGATGATAGAAGCCCCTCATACCAGACCTTAATCCTTAATTAATGGTATAAAAACTCCATAATATCCCTATAATTTAATATCTTCTCTAAGGTTGAGTACTGAATCAATTTTGTACCTAATTTTAGTATAAGTTCATTTTTGGTTTTAGTATAATGGTTCCAAATCAATTGTGTACCAATATTGATAAGCAGACACCACCACTATTTAAATTCCATACCTATTATAATAGACTCATTTCCTTCTCATCCTTGGTTATTATATAAACTATAGAACATACCCCTTTTCATCTCAAAAGTACCACCGACGTCCCACTCTTAATATCATCAATTCAGTACTACTTCTATAGTGGTTACAACTTGAGGGTATATTCCCAAAACAAGTTCATTCACCTATGAATGTTAGTGATCCCATCTATAAACCAACCCTTCATCCCACCTGTAAGATAATTACTAACCCATTCCCACTGTGACACTAAAGGATTGCTCTAACTATTCATGCCTTAACGGTCATTGTATCTTTCTCAATTGAGATCTCGTCTATCAGGAATCTCATTATTTCAAGATGACATTAATTATTCTATAAGGAGATTCAATTTCATGAAATTAGATGATAGATGATGAAGAAACACCCTAGTACATTCTATTTCTCACTCAATTCTAAACCCTTTGAACTCTATTAATCGATCACTTGAACATTGAACCATCAAGTGAGTGGGAAAATCAAAGAGAACCGATGAAGGTGCTTCAATTAGTTCAAATAAAACTAATTAATTAGGTACTAAGTAGTGAATTATTCCTATTAAGGTAGTCAATTTTATCTAATTCAATTTCATAGTGATGTTACTAAAGAAATTTTCAAGTTTTCAAGGACGGTTGTTTGTGTTTGATGAAAATAAAACAAATATTTTCTTTAAGTTTTAGCTTTTTATGAGAATACTCGGTTCATGTTTTCTCAAAATAACGATATTGTCATCTCTAAAGTGAAGAAAATATCATATTGAGTTGGCTGAAATTTTTTACTAACCACATGAAGGGAGATTAATGTTAATCCCTAATAATGAAAACAAGTTTTTAAAATAATCAAGCAATTATAGAATTCAAATTAAAGGTTTAGGCATAGGGAACCTACCTCAACCTCAAGGTGCACTGCTTTTGACGATGACAACTCAGATATTCCTTTTTTCTTCTTGCACACATATGCACCTTCACATATATATATAAGGACACTCAGCCCCTATGTACATATTTTCATGTCCAAATATGCACAAGGGGATCCTTATATATATGTTTATACTTGAATATACCCCTTTTTACTTACACATGTATGCATTTTTCATATCTATATATAAGCACACCTAGCCCTAATATATATTCATATGGCCATTATTGAATATATATAAAGGGAGAACTTATATATGTATATGACTACCTATGCATACACATGTAAGTCACCTTCGCCAATTACTGCTCGAATCCACCTCAACAAGATCCAAAACGCACTGCAAAAATATAGGGAACCCAAAAATCACAAAATCCCTAATTAAAATTGGGCCAAAGAATAAAAAGAGAAGAAACCTTACCTGAGTCTGATGTCAAAATCACTACCTTTGATGGTGGTGGATAGAACCGACCTCATCATAAGAAACCACATGTAAGTAAGTAATGAGAAAAGAAGTGAGATATAACAACTTATTATATATATGTGATCAGTCTGTCAACTGTACATGATAAATGATACATGACTCCCTAACCAACAATGAACAAAGAATATTCACATTTATATTTACATCCCAATACTGAATAAAATGATCCTTAATAAAGGCTTTTTGTTCAAATCAAATTCAATGTCATTCAATACATGCACTATAAGGACCCAGCCTTATTAAATACATAATCTTGAATGTAGTCAAGAAAAAACTTCCTTTTACATTGAGGATCTTTTCAAGTTTATATATTTAGAGAATTGGGACATAATACATTCATAACATTACACATTGTTACAGAGTGGATACCATAAAAACAGTATTCATTTCTTGAAAAATCTAAAACATTTAATATAAAACATGTTTTATTTGAAAATTATTCAACCATTTATCTTGAATTCCTTATTTTTCTTATATATCCTTATAACCTGTGAAAATCATTTAAAAACTTGGGATGAGAACAAAAATATCAGTAAGGTATATAAAAAACATTAGTCCAAGAATACTTGTAACATGTGAAATCACTTTCAAAAGACATGCTTGTCACCCATATATACTTACTTTATAAAACATGATATTTACACAAGATTACCACAAAAATAAAAACATAAATATAACCATAAATGTATATTGGTGAATTAATTACAAAATATTGTAACCCTCACAGCTACCTTATAGTTTGTAACCCTCACGGCTACCTTACAATTTGTGTAACCATCACTGTTACACATGGAGTAACCATACGGTTGACCTACAACTTACACATACATAATGAATTGGAGGGAAATATAGGTCCCAAACTTTATCATAAATAATTCCCAATATCCAAAACATAATCATACAATATTAAAATTAACATAAAAACATTTCTTTTGAATTTTGTAAAATAAAACTTTGAAAGAGGATTTTAAAAGAAAATCCTTTTACAAATATCATACAATTAAAGTGAGACTTAATAGAGTGAATAGAATATGTATATAAACTATAATTAGACATAATTAAACATAATATAATCAAAACCCATCACATAATAAATTTTAATACCACATAAATAATGAAGTATAAGGTTAACCCAAATAATCGAAATCGGGTTAAGAATTCCCTTACATAATTCATGTAATTGAAGCAAGACTTAATAGAGTGGATGAAATATGTATATACACTATAAATACACATAATTAAACATATTATAAACAAAACTCATCACTCAAACAATTTTAATACAACATAAATAATGAATTATAAGGTTATCCCAAAGAATAGAAATCTAGTTAAGAATTCCCTTACCTCAGGTTTGTCTTACTTAAAACTTGTTTAAACTTCCTTTATAATGATTAAAAGAGTGTTATTATGATTTTACAGAAACATTTTCATGTTTATAACATCATATATGGTCATTTCATAACATCATTTTACCCTTTAATTGTTATTATTTTTCTCCTGGCACTGTTTTTGGGTGAGTTCTTTACATGATTTCCAAGATTGGTTCATGATAGATGTTCTTATCGATTAGAAGTGAAAATATGGAATTAGAATGGAGTAGTATTTACATATATATAGTAACATAAATTATACCATTTATTATTTTGAATTATTACATGAGTATGATTCATAAGTTAAAACATTAATGATGTTCGTTTAGATCATTTTAGTGGTTCTTTGATAATAACGACCTCATTTTGTTTTATAAATTAAAACCATGTATAAAAAATAATTACAGAACCATGGATGAGAAATAGTACATATATTATAACCTGGTTAAACCAAAAAAATGGTTTCATGAACATACTTGAAAGAGTTAATGAAAATTTAAATCACATCGTCCACGATGTTGGTAATTCGACACATCACGGACAATGTTTTTATTCCTTGAATAAGTGGGAGAGGATAAGAATAATGATGATGAATTTCCCATAAACATGATAACATACAGAATATACAATATTCTTGAGCTTTCATGCCTCTTGGTTAAGAGGAGGTGAGGAAAGAAGAAGAAAGGAAATGAATCTTGAAATAAAAAAAAAACTTGAGAAATTTCTCATGAAGATTCGGCAGCCTAACAGCGTCTCTTAAAATTTCATAAAAATAGTTTGATGAGAGAAAGGGGATATCTCATCACTCATACATAATATGGAAAGTAATGGGGGATATTTAATAAAATATTTCAACATAATCCAAAGGGAAAGGAAGAGAATAACATAAAATGAAAGAAAAGAAAGAAAATAAAAGAGGACGTTTACCTCTTGATATCTTCTCCTTGAGATCCTTCTTAAGGGATTTGGTTTTGGTATTTTGGTGATACCAGAAGCTCTAGGACGTGGGTAATATCCTTGGGAGGATTATTGGGCATAACTTAGTCATGGATCAAGGCTTGAGAGGTGTGGGAAGAAGAGGGGAGTGAGGGTGGTATTTATAGTGGTGGAGAGGGCGTATTTTTCATTATTTTAATCATTATTATAATATTTTTGCCCAAGATTATGAATAGTCTTAGTTAATGTGACCTAAAATAGTAAAAATGGAATTTGAGTTCGAACCAAGTGTCCTTGCATCACTTATGATGTCATAAATAGTGAATTTTACTGATAATTTGATTATACAATATTTTATCATATTTCACTATTTATCAATAATTAAAGAATTTCAGAAAAATCCCAAAAATCTACCCTAAACATTTTTCGATGTGTATAATTAAAAAATAAAGTCTATTTTTTGAAAATAATTTTCTAAATATTATTAATTTAATTTTTAAATAAAATCATACTTAATTCAAAAATTAGCAATTCTAATTCTATAACTACTTCTATATCACGATGAAAAATTAACCAAGATGTTATTATCTTAAAGCCTTAGGAAAATAAAATAATAATAAAATTTACTATTCATTAGGGTCATATTACTATTCATATTACTATTCATAAGGGTATGTTACTATTCACCAAAAAAACAAGTTGGTTTCATCAAAGTCCAAATAACTTACTGAACACAATTGTAGATGACAGTTTCTTGAAATTCAAAAACATAGAAGTGGAAAAATTATGTTTAAAGGCTAGTTATAAATATCTACTTAAAATAAAGTTCCATGCATTTATATTTATTTTTAGAAAAGCATGGGGTGTTACATGCACCACGGAGTGGTATCATGAATCACGAGATAACATATCATGCAGTTTCAATTCATGTAATAGGGATGTAGGACATCCAATTTAACATCTTACATCAATTAAATTAAACATGAAATTTACATTTTAAACAATTATAATATAAACATATGTAATACATGTACATCACATTATGGTTTCTAAAATGGTAAACAAATATTAAGACAAACATAACATAGTTTATAAAACATCATTCTTTTCTAGATACATTAGAGATAGGTAAAACCACTTATATGTTATATGAGATGATAATTTTATTAGTTTTTTTAATACCAATCAAAACAAGTCTCTAACTATTTCATGGGTAGTAACTAGGATGTATTAATAAAATTCTAGGTAATAGGTAGTATTTTTCATAGACAATAAATAATCAGTACAACTTCTCTTAAATAGAAACTCCAGACATGTAACTAACACTAGAGATGAAGATAATAAATTAGAAAAGGAATATGAATAATAGAAACTTCCAACTCAAAGCAGGCCAAACACATCACGTGAAATTGAATTGAAAGAAAAAGTGTCATGGACCTCAGTTGGTAAGCTCCATGATAGCAGTGACTATATCCCCATCAGCAGCTTTCAGAGCCTTCACAGCCTTGGCCCTGTAGACTCAAGCCAATGTCATCACCAACTCATTGTTATTAGTTGGTAAGCTCAATTATCGGGATTTCATTAACAAAATTGTAAATGAATAAAAAAAGTTATAAACATAGTTATGACTTCCAAAAATACACCCCCTTCCCCCATGCCCCTTGCCCCGTTGCACACTCCATGCGCACCCCTTACACCCCCTGCACCTTGTACCCCCTTCCCCCACCCCCTGCACCCCTACCCCCCCCCCCCCCCACACACACACACACCCTCACCCTGCCCCTTGCACACACCCCACTACCCCCTACCCTGCACACCCCCTCCCCCTACCCCTAGCACACCCCTACCCCAGCACACCCCATGCATACAGCACCCCCCCTACACACCCTGCACCCCCCCCCCCAACACACCCCCCTCTCTATAGTTAATCTATAACCAACCTAGGTGTAGTAAAACTAATATCAAAATGATAGATGAAGTTAAATTTTCCCTTCTCCCCCAATCCTATAATCTACATTAAATTCCCCCTAGAAACCCTCACTCTTTTTAGAAACTAAGTAATATGATAATGAGTTATTCAGAATTCAATTATAAAAAAATATAAAACACCACAAAGAAAATAAAATTAAAACATGTTTCAACCACCAACTTCATCTAATTCCACATCACATATGTAACCTAGCCACTTATAACAGTTTGATCAACTATAAAATAACATTGATTTGTAGAACATGAAATAGAAAACATTTTTGAGTAAATATGATAAACATACATTTATTGATTATGAAAATTAAAGAAGTTTTCATCCATTATAAAAACAAAAACAAAAAAGATAACACAAAACATAAACAATGCGTGACTCTTATAAAAGTATGTTAAACATACCTTGACACCTATGAGTCTCACCACCTTCTTCTTGTGTGATTCTTGAAGCTCCCCAGCAATCAGAAGCTCATCCAATAAATAAGCCTTCCAACCATTTTTTATCATCAAAACATCACAACTTCAAATATATAAAATCACGTTAAACATGCCTTATAAAAATTTAAGATCAAGTCCAGTTCACACACCTAATAAACATGAAAACAATAACTCATTTAGATCAACACTGTTAACTTTTTAAAGTTTTAGCAAGAAAATATCACACTGCCAAAATAGTGGTCTAGTATCTCAACATGGTGGTGAATTATTTCAAGGATCTCTAGTTCATTGTCATCCTCTTTGATGCACATGAAAAAATACAGGCCCGTGTATCTTCAAATCCATAATAATAATTTATTCTGTGTTACATGAAAAAAATAAATTACAAACAGTTATTAGGAATTGGAAAATGGAAAATCATGTTGTACCTTTTATAAACGGCTTTGTATCCCCTCCATTCAAAAAATTTGCAGAGCTTGGGACCGTATGTAGTCATGCCTGCCTAGCAACCCAAACAACCTTGGTAACATGAGATTCCATCATAAAGGGGATTTCATGACTTTTAATGGGTTACATATGAATTATTAAATATATTACATCATGTATACTCTTAATCTCAACTATACCAATAGCTCTAAGTAATCATATGAATTTATTAAAAAGATTACAAAGAACACACGAGGTGCAATGAGCTTGCACCATCATATAAAAAACTGAAAATGAAAGAACAAAGATACAGTATATGAATCGTTGTCACACCGAAGTTGTCCATTCTGATGTAGCTCATGTAGACTTATGCATTAGAAATCTGAAGCATCTCGGAGCCCATTTCTGATGATCCAACAACTCTATTACACTGTCATGTAGAAACACCACAAAGAAGATTGTGCGGAATTTCTCCAACACTGCAGACATCGATCTCCATACCATAATTATGTTTAAGAACCTCTATAGCCATGTAATAAGTACTCCCCGCAAACACAATAATATTAATAGGATAAGGCAATTAGGATTCCCTCCCCAATGATCTAACCTCATCATATTTCAATTAGCGGTTGAATTCAATATGTCTGCAACTATGGTGTTCCATGGAAATATCAAAGCTGATGTAAAATTATGTATCATGCCTATTTGATTCGTGTTACAAGGAAATAGATATTTGTTGACAGAATTCCCACATTATTCCAATTATGTTTTCATACTCATCTCTTAATCTTTCCCTCTAATGGTTTTTCCTCCACTAGTGGAAATAGCCATGCATATATTTGATTTCTCTTTATGCTTCTAGGAAACATTCCCTCTCTCTCATCATATTTTGTTTATAAATCTCTCCAACTTACATTTAAAAATTATGGATACCTTCCTAGTTCCCATGAATAAGTCAATAAATAATTAAACACATTTAATTTTTAATTTATATAAATCCATTCATCTTTAATTGGTGTTCCTTGATCTCATTGATTTCTTTGAGTATATTCATAGATCCTAAATCAACTTTTTAGATGAGGAATCATGGTTTCATTATGCTCACTGGTTATTCATTTTTTAATAACCTGACTACTATTGACCTTGGTACTTTACTAGTACACCATTTTTGAAATTTCTTTTCTCTTTCAAGTTGAGTTTGGGTTATAATTCTATCTTGTGTTAAATATATTTGAATATGATCATTCTATTATGAGTTTTGTCCCTAAGATACCCATTTATCTTGCTTTATATATTTTATCTACTAATGATTCTTGTGGTTGAATGTAAAAATTTATGAAATATATGAAATTTTAGAAAAATGTAAAATAGTATATTAACTTTTTTTCTTTAGTTCCTTGAGAAAAAATTCTCTGTATACTATTATATGTCTATAATATGTGAATTTACATCATTTTAATCATCACAACATTCACAATATCCCTTCATCCTTTGATTTCCTTCTCTAGAGAGTTAACAGCTAACATGTTGTATATGTTTTTGATCCCATCTGATTTTTGACACTATAGTGGACTCTTACTATAGTATCAAATAATTTCTTCCCCCATCACATTCAATTATTAATTAAATAATTAAGTTATTATAGAATTTTATAATTAATTATGAGGAAACTTTTGGTTTTAATTCATGAATCTATCCATTTCCTAATGAAAATATTCTTGAACCTTCTCTATAAAATTGCAGACTGTGTTACTAAGAAAAATGGGTCATTCTGTAGGGTAAAATATTCTAATAAAATCATTGTAGATATACTCCAATGTGATGAAATAAATTTATTTTTATTATAGAAGTCATTTTCAAGTGTGTCCTTTCACAAATTAATGAATCACCTCATTCTATGTTCATCCTTAATTACTGTGTTTACTGGAAAATAGTAAAAAGTAGTAAATAAATCCACAACTAAATATAGGGAAACTTATGAAGGAAACCTATTAAATGTATTCATATACAGAAGGTAGTGATGTTTTAGCTCATAATTCCTTACATTTTGGGATAATGTGATACAATACTAGTTTCTAAATACTCATGGAACATTCAAGTCCCTCAATATAAGTAAAATGTTCTCAATTTTTCACAATTTCATAAAGAAAATATTACGCTTCCTTAATCTATGGATTTGTAACATGGTTTAATTTTCTATATACATTGTTGTTCTAGCTCTAATTTTTTAGAAGTAATTCTATATTTGGAATGAGAGGTAGTATATTTGCACTAAAGGACTTAAGATGGATACATAGGAATAAATAAGCTTTAACCTCAATCTTTTAATAATAAATGGGTGCTAAATAATGTCAATTAGTATAACACTAAATGGAACCTCACACCATGCCACTCGTCAATTTAGTGATAGAAATATAATGAAGATGTTTTCTATGAACTAATACAGCCTTATATTCCAATGCACAATATGTTCTTGATATAACATAGGTAGAATTGAGATATTCTATATTTTTAGAATATCAAACACCAAATTGACATATTCTAAGAGAGTCCCAACAATGCCTCATACTCTTCCATGAAATTATACTAGTGATAACAGTACCTCACACATTAATGCAATGTTTTCTCTCATGATAATGTTATCATGCACCAAAACCCCACATTTCGTTGATGCCTCAACATAGTCTCACATTCAACCTTATCATTCCTTTTTCCCATTAATGCATCCTTTATTGTTAGAAATCATATTCAAAACTTTGATCACCCATAAAAATCATCTAATTACCATATTTATCATCATATAAAGAGGAGGTTATGGAATGGTCATATAGATTATTTGATAGTTGTAAAGAACATATCCCCTCCACATGGAACACATGAAATCCAAGGGGACCATATTGGAAACCTCCCACTCAAGTTTCCTAACTAAAATTGGTAATTACACAAATAGAATACCACATGGAAGGATATCCCGAAGAGAGGTAAATAGTAAATATCATAGAAATTTTCATTTTAATCAAGTCTTAACTAGGAAGGAATATAGCTTCCAATATGGTAGTTATCCATACATCCATTTATAAATGTCAAGATAATAAAAATTTGTTTGAGAATGAAATTTCAAAAAAAAATATGTAAGGCAGAAAGAAAAAAAAGGGAGATCAACCCTTAGAGGATCAAATTGAATACATATAAGAAGAGAAGTATTGATTAGAGGCTAGGTAGAGTTATAATAAGAAGTTAGATCTGGAAGGGGTTTTCACTATTGATAAGATGAGTGAAGATCTCTTTTCAAGAGTTTTCTAAACCCATTTATTTATATCTTATTTTATTTTCTAACATTTTAGTGTCATAGGCTATTTGTAATATATAAATTTAAAATTTATTTTAGATAATCTAATTTGGTCACCCAACTATTAAATCCTTGGATTATTTAATCCTTATTTTTATATTAATGCCTAATTATAGGGAGTTAGTGGATGACTATGTAAGATATTCAATCATTGGAGCTAAGATTCAAATTATCACTTGTTTCCTAATTGATATCATTAAGTGTGGAACTAGGAGTATAAGAAGCAATTGAAGGTTGGGTAAGAACTTAATCATTGGGGACAAATGATTTCTTATTTTGGAATGCATAGTATAGGGTGTGACACCCACACACAGTGATTGAAAACCACACCAATGAGGTCTTGACACACATAAACCAGATATACTAGCTAAGAGAGATTTTAGATCACATACATGACTGATTGAGTACTTAATGTGTCTGGTTTGAGATATATAGAAAACTTCAATGGTAAATGTATTTATTTTTAAAAGGAATATAGATATTTTAAAGGATCGTTTAAAGTTATCCAATGTTGATTATTTTCAGAAATTGTTTGGGAAATTATAAGACTTTCATAGATTATTTGATTTGCATCAAATTACCAGTATTTTCCACTTCCTATGGATTTAAATCCCTATTTTTCAACTTTTCTTAGTTGATCTTCAATATTGATTTTCCATATATCTCTACAAATAAATTCTCACCATTTTTCTACTGATTTTCTATTTAAAGAAGATCTTTATTGTATGGTAGTATTATAGTATTCACTTTTTTTAATTTTAATTTATATAATTATCAATCACTATATTTCTCTATTTTTTTGAATATTGTTTATAGATTATGAACCAACTATTAGGGGGTGTTTTGAGTAGACCTAGGATTTATGTGTGACTAATACACTTGAAATATATCTATATATCATTATCTTAGAAAAAACATTTACCTAAACACTTGAAACTCATTGAAAAAACTAGAGTAATAGAGTATAAAAGAGTAGAAATTAGGCAAATAGAATAGAACCACAATACCTATATATTACCATACTAAGAAGGTAAATATTCAAAAATGGACGTAGTGAGGGTGAAATATGGAGTGACTCGATGCAGTGAGAAAACCAGGGTATAACGATATTGCTAGAACCCTGTGGTATAACGTCGGGATCCAGAGAAGATGTAGGAAAGAGCAGGATGATAGTTATGGAGGAACCGGAGGTGTCCAGACTAGAGTTGGGGTGGCTGGAGGTGGGGTGGCTGAAGTTGGAGTGGCTGGAGGCGGAGCAGCCAGAGGAGGAGGCAGAGCGCTCGGTGGATGAGGCGGAGAAGTCAGAGGAGGAGGAGGAGCGCCCAGAGGAGGAGGCAGAGCAGCCAGAGGAGAGGAGGGAGAGGGATGATTGGCTACGGGATAAGGTTTTGAGAGAAGGATTGTGAGTAGATGAGTAAAGGTGTAAGGGAGTGAGATAAGGTTTGGAGAGAAGGGATCGGGGGTAGGGGAGTAAAGCCCGGAATTGAGGATCTATTACCATGATTTTAAAATAAGTGTGGCTATATCTCATCCTATAGCCACAGTTTAATTAAACTGTGGATATAGGTTATTTTTCTAGTAGTGAAACTAGAATATTATGATAATAGACTTGCCAATAGGAATTCTGCATGTTTTGGTGTTATTGGATATTTCTATCTATGAGCATGTGTTAGGGCCCTTAGGCTTTAATATTATCATTAATGCATGTCATGACTTTTTCACTTAAATTTACTAAATAAAAAAACATTCATGCCATATGTTGGTAGGAAGTAAGGTATATTGGGAAATTATGCATGACATGTTATTAATGGATAAGTAGAGGAAATATTTTTTCCTTCCATCTTTGTAAAAGTTGATATCTCATCCCTTTTATTGAAATATATCTATCGCAATAAATTCCATGGTCACACTATAATGACATTTATTTCAGATAGTCAAAGAAATATGTATCAAGAATATAGGTTCATGACACATATGTGCAATATTCTTGGTGAGATATTAAGACAAATGCATTATATTACACAGCGAGTATTCATATGTGGTTTTTGAAGTTGTGACATTAAGTTCTTTCTCTTAGGTGTCTTGACCCATTTCTAGATAGTAATCTTGTACTTTAGGCATGTATACCTAATACCAATGAGAAATAATCCTAGAGGGTCACACACTAAGTGTTTCTATTGATATCGATTAAATTCAATTTGAATTTAATTGATGAATAAATATTATTCTCAAGACCAAGGAATAATTTTATTCAATTTTTATTGATTGCATAAATTAAATAAATATGTATTCACCAGATTGTGAATAAAATATATTTATTTGTTTTATTTAATATTTAATAAATATTAATTCACAGGTTTACGGATAAATATATTTATTTATGAATAAAATGTTTATTTGGATATTCAATAAATTTCAAGGAGTTCAAACAGTCTAATATCATATCTAGTGATAAATGTTAATTTACAATATGATAAAATAATATTTTATATTGCGTAAGTAAAAATGAAAACCATAAATTATTATTATTATTATTATTATTATTATTATTATTATATTTCATGGGGTTTTATAAATATTATAATATTATTTAAGGGATATTACAAAATTAAATAATATTTTAACCTAAACCACAGATCTATAAATATATGGTTATGTCTATTGTGTAGGATTAATCAAAATTTGATAATAGAGAATAATTACACATGATGGACTTCTCTCACTCTTGATTTCATCTTCTCTTCTTCTCAATAACAAGAATAACTCCTTCAATCCCAAAGGATCTTGGAGAGATCAAGATAAATAATGAAAAACAATTGATTCACTGTGCTAACACCTGGATATCAATTGGTGTTACTCAGAGATCAAAGGAGCATGTGTGGATCACCGCTAGAGAGATTCTTCTAAATTCCTATGTTTGGGACTAGGCTAAAAGTTCTTAAGGAATTTGGATTTCTAATCAGTCGACGTGACAAATCTTAAATTTAGATTCTAAATGTAAATTGTAGCATTGGAATACTTAAATATTTTATTTTTTAAATGAGTCTTAATATAAGGATCCGTCTTTATTACATTACATAATCTTAAATTTAGTCAAAAAAACACTTCCTTTTACATTGAGGATCTTTTCAAGTTTAGAGATTTAGATAATTGGGACAATACGTTCATAATATTACACATTATTACAGAGTCGATACCATAAAAACAGTACTCATTCCTTCCAAAATTTAAAAATTTACAAATAAAAAAAGATTTATTTGATAGATCTTCAAACATTTAACTTGTATTCCTTCACTTTCTTACATATCCTTATAGCCTGTGAAAATCATTTAAAAACATGGTATGAGAACAAAAATTTTAGTAAGGGATATAAAAAAACACATTATTTCAAGAATACTTGTACAATATAAAATCACTTTCAAAAGACATGATTGACACCCATATATAATTACTTTGTAAAACATGATATTTTCACAAGATTCACAGAAACATAAGAACATAAATATAACCATAAAGGTATATTGGTTCATTACTTACATAATATTGTAACCCTCATGGCTACCTCATAATTTGTAACCCTCATGGCTACCTTATAATTTGTGTAACCATCGTAGTTACACATAGAGTAACCATACGGCCGACCTCCAACTTACACATACCCAATGAATTTTAGGGAGATATATGTACCACCCTTCATCATAAACAATTACCAAGATCCAAAACATAATCATACAACATGAATATTAGCATAAAAACATTTCTTTTGAATTTTGTAAAACAGAATTTTAAAAGAGGATTTTAAAAGAAAATTCCCTTATAAATATCATATAATTGAAGTGAGACTTAATAGAGTGGATGGAATACATATATACTCTGTAAATATACATAATTAAACATATTAAAATCATAATTCATCACCCAAACAATTTAAATACCACATAAATAATGAAGAATAAGGTTAACCCAAAGGATGGAAATCGGGTTAAGAATTCTCTTACCTCAGGCTTGTCTTAATTTAAACTTGTTTAAAATTTCTATATAATGGTTAAAAGAGTGTTATTAGTATTTTAAAGAAACATTTTCATGTTTATAACATCTTATATAGTCATTTCAAAACCTCATTTCATCCCTTAATTGTTAGTATTTTGCTCTTTGTAATGTTTTTGGGTGAGTTCTTTATATGATTTCCATGATTCGTTCATGATGGATGTTCTTGTCGATTGGAAGTGAAAATCAAGAATTAGAATGGATTAGTATTTAAATATTTCCAGTACCATAAATTATACCATTTATCATTTTTAATTCTTACATGATGATGATTCATAAGTTAAAACATTAATGATGTTCGTTTAGATCATTTTAGTCGTTCTTTGATAATAACGACCTCATTTTGTTTTATAAATTAAAACCATGTGTAAAAAATAATTCCAGAACCATGGATGAGACATAATACATATATTATAACCTGGTTCAACCATGAAAATGGTTTCATGATCAGACTTTAAGGATTTAAAGAAAAGTTAAATCACATCGTCCACGATGTCGGTAATTCGACACATCATGGACAATGTTTTTAATTCCTTGAATAAGTGGGAGAGGAGAAGAATGGTGATGATGAATTTTCCATGAACATGATAAAATCCAGAATATACATGATTTATAGATCTTTCATGCCTCTTGGTTAAGAGGAGGTGAGCAAAGAAGAAGAAAATAAATGAATCTTGAAATAAAATAAAACTTGAAAAATTTCTCACAAAAATTCAACAACCTAACGATGTCTCTTAAAATTTCATAAAAATAGTTTGATGATAGAAAGGAGATATCTCATCACTATTTCATAATATGGACAGTAAGTGGGGATATGGAATGAAATATCCCAACATAATCCAAAGGTAAAGGAAGATAATAACATAAAATGAAAGAAAAGAGTTTGGCACTGTAGCAGCCGGGAATATGCCCCTGTTTGGGCCTTTGGGCCACCAATTTGGTCCCTGAGTCCTGTAAGACCTTCGGGCCACCCAGGACTTTGGGTTAGTAAGGCCTTTGGTCCACCTCAAGGCCTTCGGGCCACCTTAAGTGCAGATTCAAACCAGGAAACCTACAAGGAACAAGCTCTACAAGGAGGATGAGCAAGAAGCTTTCACCACAGCAGAAGCTAAACGGATTGCAAGAATGAGAGGGTATGGAACCTACCATCGGGAAAAGCCTATGCATGCATGGGAATTCCTATATTAATATACATATGGAGGTGGAGAGCTTATTTCATGATGAAGATGCTGGGGAGGAGCAGTTCCAAGTAGTTTTTCTGGGTTGTATGTAATGTTTGAAGCCTACGGGCAATGAATTCCTCTAAGGCCTATGGTCCATGTAATACTTATTCCTACAGGCTTTGTAAGGGTTCCAACTCACCCCTTGAAAGGTGTATTATCAAAATCAATAAAAAATTAAGGCCTTAGGTCCATTGGAGGAACAAATCCAATGAATTGGATGGAAAGAAAAGAAAGAAAATAAAAGAGGATGTTTACCTCTTGGTCTCTTGTCCTTGAGATCCTTCTTAAGGGACTTGGTTTTGGTCTTTTGGTGAGACCATCATCTATAGGAAGTGGATAAGATCCTTTAGAATATTATTGGGCAGAAATTAGGCATGGATCAAGGCTTGAGAGGTGTGGGAAGAAGAGGGGAGTGAGGGTGGTATTTATAGTGGAGGAGAGGGGGTATTTTTCATTATTTTAATCATTATTATAATATTTTTGCCAAAGATTATGAATAGTCTTAATTAATGTGACCTAAAATAGTAATAATGGAATGTGAGTTAGAAAAAAGTGGTCTTACATCACTTATGATGTCATAAATAGTGTATTTCATTGGTAATTTGGTTATACGGTATTTTATCGTATTTCACTATTCATCAAAAATTAACGAATTTCAAAAAAATCCCAAAAATTTACCCTAACTATTTTTTGATGTGTAGAATTAAAAAATGAATTCCTTTTTTTGAAAATAATTTTCTAAATATTATTAATTTAATTTTAAAATAAAATCATACTTACTTCAAAAATTAACAATTCTAATTCTATAACTACTTCTATATCACGATGAAAAATTAACCAAGATGTTATTATCTTAAATCCTTAAGAAAATAAAATAATAATAAAATTTACTATTTATTAGGGTCATATTACTATTCATAAGGGTGTGTTACTATTCACAAAAAAAACAAGTTGGTTTCATCAGACTCCAAATAACTTACTGAACACAATTGTAGATGAAAATTTCTTAAAATTCAAAACATAGAAGTGGAAAAATTATGTTTAAAGGATAGTTATAAATATCTACTTAAAGCAAAGTTCCATGAATTTCTATTTATTTTTAGAAAAACTTGGGGTGTTACATTATCCCCACCTTCTGGAAATTATGTCCTCACAATTTTATTTACTTATTAAACAACTGAGGGTACTTTTCCCTCATATAATTTTCATACTCCCATGTTGCTTCTTCAACCATGTGGTTTCTCCACAAAACCTTTACCTATTGGATTACCTTATTCCACAATAATTTTTCCCTTAGATCAATAATTTGAACTGGTTTCTCTTCATAAGAAATTTTCTCTTCCAGTTGAACAGCTTCTGGGCTCAAGACATGTGATGAATCTAGCACATACTTTCTCAACATCAAAACATAAAAAAATTGTGTACCTAAGATAAACTTGGAGGTAGAGCTAATCAGTATGCAACCGGTCCAACTTTTTCCAAGATTTCAAAAGGACCGATGAATTGCATAACTAGCTTTCCTTTCTTACCAAAACGCATCACACTTTTCCAATGAGATATTTTAAAGAAAACATGGTCACCTACCACAAAAGAGAAGTCTTTCCTTCTGTTATCTGCATAACTTTTCAGCCTTCTCTGAGCTGTCATCATGTGTTGTTGGATCATCTTCACTTTCTCAGCCAATTTCTCTACTAATTTTGGCCCCATCAACTTTCATTCACCAACTTCATCCCAAAACGCTAAAGTCTGACATTGATTTCCATACAAATCCTCAAAAGGTGCCATCTGTATACTAGAATGAAAACTGTTATTATAAGAATACTCAAATAAAGAAATATGTTGATCCCAACTTCCCTAATAGTCCATTGAACAAGCTCGAAGCATATCCTCCAAAGTCTAAATCATTCGTTCTGATTTCCCATCTGATTGAGAATAAAAACTGTACTGAAATTTAATTATGTACCCAACGACTTCTGAAGTCCCTTCCAATAGTTAGAAGTGAACCTGGTATCTCTTTTAGATACAATGGAAAGAGGAACTTCATGTAACCTGACAATATTCTTGAGGTACAGTCAAAAAAGTTTATCCAAAGACATTGTATCTCGAATAGAAAGAAAATGTGCAGATTTTTTCATCCGGTCAGCAATAACCCAAAATTCATTATTACATCGAGAAGTCCTTGGTAGTCCCACCAAAAAGTCCATGGATACATTCTACTATTTCCACTCCGGCACTGGCAAAGGCTGAAGCATCCCCTTAGGTAACTGCCGCTCTATTTTAACCTGTTGACATGTTAAGCATTTCACAATAAAATCATCAATATATCTTTTTATTTCATCCCACAAATAATACTCTCAAATGTCTCTTTACATATTAGTACTACCAGGATGAACTGAAAATGGAGAACTATGAGCTTCACACAACAAGTCTTTCTTCAACTGTGAATTACTAGGCATGCACAAACTTTTTCTGAATCTTAAAACACAATCTTTATCAAGGTTAAATTCTGGTAACTTACCCATTTTAACCAATTCTACCTTTTTCTGTAGCTCACGGTCTTCCTTCTGTGCTCGCTTAATTCTATATGACAATGAATACTGCACTGAAACCTGAAACAAAATAGAGGTATTTCCTATATCAACAACTTCTAATCCAAAATTCATTAAATCATTAATCAAGGGATCATGTTCCAAATGTAACATGGTTAATGATGCATGATATTTCTGACTCAAGGCATCTTCCACTTTGTTTTCTTTTCCAGGATGGTAATTGATCGTGCAATCATAATCCTTTATCAGTTCAAGCCATCTTATCTACCTCATGTTTAATTCCTTCTGAGTTAATATATACTTTAGACTTTTATGGTCAGTATATATTTGACATTTGGTTCCATATAAATGATGCCTCCAAATTTTCAAAGAAAAAACCATAGCTACCAATTCCAAATCATGTGTGGGATAATTTAACCCATGAGGTTTTAGTTGTCTTGAAGCATAAGCAATTACCTGATCATTTTGCATCAAAACACAACCAATACCCTTCAATGAAGCATCACTTTAGATGAAGAAATCACCATTTTGAGAATGTAAGGCCAAAACTGGAGCATTTACCAATCTCTTCTTCAGTTTCTGAAAACAAACATCACATTCTTCTGTCCAAAAAAAATTAACCCCTTTCCATGTTAACTTAGTTATCAGGCTAGATAACCGAGAAAATTTCTTAACAAAACGTTGGTAATAACCTGCTAATCTAAGAAAACTATGAATCTCTGTAACATTTGTGGGTCTTGGACATTCATCAACTACTTTTTTTGTAGGATAAACTGTTATTCCATCCTTATTTACAATGTTCCCAAAAAAAGAAATCTGTTTCAACCAAAAGTCACACTTTCTGAATTTTCCATATAGTTTCTTTTCTTTTAACGTTTGTAAAACAACCCTTAGATGTTTTTCATACTCCTATTTATTTTTAGAAAATACTAGAACGTCATCAATAAACACAACCACAAACTTATCCAAGAACTCATGAAATAATCTATTCATAAGATTCATGAATACAAAAAGTTCATTAGTTAATCCAAATGGAATAACAACAAATTCATAATGCCCATATCTAGTACGAAAGTCTATTTTCGGGATGTAATCCTCCTTCACCTTTAGATGATGGTATCTGGATCTCAATTAAATCTTGGAAAAGTACTGAGCTCCCGGGAGCTGATCAAACAAGTCATCAATATGAGGCAAAGGATACTTGTTTTTAATAGTGATGTTATTCAATGCTTTGTAATTAATTCAAAGTCTCATGGAACTATCTTTATTTTTAACAAACAAAATAGGATCGCCACATGGTGATGTTCTAGGATGAATGAAGTATTTGTCAAGAAAATCCTACAACTAATTTTTCAATTCAAGAAGTTCTATTTGAGCCATACAATATGGGGGTTTTGAAATTGTATTAGCATCAGGAACTAAGTCGATTGTGAATTTGAATTCCCGATCATGTATAACACCGGGTAACTCATCAGTAAAAACATCAAGTTATTCATTTACCACTAGCACATCATTAATATGAACAGTTATGTTATTTTCAAAAATATGAGCAATATAACTTTCATTTCTATCTTTAAATAGTTTCTCATCTTATTAATATGTTATCAATTGTATGGGTTCATTCTTATATATAAACTGAAACTCTTTCTGAAAAAGAACTTCTTTAGATCTACAGTCAATCTTAGCATGATGAACAGAAAGACAATCTATTCTCAGAATCACATCAAACTCGAATAAGGGAAAAACAATAAGGTTTTTAGGTAAAGTCTTTCCACAGACCACAATAGAAAGATTCTTATAATTCCTATTTTCTATAATATTTTCCCCTGGTGTTTTAACAACAAGTTCCGGTTTCATTTGTTTAAGTGATATTTCCAATTTATCCAAAAATTTCTCAGAGATGAAGGAATGTGTAGACTCCATATCAAACAAAACTTTATCAAAATCTGAGTAAAAAAACAAAGTACCAGATACAACTTCATTGGATGGTCCGACGTCTGCTGACGTGGTCGCAAAGGATCTCACTACACCTTTCTACTTGTAGTCTAGATTCTTTGCACCATCCAGGTCTCTCTTTGGGAAAATATTTTCATAATGACCCATCTCACCACATTTAAAACACTTTACAGTTTTCTTATCATAATTTTTCTTTGGATCATTTTCATTACAATCTCATGATATATGTCCAAACTTACCACATTTAAAACACTTCCCAGTTTTTCTAATACATTCCCCAGGGTGCTTCTTGCCATAATTTTCACAAACTGGAAACTATATTTTCTTACCATAAGATTTATTTGGTTGATTCTTACCCATTAATTTCCATTTGTACTTCTTCTTCTCCTTGTTTCCAAAATGAACGTGATCGTCAGCAAACCCCATCTCTACCCTCTTAGCACATCAGACAAGTTTCTCATAAATTTTGAATTCATGAGAGTCCAACACCCTTCGATACCTTGGTTTTAGTCCTAAGTAAAAGCGGTTGATTTTTCTATCAAGATCCAGAATAAGATTTAAAGCATACCTCTCCAGTCGAGTGAATTTCACTTCATACACGACCACTAAATCTTCTTCCTTATTTCAATTCAAAGAATTTATTCTTCATCCTAAGTCGCGCCACCTTAGAAAAATATTTTTCATGGAAATGACTTTTAAATTCATCCCACTCTAAGGCATAAAAATCCTTTATATCTCTGATATTCTTTACCATTGACCACCACTAGTCAGCTTCAACTTCAAAATGATAAATGTCAAGACATACCTTTTAATTGTATGAACATCCCATAACATCGAATATCTTTTCAAGGGATTTAATCTATCCTTCAGTTGCTACTAAGTCAGAAGATCCATTGAAAGTAGGAGGATGTTGTCTCATAAAATGTTCCACTATTGTCATGTTCTATTGTGGTACCTCTATTTGTTCTCTTTCATTGATTACACCACCGTTTATCACCTACATTATCTGATCCATTACTATCTCAAACTGCTTGGTTCCAATCCCTACCATTCTGGGCTGTAGATCTGGAAGGTTGTCGTTCTGTCGGTGCCTCTCCTCTTCAGCATCCCTGTTCCCTCTACGGATAACCATTTTGAACAAAGATATCTTAGATAAATCAACATAGTAATCTTTAAATTCTATAACATTTCAAATTAATGATAGACTAAAAATCATTTATGGTATTCTTTTAACACCATCCTAACCCCTAAAGTTATCAAAATCATCCTCTGATACCAACTATAAGGACCCGACCTTATTATATTACATAATCTTAAATTTAGTCAAGAAAACACTTCCTTTTACATTGAGGATGTTTTCAAGTTTATAGATTTATAGAATTGGTAAAATACATTCATAATATTACACAGTATTACAAAGTGGATACCATAAAAATAGTACTCATTCCTTCCAAAATTTAAAACTTTCCAAATAAAACATGATTTATTTGATAGATCTTCAAACATTTAACTTGGATTCATTCACTTTATTACACATCCTTATAACCTATGAAAATCATTTAAAAACTTGGGATGAGCACAAAAATCTTAGTAAGGGATATAAAAAACACATTATTCCAAGAATACTTGTAACATGTGAAATCACTTTCAAAAGACATGCTTGTCACCCATATATACTTACTTTGTAAAAAATGAGATTTCCACAAGATTACCACAAATATAAGAACATAAATATAACCATAAAGTTATATTGGGGAATTACTTACATAATATTGTAACCCTCATGGCTACCATATAATTTGTAACCCTCACAGCTACCTTACAATTTGTGTAACCATCGCAGTTACACATGGAGTAACCATACGGCCAACCTCAAACTTACACATACCCAATGCATTGGAGGGAGATATAGGTCCCAAAATTCATAATAAACAATTCACAAGATCCAAAACATAATCATACAACATGAAAATTAGCATAAAAACATTGCTTTTGAATTTTGTAAAACAGAATTTTAAAAGAGGATTTTAAAAGAAAAGTCCCTTATAAATATCATATAATTGAAGTGAGACTTAATAGGGTGGATGGAATATGTATATACTCTGTAAATATACATAATTAAACATATTATAATCATAATTAATTACCCAAAAATTTTAAATACCACATAAATAATGAAGAATAAGGTTAACCCAAAGGATGGAAATCGGGTTAAGAATTATCTTACCTCAGGCTTGTCTTACTTCAAACTTGTTTAAACTTCATGTATAATGGTTAAAAGAGTGTTATTAGTATTTTAAAGAAAAATTTTCATGTTTATAACATCTTATATGATCATTTCATAACCTCATTTCACCCCTTAATTGTTAGTATTTTTCTCCTTGCACTGTTTTTGGGTGAGTTCTTTACATGATTTTCATGATTTGTTCATGATGGATGTTCTTGTTGATTGGAAGTGAAACTCTAGAATTGGAATGGATTAGTATTTACATATTTACAGTACCATAAATTATATCATTTATCATTTTGAATTCTTACATGAGGATTATTCATAATTTAAAACATTAATGATGTTCGTTTAGATCATTTTAGTGGTTCTTTGATAATAACAACCTCATTTTGTTTTATAAATTAAAACCATGTGTAAAAAATAATTCCAGAACAATTTATGAGAAATAATACATATATTATAACCTGTTTCAACCATAAAAATGGTTTTATGACCATACTTGAAGTATTTAAAGAAAAATGAAATCACATTGTCCACGATGTCGGTAATTCGACACATCATGGACAATGTTTTTAACTCCTTGAATAAGTGGGAGAGGAGAAGAATAGTGTTGATGAATTTTCCATAAACATGAGAAAATCTAGAATATACATGATTCCTGGATCTTCCATGCCTCTTGGTTAAGATTATGTGAGTAAATAATAAGAAAAGAAAAGAATCTTGAAATAAAAGAAAACTTGAGAAATTTCTCACGAAAATTCTGCAGCCTAACGGTGTCTCTTAAAATTTCATAAAAATAGTTTGATGAGAGAAAGGGGATATATAATCACTCTTAAATAATATGGACATTAATGGGGGATATGGAATGAAATATCCCAATATAATCCAAAGGGAAAAGAAAAGAATAACATAAATTGAAAGAAAAGAAAGAAAATAAAAGAGGATGTTTACCTCTTGATCTCTTCTCCTTGAGATCCTTCTTAAGGGCTTTGGTTTTGGTCTTTTAGTGAGACCAGTAGCTCTAGGATGTGTGGGAGAGCCTTGGGAGGAGTATTGGGCAGAACTTAGGCATGTCTCATGGCTTGAGATGTGTGTGAAGAAGATGAGAGTGAGGGTGGTATTTATAGTTGGGGAGAGGGGATATTTTTCATTATTTTAATCATTATTATGATATTTTTGCCAAAAATTATGAATAGTCTTAATTCATGTGACCTAAAATAGTAATAATGGCATGTGAGTTTTAACCAAGTGGCCTTAAATCACATATGATGTCCTAAATAGTGTATTTTACTGGTAATTTGATTATATGGTATTTTATCGTATTTCACTATTCATTGAAAATTCAAGAATTTCAGAAAAATCCCAAAAATTTACCCTAACCATTTTTCAATTTTTAAAATTCAAAAATGAAGTCCATTTTTTGAAAATAATTTTCTAAATATTATTAATTTAATTTTTATATAAAAGCATACTTAATTCAAAAATTAACAATTCTAATTCTATAACTACTTATATATCACGATAAAAAATTAACCAAGATGTTATTATCTTAAAGCATTAATAAAATAAAATAATAATAAATTTACTATTCATTAGGGTCATATTATTATTCATATTACTATTCATAAGGGTATGTTACTATTCACAAAAAAACAAGTTGGTTTCATCAGACTCCAAATAACTTACTGAACACAATTGTAGATGACAGTTTCTTGAAATTCAAAACATAAAAGTGAAAAATTATGTTTAAAGGATAGTTATAAATATCTACTTAAAACAAATTTCCATGCATTTCTATTTATTTTTAGAAAAACTTGGGGTGTTACACTTAAGGCCTGAGAGGTTTCTCAAATTTTTGGGTGAGTTTCAAGAGCATCGGGCTCCAAAAACTCACTTTCTAGAAGAAATAGATAGGGTGCACAATTTTTTTAAAATTTTGAAGCCCCTCAGGAGAATTTCTGCAGCCCTGTAAGGGGTGTTGCATGATTTTTTAAACCATGTGAGATGGTTCGTATGGATGTGTAGAATTTCTGCATTCAATTATAGTGGTAGGTGCACAGGTTGTGCAAAATTTTCTAAATCATGTGCCTAGCCTACATGTTTAGTGACACTTAACTGGTATCACTGCACAGTTGGTGCATAGTTAGCCTAAATTGTACGGCCAAACAATATAGGGTATGTCTATTAGGAAGTTTAAGCTACAAGGTTGGCATGCATTTATTCAAACCATGCGCCTTATTTTAAGGGGAAAATTACTGATTTTCCCCTCTAACCCTTAAAGGGTTTTCACCCTTTTATCCTCCCCTTCAGCTAGGAGTCCCTCTCACATGCACCTATCCTCCTCCTCTTCCCATGGTGGTCATCTGGGTCTAATTTAAGCATCATCAGGTGTCTTAGAAGCATATCGTTAAGTCTAAGACTCATCATCCTTCCTTTACTCATTTATTTCACCTTCTTCAGTACTATCTTCATGGGATCCAATTCACCCCATTTTCATGGTGTTTGGGAATTCTTATGATTTCACTTATTTCGGATTGAATCAAGTCCTGATATTGGACATTTGGAGAATCCTAAGTGTGAGGTAGGTGGTCTGGTTTATTTCCCTTTAAAGTTACATCATTTATAAAATATTTCATTTTGTTATGTGCCATACCTTCCATGCATCACCTCATAAATGTGTAATTAATCATATAAATGATAATGCCTTGTTTTATATCATTGTTTTCCATTTCAATTGAACTATTGGGGTTCGTATAACTCTAATTTAATCACCCCTTTGGGTGTGTCACTTATATTTCATAACCCTTAAACTTTAGCCTTGGAATAAAACCACCCTTGAGGTGTGTTCACTTTCCTCTTCAAAAATGGAATGGTTAAATGGGAATTACATGAATTATAAGTGGTGTGGATGACTCTCTTAGCTTATTATCATTATTTAAATTATTCTTAAACCATCCCCTCTAAGTGAAATGGACAACTTGAGATAAGTGGACTGGTTATGGAAAGGATTTACCATTATCCATGGAGAAATTTTAAAATATAATGCTTAGCCTAAAGTACTTGAAAAATCAATCATGATGAATAATATTTTGACATGAATAATTGCATGGATTTATTTACTCCTTATATTGATTTGACAAATGAAATGAAAAAAATTATGGAAAGGTTGCTTCATATGTCCTTTTTATACATTATAAATGATATGGACTAATTTCATAGTTGAATTACAAATGATTATTAGTGTGATACTCAGGAATTAAAACTCTATTATTCTATGATACTCGGGCATGGTGTACCTTATTATTCAGGGGCATGGCATCCCTTATTATTCATGGGCATGGAATCCCTTATTAATCATGGGCATGAGATCCCTTATTAATCATGGGCATGGTGGCCCTTATTATTCATGGGCATGGAATCCCTTATTATTCATGGGTATGAAGAATCTTATTAATCATGGTCACGGCGTCCCTTGTTATTCATGGGCATGGAATCCCTTATTCTCCTATGATCAATGGGCATGGTGTCTCTTACTATTCATGATACTAAGACATGGTGTCCCTTAATTAAAGTGTGAAACTTAATATTATTATTCTTATGTAGACACCTAGGCACTCGGACACAGGTCCATGTCGGTGCATGTATATCTCTCCATACATACTCCCTTGTATGATTATATATATATATAATGGCACATTCAGAGACATTTCATCTTAGGCTGAATCGGGTATGGTCGGACAAGTTTTCTTGAGGAACCTAAGCTGATTTGGTTATATTTATTTCATATTGTACTACCTTAGTTTTGATATACATGCACAGTAATTATTTTATATACATGCACTGGGTTGATTTAGACACGGTTGGTGGTGGATTACTTAGTATATCTCACACTTTATTCGGGCCTCCATTTGGTACCCAGACAGTAATCATTTGGTTATAGGATAGGATCCGGTTGTGATTTATGTTGTTTTCTTATGGACTAGGACAAGATATGGGATCTTGGGAGTAACATCTGAGCATGTACTTAGGCTTACTTTTGGATTTTTAGACTTTTCTTTATTTATCTTTTATCAGTCTGTTCCTATTGTATTATTTCTTGTTGTATACTTTTTTTACTGTATTCATTACTCAGCATGTTCATACATTGTTCATTATTCATTATTTATTAATTTTCAATTATTATATTCTGTTATTTATCATTGATCCAAAGTGTATAGTATACCCACTATAGATCCTTTATACCTTGTCTGTTAGTTGGAAGCCTTTGGCATATAGGGATGTGATCTTGAGTCCATGTGACAAACCTACTCAAGGAACTTTTTTAGTGGCTCCTGGTTCGGGATGTTAAAAAGTGGTATAAGAGTTTTCTTTTCCTTTTGTATTACTATTTTGGGGTGGTATACAAGAAACTAGTAATGTGTCAACACTTGGTAAATAGCTTGTGTCTAGGTCTGTCCAACCCATGCATGAGGGAAAGACCAAGTCACCAGGGATGGGAATGGTGTTTATGTTATTCAATATTATAGTTGATTATTATTTCACCATGGGTGATTTTAGTACCCCCATTGGTTATTGATTTTATGATTTATGGTATCTACCTCTTGTCCTAGTATGGCAAGATATGGGATGAGTACATGCATCATCATAAGAACATAAAGATTCACATGTCATAAACATTCCGTCTTATATAGGTTGCATTATAGATTTTCTTATGCATGATGATCTGTATACTTTCTTAGGTGATTACTTAGCAAGATCATATGTATATCATAATTTTGTGATTTATTATCATTCATATTTGTGTAACATGATTGGGTGATGTTCATCATGATTACCTATATTATCTACTTTTTGATAGCATTCCTTGTAGTGATTATGATATATGTTCAGTTAAATAAAGTGTTTGTATCAACCTAAATTGTGTTTTACCATATATATTGATGATGAAATTCTACTTAACTAACCAACTATGGCATGTATAATTCATGGACCAATGGTTTCATGGGATGAAACATTTTTGGTTGCTATTATTTGGGATCCAATTGTTCAAATTATAAAGTGTTTGGTTCTTTATAAATTGGAGAATGGTGACCCATATAATTGAACCAACATATATGAACTTGTTATATTTTGTGACCAAAGATAAAAATCTGGTTTCAGTTACATGAATGCCAATTATAATTTATAAAGGCGTGTACCTTTATAATTTTGGAATGGTGATTCATCTAACTGAACCAGGATGTATATATATATATATATATATATAAATGCTTAACTTCAATTCATATAGAAAATGATTGCTTTTAAATAAAGGATAAATTATGACTTATAAGGCTTTTACCTCTATCACTTGGTCATGATGACCCACATGAATTAATTTCTAAATGCAAAACTAGACTCGAGTAGGTTAGTTGGGCTATGCTTCTTATGATATAAACTAGACTCGGCCCAAGTAGGTCGGTCTTGATATGATATACTTATGAAATGAACCCATTAAGGGTTTGATAAATATTAAATGAAAATAACAGTTATGGGTTTCATTTAAATGTGATTCCAATTGTAATTTATGAAACATTGAATCCATAAATTGGTAATGGATTCCCATGTACATGAACCCAGATTGGCTTTATGGGACCCTCGTAGGTTGCCTTTATTTATTATTATGCCTAAGTACTTAACCCCATGGGGGTGTGGTTATGTTTATGGGTTGGTTATTTAAAGTGTTTGTGTCCATTTATATGATTTTACATATAAATTTATGGTGTTATTTTACTAAACCAAACCCCATTAATGGATAAAGGATCCATTAACTTATTTTAAGATTTATTATTATGAGACATCAATTAATTAAAATTCCAATTACAACCTAAAGAGTGTTTTCCTCTATATATTCAAATTTACCTTTTCTTTTACTAAGCCTATTGTAATGGTTTATGGATTATTAAAATGGTTAAAAAAGAAATTATGAGATATTTTGCCTAATGTTGCATGTCATTAGCTAAGTAAAGTGCTTAGAGTAGTTGTCTTTAAAACTAGCACTTGATATCCCTTATATGTGAACTGTTTTAAATGTTGAAATAAATTAGTATCAATGAAGGCCCTGAAATGAAACCATTTATAGGTGTTATAAATGGAACCCTCGTGTAAGTGTTAACTTTATTTTTCCTTGAGAGATACTTTAAATGAGAACATGAGTGTTCCCCATAGATCTCAGTTGAATTCCTTCCTATTTTTTCTTGGATTTAGTGGATAGGTGGTAGGCCTAGTGACTTTTGGTATGACTCTAGTTTACAAGTTTATGTTTTATCTTAAACTTAGGGATTGTTTTTGTGGTAAAATCCTTAGAGATAGAAAACCAGTAGACTTTTGAGTTGAGCTTATAAGTATGATAGATATTGTCTATTTGATCTGGTTGAGTCATGAATGACTCTTAGTTGATGAAATGACACCCCCAAATAGATGAGTGGTTGTCTAGTAAGTCAAATATCAATGGGGTATTATTATATGTGAATACCCAGTGAGTACTATCTCTTTTACCTTTTTCATTGATGTTGTGACCCTCCATAGATCACTCCCCTATTTATATGCTCAGTGATGATTAGGGCCTAGTAACCTGATGATTTATAAGTGATGTCATTATACACATATTGATAGTTTTTTACCCTTATGGGTTGATGATTCCTTACCTATTCAGTTTTACCTCTTTTAAATAGAGTTACAGGTGTGTTAAATTCTAGGTAGTATAATCCCTTATATGAGATATGGTTCTCATGTGATAGACCTTAGGTCTAGGTGGATAGACCTAATGTCCCTATTTGAGCTTGTCCATTGGGATAAGTGGGAGATATAGTGGCCCTTACTTCTATCGCAGGCCCTAATAGGTTAGTGTTCTATTTGTTTAAGGGAAACCTACAAGGGAGGTTATCTCAATTTTATGTTTTCTTTTTTGGTAAGATTCATTTAAAGCTCATTTCTAGATCGATACATGGTAGGTGCTCAAGTCTTGATGTTTAGATAGGGTGATGCCTTTAATTTTTGAAATCACCCTGAGTGCTTGTTTTTTGAAACTGGCTTTGATGGGAAAGAATATTTGGGTATCTAACCCAGTTGACCAGTAGTAGAACGGTTAATGCCTTAGTTTCTAAAATGACATTGTGAGGCAGGCGATCGTTCGATAAATCATGGTACGTGTGGGATACCCAATTTTTAAGAGGATTTTCAAGGGAACTATCAGCATATTCAAATACTGATGTGACATGTAGAATGGTCATTTTTTACCATGTTTATTAATAACTTGTGGGTGTGTGCTTCAGGTTTCAAACTAGTTTTTATGGGATGTACATCCTTTTTTCATGATAAGTAGTTCGCACTGGTGGTGCATGGTATCTGTTTGAAACCGAATATCAGTGATTGAATGAGTGTGAGCTGAGGAATAATGGTTTTAAGGAAGTAACACTTGTGGTAAGGGTGACCTAAAGTTTTTGGTTAAATTAAATGAAGCTTCCTATAAGAAGGGATAATTCAGAAAATCAATCGAGAAACATGAGATGGTTGACCAGTGATTGAACCTTAACATGAATGTTTATGAGATGTGGTGTTAGGGGTAATTAAAGGCTTTTCTATATTTTTTTTAAATAGATCATGGCTTTGGAGGAGTGATACATGTCTACTAATAAAAATATCAATATACTCCTAGTCTAGAGGTGATCATTCCCCTTATCTTGACATTATCCTGAGTATATTGAGAGAGTTTTGTCTTACACTAAGAAAATTATCTAAATGTTTTTTTATGGTTTGATAAATAGACTCTCTGAGAGTTGTTCTCAATGAGTATTTTAATATAGGCTAGGTGGTGAATAGTATTATAGTCACCTTTTTAGGGTGGTGACCCTTGTATTGATTCAAATTTTAGTGATCGACATGGGAACCATTCTCAAGAAGTTGGAACAAGTGATGGGTGATGTTTATGTTAGCGCTTAGGATGAGTGGGATCTTATCTATGATAGTTGTTAGGTTCAGGTATGGATAAGTAATGGTCTATAGTAATCATAAATTGTTTACTGATGTAATGAAAAGTTTGCTCCTAAGGTGGGGAGTGAGGCCTCGATCATTGGTGGGTGACCCTCATAAAAAGGGTCATGAGACCTTGAGACCGATTGGATGGTGGTAGTGTTTGAACTCATATGTTGTTAATTAAATGGAACAATGTACAAATGGAATCCTCAATAAATTCCAGGTAAGGTTTTGATTATGGTTTTGGGTGGAATCTAGATGTGGGCGCCAAGACTATAGTATCTTATGACTATCCATGGATATTGGATCAGGAATGTGTTGGTTCTGGTGTTATAGTACGATGATGTTTTTGATTAGTATATGGTTCAACTAGGAGAAATCACTAGAATTCAGTTTCAAACTTTAGTGATCATGCTCGGTATAATCTCATAGTGCCTTAGTTAAAGGCTTTGGAATCTGGTTTGATGATGCGTCGACTCCTAAAGCCGATATTTTCAAGTATAGTCATATAAAAGTGGCTTGACCTACATTATATTGTTTTTATAAATGTATTCAAGTGAGTAACCACATAAAATATATCAGATAAGGACATTAGTGTAGTGTAAGAGTTGACTGAGGCTTTTCAAGGAAAGGTCGGCATAACCAATTAATCTAGGTTGGTAGAAATTTGACTGTTTTGAGCTAAACAGGGACCAAGATTAGAGTCATCATGTGTGACCAGGTGTCACAAGTAATTTATCATTCCAAACACATCATTAGGATTCTATTTCCATGTTCATATAGACAATTCTTATGGTGGAAGCATTGTGGCTCAGAATTGGCCATGGAAGGCTTGAGCCTATGGTGGGGATCTCTATAGGCTAGATGAGAAAAGAGATGATGATGTGATCATGTATCAATATATATAGTATTGATTAAGTTTTTTCTTTATGTTTTAGTTTGAATATGAGTGTTGGTTTGAGTTTTAACTACTAAAGTACTATATGTTTAAAGTAGTGCTTGCAGGTGTGTTGGGCATTTGAAAACGCAACGTGACTATTTGAGCAAGATTTTTTTACCTGAGTAGGTCGAGTATTATATTTTTTCCCCAATACTTCTCAAGTATGAGAAGTTCTAAGATGGGTATATTGTAACGTCTTGTGTTTTGGATCGGGCTGAAAGTTCTGAAGGAATTTGGATTTCCAATTGGTCGACATGCTAAATCTTAAATTTAGATTCAAAATGTAAATATGAGCATTGTAATAATTAAAAGTGTTTTTTTTATGATTTTTAAGGCCTGATAGGTTTCTCAAAAGTTTGGGTGAGTTTCGAGAGTGTCGGGCTCTGAAAACTCACTTTCCGAGAGAAACAGACAGGGCACGTGATTTGTTTAAACCGTGTAGCCCCTCAGGAGAAAACATGCGGCCCTCTAAGGTGTGTCACATGGTTTTATAAACATGAGATGTGGGGTGCATGGATTTGATTAATTTCTGAATTAAATTTTAGAGTTAGGCACACTGAATATACACAGTTTTCCAAACTATGTGCCTAGCCCACATGGTTAGTTCCACTTAACCAGTAGCACCATAGAGTTGGTGCACGGTTAGCCCAAACTGTGTGGCCAAACCATGCAAGGTGTGGATCTTGGATAGTATGAGCTACACAGTTAGTGCACGGTTAGCCAAACTGTGTGGAAAATCTATGAACCATGTTTAAAGGGGAAAATTGTTAATGTTACCCTCTGAACCTTAAAGGGTTTTCACCTTTTTTCTCCTCTCTTTCAGCCAGGAGACCCTTCCATGAACACTTATCCTCCTCCTCTTACCATGGTGGTTTTTCTACCATTATTAGTATAATTCAAGTGTCGTGGGGTGAATTAGAATAATATCAGTAAGTCTAAGACTCCTCATCCTTTCTTTCCTTTTCTATTTTCCCTTATTTAGTGATACCATTGTAAGAGCTAATCTGCCCTATTTTCAGGGTGTTTGGAGATTCTTCTGATTTCTCTCATTCCAACTCAAATTAAGCCCTGATATAAGATTATTGGATCATCATAAGTATGAGGTATGTGGTATAATAACTTTCCCTTTAAAGTTTCATTGTTTATAAAATACATCATTATGTCGCATGACGGACCTTCCATGCATCGCCTCATAAATGTAGAATTAATCATATAAATGCTAATGCCTTATTTTTATATTGTTGTTTTCCATTTAAATTACACCATTGGAGTTCATCTACCTTGAATTGAATCACCCCTTTGGTTTTTTCTCTTATATTCCATAACCCTTAAACTTTAGCCTTGGAATAAAACCACCCTTGAGGTGTGTTAACTTACCTCTTCTGAAATGAAATGGTTAAATGGGAATTACATGAATTATAAGTGGTGTAGATGAATTTATTTTATTATAATAATTATTTAAATTATGCTTAAACTATAACCTCTAATTAAAATGGTTAACTTGAAAAAAGTGTATTTGTAGTGTTAAGGATTTACCCTTTTCCACAATGAATTTGTAAAATGTAATGCTTGACCTGATGTACTTGATAAATCAATCATGATGAATTATCTTTCAGAATGAATACTTTAATAGATTTATTTACTTCTTATAATAAGTTGACAAATGAAATAAATCAAATTATGGAATGGGTGCTTCCTTTTCCCTTTTCATAAGTTATAAAGGATATGGCTTAATTGCATAGTTGAATTATAAATGATTATTATTGTGATACTCTAGAATGAAAACCCTATTGTTCTATTATACTCAAGCATAGAATCACTTATTATTCATGGGCATGGAATCCATTATTATTCATGGGAATTATGACCCTTATTAATCATGGGCTTGGCACCCCTTATTATTCATGGGCATGAAGACCCTTATTAATCATGGGCATGACATCCCTTATTATTCATGGGTATGACAACCCTTATTAATCGTGGGCATAGAGTCCCTTATTATTCATAGGCATGGCATCCCTTATTCTCTTATGATCGATGGGAATAGTGTCCCTTACTATTCATGGTACTTGAACATGGATTTTCTTAATTAAAGTGTGAAACTTAATATTATTATTCTTATGTGGAATCTTGGTCACTAATCCATGGATGCATGTTGGTGCATGTATATATCTATATACATATGCCCTTATATGATCATATGTACATGATAGAATGTTCATAGAAATTCCATATTAGGAAGAATCAGGTATGGTCGGCCAGGTGTCCTTAAGGAACCTAAGTCAACTTGGTTATATTTATTGTTTACTACACTGCCTTACTTTTTATGTACTTGCACACTACTTATTTTATATAGACGGACTAGATTTCTTTAAAAATCATTGGTGGTGGTCTAATGAGTATATCTCACACCCTTTCAGGGCCTCCATTTGGTACCTAAATAAACCTCATTTGGTTGCAGGATAGGACATAGTTGTGCTTTATACTATTTCTTTATGGACTAGGACTGGATATGGGAGCTTGGGAGTAGCAGCTAAGCAAGTACTTAGGTTTCCTTATGGAGTTGGAGTATTTTCTTTATTTATATTTTTTCAATATGATCTTATTGTATTATTGGCTATTGTATTCTTGTCTTTTGTTATTCATTACTCGGTGTGTTCATGCATGGTTTTTTATTCATTATTTATTTATTGTTAGTTATTATCTTCTACTATTTATAAAGGATCCATAGGGTATAGTCTCCCCATTGTACCTCCTTTAGACTCTCACTACCAGTTAGTAGCCTCCAACTTATGAGGAGTCATTCTTGAGTCCATGTGACCAATTGGATCAAAGCACAATTTTAGTGGATCCTGAGTTGGGATGTTACATTCTACACTTGAATTCTTACAGAACAACAAAGGTAATCCAAAAGGGTTTTTTGGAAGATCAACAATTTCATCAAATCAAGGATCCTAATATGTGGTAATAATTTCTTAAGATCTAAATTAATTAATTATAAATTTAACATTCAAGTTTCTCAATTGCAGTTTTAGGAAACTCTAAATTAAAATAAATGTTAATTTAACACCCACTAAAAGTTCTTTCACTATGCTCAGAACCTTCAAGTGGTATTAGAGTGGTCGTATTTTAAATTTATAATTATTTATTTAATTTTTGATCAATATGCACAATCGTGGTTTAATTTTTCATTTCATATTATTATTTATTTAATCTGATTTGTATTAACATGTTTTTAACATTTTAATTTCTTCATTCAAGAAAAACAATTTCTTAATTCCAAGATTATTGAAGAACGATCGAAGATTCCATTGGGAGGTGTTGAGGAATATGGACAAATATCATGGTATTACATGATGTGTATCCAGAGTACACACCATGTAACCAAGTGCACTGCACCTATCCATTTCATAAAATACACTACGCTCTAAGCAGTAATTATGTATAGTGAATTTATTGCACACCACGTGTAGACCATCCCAATTTGGCACATGGAATGTTGAATTACACAGTGTATAGCTATCATGCACTCAGTTTACTCTACACACTTTAGTGGTGGTCATTATACATAGTCAAAACCACATGAGACTGACAGACTATTGCATTAATAGAGTACATAATGTGTAGTCGGTGTAAACGGTATGTAACTCATTAATTCTCATGTCTGATGTACACACCAAGCCATTCAGTGAGACAAGTGGACACACAAGATGTGATATACATGGTGTGTAGCTGGATTGTACATGTCATTTAGTATCATGTTCAATGAACATGTTGAGTCCTTCGGTGGGTTGCATGGACACACAGAAAGCGGAACACATAGCATGTAGCTGGTAGTACATTCCATGTAGTCTGAACATTTTACATGCCAAATCCCTAGGCATGTAACCTGGGTACATGCTAACCAAGATACATGGTGTGCAACTCATAAGTACACACCGTGTACTCTCCCAATTAGAGACAAAATTAAATTACATTAAATTTATAATTATAGCATTAAAATATTATTTTAAAGATTGGAACCATTTTTGTTTGACAATTTAATAATGGTTTTACAATATTATTAAAATGTGCAATTAATTTATTGTAATAATCAGTAATAATTGGTTTTTTCATTTATTTTATATGAATGACATTAATATGGGTATCTCCAAGAGAATTTTGATGTTTATTAATATGAAAGGGAATTAATTAATTAATGAAAGTGAATTTATCTTAATAATAAATAATTAATATAAATGAATGTTAACTGGTTTAATTTTTTATATATGCATGTATAACTATTCATGAGCTTGACCAAGACCTATGTATGTATTGGATGCTTTAATTTAATTTATTTCATGGGTTTGTAGTTATTTAATATTAAATTAAATTTGATGGTCTGCATTTCATTCCTTCCTCCATTATTATGTAGAACCTGTGTGTACATGGTTATTTATGTAATTATCATTAACCAATACTTTGATTCCCCTCACCTGCATGTGAGTTATAAATACTTTTAATTAATAGAATATCCCTAGTCATGTGGAGGTGGTTTAATATGGAACCATAATGATTTCAACCTAGGTGATACACTGGTGTACAGGTGGAAGGTTATAACTCATGCCATGACCGACATAAGGAATTTTCCCCTAGGTCAAAGGTTGATCTATTTTATGATCAATAAATAAACTATTAGATAAGCTCATGATTGGGTCATTAATTATTTATTTTTTTCTATCCTATGCATTATTTATTTTATGGATGCAAGACTTCTATCACATAAATTAATTAATTAATGTGCAAAGATGGAATTTAAATAAATAGATTATGCATAAATTTTGTATCCAATGTGGTTAATTAATTAAGTAAAATCCACTTAATATTAAAAATTTATCTAAAGGATAAAACAAGATAAAATTTATGTATAATAAATTAAAATCCCTCAAATATATATTAATTTAGACTTGTCCTTACATTTCTTGATTCGGAATGAAAGCCTTTGAATGAAGTGTTTGACCAACCCTCATTGGAACACTTACTTTTAATGTGGGGTTATTATGAAGGTTATGGGTTGACTTAACCATATTATATTATGATAAGTAGCCCTAGGTGGACTTGATGTAACTTGAAGGAAAGTGTTGAGAAAATCCAAGTCAAGATTTCAAGATTGGGGAGTCCACTCAACATATGAAGAAGATTTAAGCCCAAAGTTATAAAATATTTTCCTACCTAAATACCTTTAAGTATCTTGAACAACCCTCATTGGAGTCATGTGAATGGGAATATGAATCATTTACATTAAAATGTCCTAGTAATTATAAATTCTGATTTTAATTGAGAGGGCTATTAGGATTGATGAAATAGTGGGATATTTAATAAAATTAATTATTATTATTTCTCATATAATTTTTTGATCAAGCAAAGTAATAATCATTTTTTTAATTATTATATAAAATGGAAAGAAAAATCCCAAAACAACTACAATCATTCCTTATCTTAGGTTATGTCCTTACAAATACAAATTTTTAGATATGGTGAAATTGTTTATGTGATGCATTATTATCAGAAAAATTGTATTATGTGTTATAATCCTCTATTCTTGTTCTTCCACCCCAGTAGGTGAGTGAAGGTGATAAGGATTCTTAACAGAGATATGTTGAGGATTCTTCCTATGTTTGTTTTATTATACTATCAAATATGTCTAAATATTTTATGATACAACATAAGGAAATGGATTCTCACACCATAATATCTCATCTCAAATATCTTGAGAAAGATAAATAAAATCTTGAAATAAATAATATTATCAATTAATTATATCAGTGTAAACTAGAAATGGGGAATCTAGCTACTAATCATTCTTTCAAAATTCTGGGGTATATTGATCAATTAGAAAAATTAGGCTTCTTCTTGGATAAGAAATTATCCATTAATATTATTTTATTATCCTTACCACCAAGGTTATTCTTATTTGTCAATCCCAAATAAATGAAATGGATAAGTCACTCCGAAAACTTTTTTCCATACTTTACCAAGAATATAAGGACTAGTTGAAACCTATTTCTCCACCCCTTATGGTGAAAAGTTTGAAAGACAAGGCGGAAGATCCCATGGATAATATATAGCCAAAATACCCTTTACAAAATCCTTCAAAGTGAAAAGGTATTAGAGGGTAGAAGAATGAATAAAAGTTTGTTTGCATCTCATGTGGAAAGCTTGGTCACTAGAAAATAAATTGCAATTAATTTAATAAGTAAGTAATTGCATCCACCTTGGGTATATTTATCAAGTTTCTATTCACTACTTGTGAATTAAATACAATATGCTTGCAATATACATGTATTTGAATACAGGAAATGAACTAGAATATAAAGGTTATAAATTGAAATAAAAAGTATATAAGAAAGGGTGATTCCTATGTCAACCAAGGGGATATTGGTACTTCTCAATGCCAAAAATGAAATGATTTTAGTTTATAATGACTGTTACCAAAACATTTATCTTAGTGTCTATTTAGACACAACAAGACATTATTTCATATTTGGAATAAATGTTGTTATGGTACTTCAATGATGAACTATTGGTTCATTAACTCTTGAATCATAGATATACATAGTAATGAATTATGAATATAAAATATAAGACTCTTACCCAATTTTGGAAAGATAATTCTTTGTTAACTAAAACTGAAATTAGTTGACTTGTTTATACCATAAAATGTGTTTTAGTCTCTATTGAGTTGAGATACTAGGTATACAAACAAACTACTTATCATGTTTAGATAATGAAATATTTATATACATAAATGTACATCCTAAAAATTTTAAAGTTTTTTCAACATTTTCATGCAAACTATTCTAAAGATAAAAATAACTTCATATACTAAATGATATTCTTTTAAGAAGTTTTAGAAATGCTTAGTGAAGTAAATGATTACACTTGTTATAGATTTAAAAACCTCCAAGTTAGATTGTCAAAAATTATATTATCCAAGTATTTATTAATAATACATATAGATTAAAGGTAATACCAAACTCATATTTCCTTATACAAATCATTATCATGATGGTAGTAAAAGGACGATTAATGGTGAGCCTTATATATATTAAAAATATTCCTTTATTTATTCCAATACATGTTTTTCAAATAGAAGTGCAACAACTAAACCATATTCCAACTAAAATTTCTAATAGATATCATACCAATCATGATATGATAAGAATATATTAGTACATTACTACAAGTGTTTGTTGAAAATAGTTTGTTAAAAGCTAGTTTTAGCTACAAATAAACATCAAACACTAAGGTGCATCTGACTTAATGATCCCATGGCCACTGAGGATATTAACATCTAGTTAATATCGACTATATTTCCATAAATTAATCCTATATATTTTAAGATAGTGGGAGCAGACTTGGATTCTATGAGTTAAGGTTTTGGATTAACATGAGTTGGCATATGAATATTGGACTCCATAAAGCTTAGTGGGAGGAGTAGTTCCAAAGACAAATACCGCATAAGAATTTATAACCAAAGACATGTTTTATGTTCACCACAGTGGGTGATACATGTATTATTATTTTAGAATAAATATTCCTAAAATGAATCAGTAAATGGTAATATGATAAGGTTGACAAGTATGTATATATTCAAGTAATGGACTTCATGTATCAAGATTCAGGGACTCCATATTTTGAATGTTTCTAAGACTTGATACTACTTGTGAGTATTCAAGAGAAACTAGACATGGATGGTATAATATGGTACCAATAAAGCATGATTCATTATTTAAAGGTTCAGTCTATGACAAAACCTATGCTCCAATCATCATGATTAATATCATTTTGAATTATACTTGTTAAAAGCATACTTCTATGATCATTATATTAGGATATTGATAGTCAAGGCCACCTCATTTGGAGTAATCCTAATGTAATATATCTATATGAAACAACCAAAAGGATACCCTTTGGTGTATGTCTAAAAGTCATAAACAAAGGGTTGGTGACATCAATAAATGTCAATAAGATATGCAGATTACATAATTTCATTTATGAATAAATTATACATAGTGATCATAGAATATTTTTTGGAGATGAATGAGTGACATGAGTCCCTATCTGGTTAGTGGTAGCACTATAAGTTTTCAATATAGATATATTGATAACATATATAAAAAAAATGTTGTCTCTTACTAGTTTGTAAAGACTAAGGAATGAAATTTCTCCAAGTATGACTTAAAAAAACAACCATGTTATAGGGAACAAGATATATAAGATAGATCCATGGTCTTACTCAATTTATTCATAGTAAATATATTAACAAAGTATTAAAAATAAAACATACTAGGAATTTCATACATAAATATCACATATTTTTAGATGAATATTCAATACATTTCACAAATACATGTCTAATGAGCATAATGGTTTAGTGTATTTAGATACTAGATGCATAATATTATTATTTAATGAAAGATATTAAACATCTACAATAAATATATTAACTATTTTATCTTCATAAACATACCCTACTTAAACCCTTTCTTCATAACCTGGGGAAAGGAAACATAAGAAAGGGTGAGATCAGATGCCCAATAAGGGTAAACATGAGATATATCATGATATGATCATATGAACGCATAATATAAACATAAGGGTATGATATCATGAACATAAATTAAAATTTTCATACCCAACCTATCATAGATCATAAACATGAGTTATGGAATAAATCATTATCATTCCAAAATACATGATCCATAAGAGCGAGAAATCATTATAATTAAGGAACCATAATCTCTTGTCATAAAAGTGTGGCACCAATAGCTATAGAAACCATTTTATTTTTCAATTTTAACTACCAAGACCATCAAACATAGTGGATAAGGCCTCATCACCTATTTCCCATTGTGGACCAAGCCCATCGGCCTATTTCCCATTGTGGATCAAGCCTGCCGACTTGTTTCCCATTATCATCGCACAAGATATAAAGCTTTACCTAATGAATTAGAGAGAGATAGAGGTCTCACTCATCCTGAGTTATAACATGACCATCATCCTTGCTTATAATAAAACAATTATCCTTGGTTATAACATTACCACTATCCTTGGTTATAACAAAACCACCATCACATAATGAAACCCATACATAATTATTCTATAAGATCATAAAACATTCATCAAATAATGACCCATGAAAAGAAAATGGTCTCAAAAACATTCCATAATATCATAACCTATAAAAATTAAATGGTTATCATAATCATCTCATCAATTCATCATAGCATAACCTATGGAAAATGAATGAGTTTCATAAACATCTCTTCATCATAATCAAAAACCATCCAGAAAAAAAAAGAATAAGGATAGTACAATTGGATTTATCCCAATTATAAGCATAATTAACATCAAATAATGTCATCTTAGATGGAAAATTATTTTGAAAGATCACTTGGAACATTTATTGAGTAAAATAGCCTTTCCACTTTGAAAAACACTTTTTAAAAGTAAAATTTCACAAAACATTTTAAAAATACTTTTATTTGAAAATAACCTTGTAAAATTATAAATTAAGATTTAAATCATTGATTGGTCATGACAGTAAAAAAATTTCTCATGTTTTACACGTTAAAACAAAGATTCCTTTCACATTTCGATAAAATCCAAAAGGGCCTTTTTTGGAAAATGACATGAATATTCTTTTTAAACCATTTTGTAAAATATCAAACATGGGTAAAAATTTCTTTAAAAAACATTGTAAAATAGTAAAAACTTTCTATAAAACATTTTTAGAAAACATGGACATGTAAAAAAAGGGTTTTGGACCGAAGATTTAAATAAAGTTTATTTTTCTTAAAAAAAACTTTTGGTCTCTTTAATCCTTTAAGAGAGGAAAATAAAAGTGAAATGTGTATTTTATATAAATAACCCGAGGAGAATAAAAACATTATTTTATTAAAAGTTAGATAATAATATCTCACCATTGGAAGAATATCATAAATAATCTAATTAAATTATGAGATTATAACATTAAACCTTTACCACTTTGGTATCTTTTGAATCATAAGCCCCATGAAAGTAATAACATTATATGGATATGTATATCACATAATTATCATGATAAGGATCATAAAATAAATTAATGTTTAGTATATACACCACAAAAAATAAAAAATTGGTGTATAAGACATGTTTCCCACATAAATAAAAGTGAGATAAAAATCTCTTACCTCAAGTCTCGACTCTCTTCGTATATGTTTGAACCTCCTCTTCTTCGAAGAACCTATTTAGGTTAATACCTAAAGCATACTTAGGAGGGTTTACTAATCAAACTAAGGCCTCTATAATGTGGGGAGGGAATTAAGGAAGATATTTGGTTGGGTCTTGGCTGAACCAAAGGGTTTTGGAAGTGTGAAGAGGAGAGGAGAGGGGGTGGCCTTTTATAAGTGGGGGAGAGGGCACACATGGAATTTTTTAAAAGAATAAAGTGCACCCACGTTTTTTACAAGGAATAAGGATCCAAAATGGATAATTATAAAAATATATATGAGATAAGTTTTAAATATAGTCATAAAATGAGATTTGATCTACCTTATAGATTATTTTACCCTTATTTTTTAGTTTAACCCCTGATAAACCCATTTTAACCTTAACCATGGTAATTAATTTTTAGTGGTTTTACTATTAATTTTAACCAAAAAAATAATTTGAAATTACTATATTATATTAATTATGTTGATTATAAATATTGAATCCATTTTTTCAAATTACATTCACATAATTGTAAAATTTTAATTTAAAATTTTACCCATAAACGCAATGAAAAGCGGTTTTCCAAAGAGAAAATTTTTAGAAGTATAAAAGTTTTTATATAAAAATTCAATATAAAACTAATTCAAATGAACTAAATTGGATTAATAAATAAATAATTTAATTAATATTACTTTTAAAACCATATTAAAATAAAATTTATTTTTTAAATGCATTAAAAGAAATTACAATTTTTAATAAAAATCAATAATTTTTACTATTCATCAAAAAATTAATATTTTCAGAAAATTTTCAAAAATCCACTAAAATATAATTTTAACATGTATATTTTAAAAATAAATTCTATTTTTTCAAATAAATTTTCTAAAAGTGGCAAAAAAACTTTTATTTTTTCATAAAAAGTAATAAAAATATTTTTTGAGAAAATAGTATTTTCAAAACATATGAAGACTTTATTAAAAATTAAGTATTTTTTATCAATGTGTTTTCATTATATAAAATAATTATAATTAATATTTTAAAAAAATATTCTTATTCATACCACCAAGTTTAATAACTAGGTTATAATGGTCATGTTAAAATAATAATATTAATAATATATTGTGGTTCGTTAAAACTCGGTGTTGCGTATAACACAAGCTATCAAAGAAATTAAATTTATTTTGAAAAAAAATCATAAAATATTAGTTTGTTACATTATATCTCCTTAAAATAAATTTCACCCTCAAAATTCCATTACTTTTTTACAAACAACTAAGGATACTTCTGCCTCATTACATCTGCAGGTTCCCGCGTAGCTTCCTCAAGTTGGTGATTTTGCCACAAAACTTTGACCAAGTGAGTGGTCTTGTTTCACAGAACTTTATCTATATGATCTATAATCTCCATCGGTTATCCCTCATAATATATATCATGCTTTAGTGGTATATCCTCTGAGTTCATTACATGTGATAGACCAGGTATGTACTTCCTTAGGAGTGATACATCGAACACATCATGAACCTGAGAGAGGTTTGGTGGAAGTGCCAAGAGATAAGCTACGGTCTCGATATAATTAAGAATTTCAAAGGGGTAAATATACCTAGTTCTTATTTTTTCCTTCTTTCCAAATCTCATTACCTTTTTCCATGGATAAATTCTTAAAAACACCATGTCACCAACTTCAAATTCCAAATCACACTGGTGATTTTCAACATAACTTTTATACCGACTTTGTGTCACACTTATGTATTATTGAATGAATATAACCTTATCTACCATTTCTTTTTCTAACTCTGGTCCCAATATCTTTGTTTATTTAACTTCATCCTAGTACATTGGAGTTCTACACTTCTTTCCATAGAGGGCTTCATAAGGATCCATCTGAATACTCGAGTGAAAGTTATTATTGTAAGAAAACTCTACTAGAGGAAGGTGTTTATCCCAACCACCTTTGAAATCCATAGAAAAAGATATCAGTATATCTATTATGGTTTAAATTTTTCTCTTAGACTAATCATCTACCTAAGGATCATATGCAGTGCTGAAACTCAACTCTATATCAAGAGTTTGCTGAAGACTTTGTCATAACTTTGAGGTAAACCTCAGATACTTATAAGATATAATGGAATGTGGTAATCCATATAACCTTACCACTTCCTTAATTTATATCCTTGAAATATGGTTTAGAGATGAATATTCTCTAATAGTGATAAATTTTTCTTATTTTGTAAGGTGATTGACTACAAAACATATATCATTATGCCCTTTAGATGTTTTGGGGAGTCCAATGACAAAATCCAAAGTGATGTTTTCCCATTTTCATTTTGGTATATGTAACGGTTGTAACATCCCCTTATAATTTTTCTCTCAACCTTAACTTGATGCCATATCGAGCACCAATATTCATACTCAGCAATATCTCTATTAATTTTATCCCACTAGAAATACTCTTTCATATCTCTATACAGCTTTGTACTTCTATGATGAATAGAGAATGAAGAACTATGAGCCTAATCCAATATCTACTTTAAATATGGTATGGGAATAACACATACATAGTTTATAAACCTTATTATTCCATCACATTCAAGGTTAAACTTAAGAATATTTCTCACTTTATTCTATAGCTCCACATATTATTTCTACACCTTTTAAATCTTCACTCAGATTGATGGTTGAACACCCATTTGAGAAAGATATGATTTCTACCCTTCCTTAAATGTTTCAAAATCCATCCTTTAAAATCTATAAATATTGGACTTTTGTGATCCTCATCATCAATAAGCTAGTATTATCCTTTCGACTCAATGCATTAGTCATCTTTTTCGCTTTCCCAATGTGGTAATGTATCAAGCAGTCATAATCTTTAATCATTTTCAACCATATTCTCTAGAACATATTTAACTCCTTCTATGTGAATATATACTTTAAAATTTTATGATCAGTATATATATCACACCTTTCTCCATAAAGATAATTCCTAAATATACTTACTGCAAAAATTTCCACGGCTAACTCAAAATCATGATTTGGGTAATTTTTCTTATTAACCTTCAATTTTCATGAGGTATAAGCTATAACATATCATTTTTAGATCCCATGATTATCTCTAAAATAAAACATATGTTCCAAAAATCAACTTAATATTTATAATTCACATCATTTATACTAACCAAGACATCACATAGGCCAGTGGTAGAAGTTTTTCCCTTATCACCCTTTTGGTTATGGGTTCAAGCCCCACAGCCTTTCTGGATGTGACATGTTTTCTTTTTTACGAAGTGATATTAATAAAATTCATATAGAATCCCTGAAAATATGATTAACATCCTTAAAAATAACCTTAATCCTCAAATTTCATATAAACCCTAAAGGTTATCAATACCTTTAAACTTATAAAAATATCATTCTTCCTTAAATAATACTTCATGTTGATCCTAAGAGTTACATATAACTTATTCTAATAAAACAAATCCCAAAATGTCATTATTCACATTAAAATATCATAACTTATAACCTAAAAAGGGGTGTCTAAAATTTTGAACTTATGATCGAACTTAAACTAATAAACCCATGATGGTATCCATAACTCTTGAGTTAATATTACATGAAGACGTATATGCTTCCAAAATTAACACAATCCTAAGATGCTTACATGGTTCTTATAACCAAAATTATATTGGTAAAAATACTTATACCTCATAATTCTTTAATCCCAATTCATAAATAATTCAATCATTACACTTTATTCTTAAACCATTAACTAGTCTTCATCATCTTATTCCTTAATACCTCCTTCCTTTCATATGTCATTTGCAGTCTCTTCATCATCAATGGAAAAACCTTTACTCGTGCAATATTTTTTATCCCTTTCATGATATTTCCCCCTAAGACATCAATTTTCATAATTCCCATACTTAACACATTTAAAACATTCAACCATTGATGATTTATTAGGGAAACTATTATTCTCATCCATTGAATTAACTGAACTTTTCATTTTTCCTGGATAATTTCTTACTTTATGACCTTATTCTCCATATATATGACATATTATCATCCCTTTGAGAGATTCCATTGAGTTATTATTCCCACATTCTCAAAATATGGTAAATTGAATCTTCTTTCCTCTGTGGTCTCCACCACCCGAGCTCTCGGAGAACTCTATCCTTCTCTTCTTTAGTGAGTCTGAGGGTTGGTTGAGGTGCAAGTTTTTAATCATATATCGTGATAACTAATTATAAATAATAACAATATATTTATCTCTAATTATTATCTAATTTTGATGCTCATAATCACTGAATTGTTCATCACATTCAGTGTCAGCATGATTCCTCCTAGTTCCGTCCATTGACTAAAACTAAAAAACATAGTGTAAGAAGCACTAATCATAGTGGGGAAAACACATAATAATTAAAAATAATTTATAGGATATCTAAATCATAACACCTTATTTTTAATCTATGAAACATTAGGATTATACAAAGTCATTCATAGTCATCATCTATTTAAATCTTTCATGATGGTTCATAAAGATCTTGTGAAATTTCAAATCATATACCCCAGCACTACTGGAAAATGAACCTATCCCCACAGTTTTCCTCAAAACCGTGGGGATAGGTACCCCCTATACCCACGGTTTTGGAAAACCGTGGGTATAGGTCAATTTTCAAGACCTATACCCACGGTTTTAAAAACTGTGGGTATAGGGGGGTCTATCCCCACGGTTTTGGAAAACCGTGAGGATAGGTCTTGAAAATTGACCTATACCCACGGTTTTCAAGAACTGTGGGTATAGGGGTACCTATCCCCACGGTTTTGAGGAAAACCGTGGGGATAGGTCTAGGATAAAAAACCTATACCCACGGTTTTTCAAAACCGTGGGTATAGGTTTCCCATGTGTGCACGGGAAAAAAAAATTCCGCGGGAAAGATTTTTTTTTTTTTGGCAGGAGTCCTATACCCACGGTTCTTCCCTCTATACCCACGGTTTATATAACTATATTTAACTAAATATAAATATATATACACATAATTGATGGTAGGGTAGTTGTTAGATGCGGTACTTTGCAGCGAAGAGGTCGTGGGATCGAAACCCGCCTGCAGCTTTATTTTAGGATCTATACCCACGATTTTGAAACCGTGGGTAAAAGCCATTGACACTGTGGCAATTGGGAATGTGTTTTTGACACGGTGGCAGAACACCTATACCCACAGTTTTGGAAAACCATGGGTATAGGCTGGGGACCTATCCCGACGCCATTCCAGCCCACGGTTCCCAAAACCGTGGGTATAGGACTTTTTTCCAGTAGTGCAGGAGTGTCAAACTAGGAGTGTAAAAAGTCCTATTTTCATACACCAAGTGATGATAGAATCCATATCAATGCATAATTTTTAGAGTTATTACCCCTAATTAAAACTATTCTAGATCCACATCCACTTATAGTATCCAGATAGGGATATAATTGCTTGAAAACAACTCCTTATATCCTTTACCAAAATTCTAGGAAATTTTCCTTTACTTTTACTTATCCTTAGACTTTTTCTTATACATATACTTAGATATATACCTAAAAATATCCTTATAAATATCCATAGGGAACTTACTAAAGTTTTCTCATCCTAGTTTCTAAAGGCTAACTAAACCTTTACTTTGATACCAACTAAAATGACCTATGCTTTCATGCATAAATATCACATCTTTTTAGATAAATATTCAATATATTTTACAAATACGGGCCTGAGGACCATAATGGTTTAGTGTATTTAGAGACTAGATACATAATATTATTATTTAATAAAATATCTTCAACATCTCCCATAAAGATCTTCCCCTTTTTTACTATTCATAAACATACCCTGCTTAAAACATTTCTTCATAACTTGGGGGAAAAACATAAGAAAGGGTGAGCTCGGATGTTTGGTAAGGGTAAACATGGGAGATATCATTCTTTGATCATATAAAAGTATAATATAATCATAAGGGTATGATATCATGAATATAACTTACAAAGTTTATACCCATTGTGTCATAGATCATAAATATGAGTTATGACATAAAGCATTATCATTACAAAATACATGATCCATAAGAGTGTGAAATCGTCATAATTTATGAACCATAAGCTCATGTCATAGAATTTTGGCACCAACATAGGTATAGAAACCATTTCATTTTGTCAAGGTTAACTACCAAGACCATCAAACATAGTGGATCATGCCTTATCACCTGTTTCCCATTATGGATCAAGTCCATCGGTCGGTTTCCCATTGTGGATCAAGCCCATCGATTTATTTCCCATTATTATCTCATAAGATATAAAGATTTACCCAATTAATTTGAGGAAGATATAGGTATCACCCTTCCTTGGTTATAATGTGACCACCATCCTTGGTTATAACATAACCATTATTCTTGGTTATAATGTTACCACTATCACTGGTTATAATGTAACCACCATCACATAAAGAAAACTATACATAATTGTTTCAAAATATCATAAAACATTCATCGTATCATGATATATGAAAATAGAAGGGTCTCATAAACATCCCATCATAGCATAACCCATAAAAAGGAAACGGGTCTTATAATCATCTCATCAATTCATCATAGTATAACCCATGGAAAATGAATGAGTTTCATAAACATCTCTTCATAATAGTCATACATAAAAAAGAATAAGTATGGTACAATTGGATCACATCCCCATAAAATCATAGGTAGCATAAAAGGATTTAATCTTAGAGGTAAATGGTTTTGAAAGATCACTTGGAACATTTTTTTGTGGGAAATAGCCTTTCCACTTTGAAAATCACTTTTTAAACTAAAATTTCATAAAACATTTTCAAAACCATTTTCTTTGAAAAAAACTTAGAAAATTATAAATAAATATTTAAAATCATTTATCAGTCATGGTGGTAGAAAATTATGTTCATTATATACACATTAAAACAAATATTCATTTCACATTTTGATAAAAGCCAAAAGTGCCTTGTTTGGAAAATAACATGAAGATTCATCTTAAACTATTTTTTAAAACATAAAAAATGGGTAAAAATTACTTTAAAAATAATTATATAATAGTAAAAACTTTAATTTTTTTTAGAAAACATGGATATGGAAGAAAAATATTTTTCAATCGAAGAGATAAAGAAAGACGATTTTTCTTAAAAACATTATTTTGGTCACTTTAATTCTTTAAGAGAGTAAAATGAAATAAAAATATATTTTTCCATAAATAATCAAAGGATAAGAAAATAAATGAGTTTCTTGATAGTTGGATCATAATATCTTTTCATTGTAAGAATATCATAAACAATATCATTAAACAATTATATTGTAACATTAAACCTTTACCACTTTGGTATCTTTTGAATTGTAAACCCCATAAAAGAAAGCACATTGATAGAGATGTATATCCCGTAATTATCACGATAAGGGTAATAAAATACATTCATGGGTATTATATAGACAACAAAAAAGAAACAATTTATTTATGAGAAATTTTTCCCATAAAATTATAAGTGAGATGAAAGTATCTTACCTCAAGTATTGACTCCCTTCGTACACATTCAAACCTCCTCTTCTTCAGAGAACCTATTTAGATTTATACCTAAAGACTTCTTAGTATGGTTTTATAATCAAAATAATTCATATATAATGTGGTTAGAGAAGTTAGGAATATATTTTTGTAGGACTTGGATTAACCAAAGGGTTTTGGAAGTGTGAATAAGAGAAGAGAGGGGGTGCCCTTTTATAAGTGGGGAAGAGGACATCTATGGAATTTTTGAAAAGAATAAAGTGTGCCCACATTTTTTACATTTAAAAAGGTTAAAAATGGATCATTATCTAACATTATATGAGATAGGGTCAAAATATTTCCATAAAATGATATTTGGACAATTTTCTAAGTCATTTTACCCCTTATCTTTTTAGTTTAACCCCTAGTAGATACATTCTAACCTTAACCATGGTAATTAATTTTTATTGTTGTTAGTATTCATTTTGACCAAAAATTAAGTTAACCTTATTATATAATATTAATTATGTGTATTTTAAATATGGAATCCATTTTTATAAATTCCATTTATAGAAACGGTAAAATTTAATTTAAAATTAAACCCACAGACGCGATGAAAAAGGGGTTTTCCAAAGAGAAAATTTCTATAAGTATAGAAAGTTTTAATATAAAAATTAAATATGAAATATATTAAAATGAAATAAATTGGATTAATAAATATATAATTGAACTAATACTACTTTTAAAACTATATTAAAATACAAAGGACCTTGTAAATGCTTTAAACAAAAAGACACCTTTTAATGAAAACCAATATTTTTTATTATTCCTCAAAAAATCGATCTTTTCAAGAAATTTTCAAAAAATCACTCAAAGATAATTTTTACATGTAGATTTTAAAAAATAATTTTATTTCTTCAAATAAATTTTATAAAATGTCAAAAAAACTTTTAGTATTTGTTCACAAAAAGTATTAAAAACATTTTTTAAGAAAATAGTATTTTCAAAACATATAAAGACTTTACTAAAAAATTTATTAATGTGTTTTCTTTATATAAACCCATTATGAATAATATTAAAAATGTGGTTATTTATATTCGTACCACCAAGTTTAACAGTTAGTTTATAGTGGTTATGTTTAAATAATTATATTAATAGTATATCATGGTTTGTTAAAACTCGGTGTTGCGTGTAATGAAAGCTATCGAATAAATTAAATTTATTTGAAAAAAAACTTCATAAAATATCATGATATTATAAAAATATAAAATTTGTAACAATTCAAGACCAAATTATTATTGTCATATAATCCTTTCAGTGGAACATTCATTGTCATAGTAAGGTATTATTGAGATTAATATAATTTCACAAGCTTAAGTGATAGGAATTTATCTTGTGTTCCATGATATGTAATGGCCTTTGATATTACTATTTCATGATGCATATTATGTGAATATAAAATTGATCCAACATAATCACGTAAAATTATAGTTAAAATTGTCTGATGGTATAAGGAAAAGTAGAACTGGATGAGTTTATCTTATCTAGAGAAGTGAGAATACTAGTGATCAAGAGAATTGAACACTTATCTTCACTTAGTTTAAATTTTTGATCTAGTATCACAAAAAAGGGATAAGGTAATATGCAATAAAAAACTTATTACAACCATTAGTTACCATATTTATAATATCTAAGTACGTTGAGGCTTTTGATGCAGCTTAAGGAGCGTTTTTAGAAACGTTTTGTTTTGATTTTGGGTGATACCAAGATAAAGAGATTTATCATTTTATGATAAGATTTGCCTATGGATTTAGTCATGATGTCATGATTTCTACATGGGAACAAGAGTTGGATACTCATTTATACCATAACTTGATGGATTTTTCTAAATATTGTAATGTTGCAGTAAACAGATTCACCACAAAGACATGTGTCTTTTCCAACCCTAGCCACAAAAACATGATATTCCAAGAATTTGTAGCCATACTCAGTGGAAGCATGTTTTTACGTGTGATAACTAACCATCCATTAGCAATTAACGCTAGTGGGAGTGGGAGTTTTTTGGATTTGGTTCCCTAAAACAAGTAATTTTGTACTTAAGATTACATATATATTCGAATATGTGAATATTAATTTAAATATATTATCATATATTGATTATTCTTCTATATAACATTGATGTGATAATGTCTTTGAGTATCTATCATGTTGAAAAGGGCATAGCAGTTCCTCGCTATAATGAGAATCTTGAAATGTTGTGATAGTATTCTTAAAAATACTACTACGGTCATATAACATACCATGATAGGGAAAATAGTACATATACTATCAGGTGTGAGTAATCAAAAGTGGATGAGGCTTCTTCACATGAAGTTTGCACTTAGTAATCTCCAAGATGGGAGATTATGAGAACAAACCCACTAGTGGTAATTTTGTATATTTTAGTGTCATTGTATTTTCCTATTTACGAGTGTGTGTAATGGTCCTTAGACTTTAAGATTATCATTAATGCATAGCATGAATCATGCAATTATATTTACTAAAAAAAACGGTCACACCATATATTGGAGGGAAGTAGGTTATGTTGGGTACATCATGAATGACATGTTATCAATGGATAAGTTGAGGAAGGATTTGTTCCTTCAATATTTTTGGAAGTTTATATCTCATACCTTTGATTAAAATATAATTGTCTCATTAAAATTCATGGTTTTGGTGTAATGATGTTTATTTAAGATAGTCAAAGAGATATGTATCAAGAATATAGGTTGATGACATATATGTGCAACCTGATTAATGAGTTATTAAGACAAATAGATTATATCACATAGTGAGTGTTCCTATGTGGTTGTTGAGGTTGCAATATTAAGTTCTTACTCATGGGTGTCTTGATCCATTGCTAGATAGTAATCTTTTACTTTAAGCATACCTACCTAATGCCAACAAGAAATAATCCTATAGAGTCATGCACTAAGTGTTTCTGTTAATCTCGGTTAAATTCTATTTGAATTTAATTAATGATATAAATATTATTCTCAAGATCGATAAATAATTTTATTCAAGTTTCATTAATCGTATAAATTAAATAAATATTTAATCATCAGATTTTGAATAAAATATATTTATTTATTTTATTAAATATTTAATAAATATTTATTCACTGGTTTGTGGATAAATATATTTATTTATGAATAAAATTATTATTCGGATATTCAATAAATGTCGAGGAGTTCAAACAGACCAAAATTGTGCCCAGTGATAAATATTGATTTACAATCCGGTAAAATAATATTTTTTGTTACACAAGTTAGCATGCACACCATAAAATACTGTTATTATTATTATATAGAATGGGATTTAATAAAGATTACAATATTATTTAAGGGTTGATACGTAATTAAATAATATTTTAACCTAAACCCTAGATCTATAAATAGATGGTTATGTCTATTGTGTAGGGTTGATCAAAAATTGATAATAGAGAATCATTGCACACAATGGGCTTCTCTACCTATCCCTCTCCCACTTTCTCTCTCACTATTTTCTCCTCTCTTCCTCTCAATAACAAGAAGAACTCCTTCAATCCTAAAGGATCATGGAGCGATCAAGATGAACAATGTAAGATCTCAAATTTTCTATAAGGTGTGAAACCATTTTATTTTCAGTTTAATTCCTTGGTTTTGACCTTTTATGTATTCCTAGTGAGGCTATGGAGGAAATGAGGGTGTTTGGGGCTTGTTCAGATCCTAGATCCCAAGTTTTTAGAAAAGGAAAGTAGACCATGTGGTTAGTAGAAATCATGCTTCCCAGGCCACATGGTTTGGTTAAATCATGTAGGGTGGTATGGTCCACTGTCAGGGGTCGCATGGTTTGAGGAAACTTTTCAAGACAAGTTGCATGACCGTGCATGGTTGTTGCGGTTTTTAAAAAATGCTAAACACGTGGTCAGCACACGGTTTATCTAACCATGCACCATGAACATGCAAGGGGGTTTGGAGATAGATAAGGGTGCATGATTGGTACATGGTTTATCCACTCATGTGGATAAACCATGCAACCTAGTAATTTAAGGGAAAATGACCATTTTCCCCCTAAATGCTTAAAATGTTAAACCTGCCTCTTCTTTTCTTATTTCTCTAAACCTGGCTACCCCTACTCTCCCATTTTAGGGTTTCTTCAATCCTAATCTAGTATTTGATATAGTTTCCCCATTTGATGTATTATTTGTGTGTCATTCTTCTTATTGAATAGTCTTCGGTGAGTTTTATGTTTCTCTTGCACCTATCACTGTTAGCCATGCTATCAGCAACACTATTTTGGTTTAGGCTTATATGACCCATTTTCACAATGTTCATTCATTATTTTGTTTTCTTCTGATCTAGATTGAATTAGAAGTTGAGACTAGATGAGTTTTACTCTACCAATCTGAGGTTTGTGGTCTATACCTTTTCCCTCAATGTCTCTTGTTTGTATCTTGTTGTCGATGTCCTACATGCCAGACTTTTTGTGCGATGCTTTATAAATTAGTTTAAACATGGGTTAATTTATAAAAACATATTTTGACATTCCATGACACCTTTCATTATGTTTGGAGGTTATCAACCTCAACCCGAACCACCCATGGGGTGAGTTCTACATTTTTATCATGTTTATGCCAACCTTGGGGTGTGATGAGCTCGCCTTGTATAATTGATAATTGAATGAGGTATTAAAGTGAATTTTTAATGGTTGTAAGCACCTTGTAGCACCATGTCATTGTGTATGAAAGGTATAAATTATTTAATCCCTTGTATTGTATATTTTAATGTCCCATATTTTCTATATATTATTTTTAAATATTATATGGATTAAATTCGAGATCAGGTGTTGAGACGGCATGTGATTCTGAGACCTGGTGTGTTTGGAATAAATGTTTTAAGTATATTAAATTTTTAATAGCATGCACGCTCAATTTTCCTGAAAATTTAAAATAAATCTTAAATGGGTGACCAAATCAGAAATATGAGGGCACCGTTGTGTTTAGAGCAGCGACATTACCTTAGGTGAGGCCTAAAATCGACCTGCATGGGTTGGCTGTGAAAGATAGTTTTTGGACGTAACTATAAATAAAATAATTAAATAAAAATTATTTTATTTTCAAATCATAATAACTCATGGATAGTAACTCGGATTGGAAATATGATACCACTATTGATTTTTTAATGTGATGTTTTCCCTAGGCGTGACTTAACTTTAGTCATCACGGGTTTTCTATGGAAAAACCCAAAAAGGGCGTAATCATCATTAAATAATTTAAAGATAAATTATTTTATTAACATAGTAATGGTTCCCTTTAAAAATATCCTTATGCAGAAATCTCAGGCTTAGCCTCATAACCTTGGGAATTCCAAAGAATCGATAGGGAGAGCTTTGGAGAAACCTCTCAAGCAAACAACAACGGAATCACAGATTAACGATCGACGAACGCCGTTCTTGATGGATCTCACCAACAACAGAAATGTAGCAACCAACCTTTATCAATAAGTGATCCAAATCAAAGTTAGGATGTTTTATTTTTGGATTTCCTTCCCTGTTCTTGAATTACATGATGAGCGCGGACCAACCAATGAACAGGTTGATCCACGGTTTGATCGTAACCTTGTGGGATGGGTTTTATTTCTACAAGATTTATTAAGAATTTATCTTGTGATTATTTGTTGATGAATTAGATTTTAGTTTTAATGGAAATTAACCTTTATTTACATGAAAATCGATCGAGTTCTTTTCCTCTTGCTTGATTTATGCTTTTATTCCCCCATTCATCGTTCATTGTGGACATTCTTCGCTTGGCCCACGACTCGATATATCCTGACCAATCGATCATTGTGCACCCAACTCTTGGTGCAATGATCTGATATCATAGATCTAGGATCATCATGACCTGAAAAAGGTTTGAATACGGACACAACACAATTCAGATGATGGTGGATCCCCGAATATGCGTTCTTCGACATTCTTTAGTGGAATGAAGAATGACCCCATTTAATCCATGGTGCGACCAAATCAGAAGACGAAATGCATTGTTTGGGTGGTGGTGTGACTAAATGAGGTTGGATCTTGAGTTTCCTAACAAGGCATGACTGGAATGGTGTTCGGAGTAGTGGAGAAGATGACCGGAGTGCGAACCAGGGATTCTAGAAAATCACGTGCTACACGACATGTATTCTAGGATTACACTGCTTGTAGGGCCCCCTTAGTGTTGGATTGGGTTTTGGAATGTATTAAAGTATCACACAGTATGTGACCCCTATCACACAGTGTGAGGTACCTTCCATGAGGCTCAATGTGTATCTCTGGTGGTACACAGACATGGGGTGGAGTGCACAGCTTGCCTACACAGCGTGTACCCCACCACACAGCCAGACCCAGACCATATACATGGATTACACCATGTACTGGTACATGGTCAGGTGAACACGAGTTTTCACCATGTACTGGCACATGGACAGAGTACACGAGTGGACCCCGGATGGAGGCACGCGACGCGTGACCCTTCCACACAGCGTATACCCATCTTCTACACGACATGTACTTCTGACACAGGTCATTGTATACAGGCAGTACCTGGGGTCAAGGAACACAGTGTGTGACCCTACTATACGCCATTTATACCTTTCTACATGGATTGATCTCCTTTTCCACCATATCTCAGGCAAGTTTCATTAGGGTTGGTTCCCCTTTTTGTTCCTCTAAAGGTTAATTAGTATCATTTCCTATTCACATGAGTGTGTTCCCTTCAGCTAGATTTTACTAGATATAGTTAGGAAATCCCCTTCGAGAGGCCTGAAGCAGGATCCTATATTCATTATTGGCCCTAGGTAGAGTCAGGTATCGACACAACCAATCCTACCATGCATTGTTCCTCTACTTAGCAGGTGAATCTGGATGAGTTGTGATATACATCATGCCCCTGGCAGTGATCCTTATCTGTATATCATGATCTTCCCCACTTGTGGAGTTGGTTCTCCTAGAGCGAGTGTATCATATATCTCTTCAGATCTATCATTGTATCTATCTCTCATGATGGTTCCTGATGAACAATACTTCTCGGGCAGACTCTATCAATGCTATCAAACTCAGGATTATGTGCTCCCAAATGAGTGATTCGTGGAATATTTGGACTGTATCACTAGTGTTGATATATGGTAGTTGTGACTTACCACTAGACTATGGTTTTGGGTAAGATTATATGTGGATATCTCTGTTACATTCAATGTGGTCACATAATTGTGTAGAGTTGATTTTACCTTTACTTTGTGTATTTCTTTGTGATTTCGGGGTGTCCTAATGAGTATTGTTATACTCAACCCTTCATGGGATTTTCCCACACGTTTCGTGTCTTGTGTAGACGAGCGACCTTTTTGATAGAGTCCTAGGAAAACCAGGACCAGGACTAGGACTTAGCGGTGCTTTGTGAGTTCAGATAGGTCGAGGTGTTCCTACGGATTCGAGTAGCAGTCCCAATACCTTTTTGTTTATAGGTTGGACTTTGTAGTTTAGATACTCTTTCTTTAGGTGGGCTTGTATTCTAGCCCAATTTACTTTTCTGCACTTTACTTTCCCTATTGTACTCTTTTGGTTAAGTTTAGTGGTATGCATGTATTTTATTCCTTAGTGGTTTTTATATTTCAACATTTGTGGGCTTGGAGATGTGTGTGTGTGTGTGTGTGTGTGCAGTTACTTATTCAATGCCTTCCATGTTATTGATATGCCTACTCAATGCTAGTCACCATCCCATGGCCTATTGAAGGTGGGCTTAGGGAGTCGCGACATGGGCCCCACTAGGACGGGTCGTGACAGAGTGATATCAGAGGTGGTCGGTTCTACCTTAGTACTGAGAGTCTATGAGATTGGTTTGGGACAATGGTGTTAATTGTTTTGATTTTGGCTTTCAGACTAGGAACTCCAGTGTTGGTGCAGCAACTGACGTATCCATACATCAGGACTCTGATAACCTAGTTTTTAACTTGGTACATGAGAACATTGGTTGTAAAGGAAACAATAATGGTATATTCATTATATAGGAATGGGTTGTGGTTTCCATGTCCTTCTTAAGTCATCTCTCTAGATATATTCATTGACCATGGTACATCTTGTTCTATTAAAGGATGTCTTTGCAACATATATTAGCTAGGATTCAGTGGCTTGATCATGAGGATGAACCCCTTAGTGATAAGGCTTCGATACAAAGATTAGTTCCCCAGATGTTACCTCTAGGTGGTTCACCATCCATACCGCCACCTATAGAGAAGTATATGGTACATGTAATACCAGTGGATGAAGAGCGTAGGCTAAGAATGCTTCATGAGTTTTAGCAGCAAAGACCCCTCAGGTTCCAAGGCGGGCCCAACACATAGGTGGTTGAGTACTAGACTGAGGTGGTGAATAGAGTTTTCTATTAATTCAGGACACCAGAGGATCAAATGGTGGTTCTAGCAGCGAGCCTTCTCTTTGGCTCAGTAGAGAGATGGTGGTGTTTAGTTGCTTAATCTTAAGATGATGTGACCCTTTCATGGGCAGAGTTTGAGGAACTTTTCAGAGAGGAGTTCTCACCTTATAAGTTGAGGGTTATGGTTATCTAGGAGCTTCTACATCTCTATTAGGATGACACATTAGTGTCCAAGTATATCGAGGCATACCTACCTATCTAGGTACTCGATGGATATGACACACGATCATCACTATAGGGATCAGACCTTCGAGTGAGATCTGTGCAGAGACATCTGATCTAGTTTATCCTTTCTATTCATTCCTACCTATGCTGGGGTGTTGGAGTAGGTTTTTGTGGTTGAGAGTTCCTTGGTTGGGCAGATACAACCAGTGGTAGTCAGCAATGGGAAAGTAGGAGTAGAGACCTCGGCAACGGGAACCTGATGTCAGCCTAAAAAACATAGACGTGGGAGATGTTACACAAGGAGGACCCAGAACAGAGAGTCTACCATTCAAGACTCATGTGGTGGGTTCAGTCTTCCTAGATCAAGGCGATGCTATTATTATGATAGAAGGGGACATCTCACTAGATATTGTCCAACCCATCGAGCAGTTGGTAGGGAGACAGTGGATAGGCCACCGAGGAAGAGGTAGAAACAGGATCAGGTAGATATGTAGGGAAACAAACATGGAAGAGGAGTTTTGAGAGTAGCATTAGGTGGTAGAAATTTCAATATGTTACCACCACCACCCCCAGGTGGTCCACACCAGGCTCATGGAGCTAGAGAATAGGGGCGGGGACAACTGCATGCGATCGATTCATACGACCCAGAGGCTCCAAGAATAATTCAAGGTACGATATGTGTCCTTTCTTATTTAGATGTTGTAATTAATAGACACAAATACTAGTCATTATTTCTTTGTCACAAATCTTATACGATACCTTGATATTTCGGTTAAAGTGTTGACTTGACCCTCACACATAGAGACTCCTACTGGAGGAGACCCAATGATCATGCACTGGTACCAACAGTGTGACCAGAATCTTGGAGGTGAGATTTTTGGTTGGGGATCTCTTGGTAGCGGCATAGAGGTCTTATGATTCTATTCTTGGTATGGATTGGTTATATTAGGTCTATGCCCAGATTGATCGTTTTAGGAGAAAGGTGTGGTGTGCCCGCAGTGATGGGATGAGATTTTCCTTTGTTGGTGAAAGGGAAACCTAGGTAGCACAAGATGGGATTATGCATAGGAGGGTATGGACGATCACTCATGAGTTGACTAGACTTATCCACAGATTAGTATATTTCATGAGCTTTTAGTTCCCAGTAGTATTGGAAGAGTACGAGGATGTCTTTCTTGAATATGTTCCAAGATTACCTCCTCATTAGGAGATAGACTTTTGCATTGTTTTTCACCCTAGGATGACACTGATATCAGCACCAATATATCAAATAGATCCCGCAAAGCTTCTTAATATGAGGTTGAAGTTGGAGGACTTGTAGAGGAGGATATTTGTAAGACCCAATGTTTCACCCTGGGTAGCCATAGTTTTGTTTTCCATGAAGGCAGACAAGATCTTATGTTTGTGTATGGATTGCCAGCACTTAAACCAAGTGACCATGGAGAACGAGTATCCACTACCAAGGATCTATGACCTCCCTAATTAGTTGAGAGGGTCATGATGATTCTCAAAGGTTGACCCCAAGTCAATGCTTTCATAATTTGAGGCAGAGTTTGACGAGTGCCCCGATCTTGATAATTTTAGAGAAGAGTGTGGATTACATAGTGTTCTGTGATGCATCAGGAACCGGACTTGGTTGTGTCCTAATGCAGAGACAAGCAGTGATTACCTATGGTCCACACCTATTGAGGATACATTAGTAGAACTATGCGACCAATGATCTTGAGTTGGTAGCGGTAGTCTTTGCATTAAATATATGGCGACACTACATGATGGGTGAGCGGTTTATCGTCTACTCCGATCACAAGAGTCTCAAGTATATCTTCTCTCAAGAGGATCTGAACTTGAGATAGAGGCAATGACTAGAGTTCCTCTGGGAATATGACTTTGAGTTTTTCTATACTTCTTGGAAGAGGAACATGGTGTAAGATTCCCTCAATAGAAGATCTAGTTCGCAGTTGCTGAATGAGGTGTCAGACCAGTTGGCCTAGTTACAGTTATCCTTTGTAGATGGAGATGAAACAGCTTACCTCTAGTCTATGTTTGTTACCCCTACACTCTTATAGCAAGTAAGGGAGGCAAAACTTGTGGATACTGACTATGAGACTCTACGTGGTTAGATATCCATAGGGCCTACCCCTGATGAATATTCATAAGGTGGGGAGCACGTCGTTCTTTTCAAAGGATGCTCAGTAGTACCAGTGGCATTGTGGGAGGAGGTTATGTGGGAGTTTTATACCACCCCTTTGGTGGTACATATAGGTGTGGAAAAAATGTAAAAGGACTTCTGATATTAGTTTTTTTGGCCAGGAATGAAGAAAGGAGTGGTAGATTTTGTTTCTTGGTGCCTTACTTGTCAGCAAGTAAAGGTTGAGCACTAGGTTCCAACGGGTTTAGCTCAACCCCTTGAGGTGAATGAATGTAAGTGGGGTGAGGTATCGATGTGATTCATGATGGGTTTACCATGTATGACCATGGTAAATTATGTCACATGGGTGATCATTGATCGACTCACCAAGTTTTTCCACTTCCTAGCTATTTGGGAGAAGAGTTTAGTAGAGATCTTTAGTCACCTCTACGTGAAGAAGATAGTGTGGATTCATGGAGTTCCATCAACGATAATTTCATATCGTGATGCTCGTTTCACATCCCGGTTATGGAATGGATTTTAAGAGGAATTTGGGACTTAGTTAATCTTGAGAACAACGTTTCACTCGCAAACAGATGGCCAGATAGAGTGGACTATTCAAGTCTTGGAGGACATGTTGTGGGATTGCATGTTGGACTTCGGTCATAGTTGGGAGGACCACCTACCACAGGTGGAGTTTGCGTACAACAATATTTATCACTCCACCATTGGTATGTCACCGTTCAAGGCTCTGTACGAGTGACCCTGTAGGTCACCACTTTGCCGGACTAGCCCAAGAGAGTCAGCACTCATGGGCCCAGAGTTAGTGTGAGATGCTACTAAGAAGGTGAAGATCATACAAGGGTGGATGAGGACTACACACAGATCCGACAAAAGTTGTATGTTGATAGGAGATAGAGACCTTTGGATTTCGATGAAGGAGACCATGTGTTCCTTCGGGTCTCACCTCGATGAGGGATATAGAGATTTGGTTGGGGTAGTAAGTTATCTCTGAGGTTCATCGGCCCTTTTTAGATACTACATAGAGTTGTCAAGGTGGAGTACGGCTTAGCTTTACCCCCATAGTTGCATCGGATACATGATGTTTTACATGTGTTGAAGCTAAGGAGGTACGTACATGACCCATCACACATCATCGATTGGGGTGAGCTGTACATTGACGATGGAGTGACATTTTCTGAGTACCCAGTAGAGATTGAGGATCGGTAGGAGAGGATCTTTCATGGTTGAGTGACTTCCTTAGTGTGTATCAAGTGGCATCACAATAATCTTTAGGAGAGTACATGGGAACGGGAGGCTCGGATGCATGCTCAGTACCCACATCTATTTGAGTAGTCCTTGTTTTGGCTTTTCAAGGATGTAAATCCCTAAGGTGGGGAGAATGTAATGTCCTAGATTTTCCATGTATTATTTTTAAATATTATATGGATTAAATTTGAGACCAGGCATTGAGACGGCGTGTAATTTCGAGACCCGGTGTGTTCGGAATAAATGTTTGAAGTATATTAAACTTTTAATAGAACATGCACATAGTTTTTATGAGAAAGTTGAATAAATCTTAAATGGGTACTCATATCCAAAATCTGAGGGCACCATTGTGTTCAGATCAGCGGCTTTACCTTAGGCGAGCCTAATATTAGTCATCACGGTTCGGTTGTGAAAGATAGTTTTTGGACATAACCATAAATAAAATAATTAAATAAAAATTATTTTATTTTCAAATCCTAATAACTCGTGAATGGTAATTATAAATCTCAGACCATCGTTGAGTTTGTAATGTGTTGTTTTCCAAAGGCATGACTTAACTTTAGTCGGAGCGGGTTTTCTGTGAAAAAACACAAAAATGACGTAATCGTTATTAAATAATTTAATGATAAATTATTTTATTGATGCAGTGAAAATTCCCTTTAAAAATATCCTTATACAAAAATCTCAGGATTAGCTGCATAACCCTGGGAACACTAGAGAATCTCTATAGAGAGCTTTGGATAAACCTCTCAAGAAAATGACAATGGAATCACAGATCGACTATCGACGAACATCGTTCTTGACGGATCTCACCAACGATGGTGACGCAGCAACCAACCTTTGTTAATGAGAAGTCCAAATCAAAGTTAGGATGTGTTATTTTGGATTTCCTTCCCTGTTCTTGAATTCCATAATGATTTTGGACCGACCAATGAATAGGTTGATCCGCGGTTTGATCGTAACCTTATGGAATGAGTTTTATTTCTGTGGGATTTATTGGGAGTTGTTCTTGTGATTATTTGTTGATGAATTTTATTTTCATTATAATGGAAATTAATCATGATCGGCACGAACATCGATCAAGGTTCGTTCCTCTTATTTTATTTATGATTTTCTTCCCCTATTCACCATTCCTCATGGGTGCTCTTTGCTTGACCCATGACTCGGCATATCCTAATCAATCGATCATTGCACACCCGAATCTTGGTGCAATGATTTGATATCACAGACTTTGGATCGACGGACATTAAGGAGGTGCAAATATAGACTTGGAGTTATTTGGACAATGGTGGATCCCTAAATCTGTGTTCTTTGATGTTCTTCAGTGGAATGAAGAATGACCCCTTTTAATCTGTTGTGTGACCAGATCAAAAGAAGAAATGTGTTGTTTGGGTGATGGCATGACTGAATGTGGCTGGATCTTGAGTTTCCAGACAAGGTATAGCCGAAATGGTGTCCAGAGCAGTGGAGTAGATGAATGGAGTGCGAACTAGGGATTCTGGAAAATCCTGCACTACACGGTGTTTCGGTGCGGATGTGCGTCGGGTTACGCTGTTCCGCCAGGACGCGTTCGCGCGTGCACCCGTCAACCCGAGGGGATGGGAGCGCGGCTTGTGGTCCCGCAGTCCCGCTTTCCAAGGGCGGGCGGCATTCGTCCCTTATTCAGGGGCGTCTGCTCCTTGATCGAAACCGGGATGATGGGATGTCGGCTCCTCCTTCCGTGGACGTCTCCTCGGAACTCGTCGCCTAATCCGGGTCTCCCTCATAGATTTAAGAATGTTCGTGAATCTCGTTCCCGGCGCCATATCTTCATGGACACCGGTTAATTGCGCTGCTTCCGCCCGGACGCTCCAAGGAGTCTGGTCGGGGCAGCAACCTGCGGTGAGGAGACCGGGTGGCTCTGGGTGTCGGGGGCGTGTCTTAACACTGCGCCTCTGCATGTCTGCCTTCCGTCCCTAATAGGGCTTCTCGAAGGCGTGATGGCCTGAGGCATCCCGCACTGGGTGCGGGGAACTGTGTTACCTGAGGTTTTCCTCAGCTTCCCATGTTTAACACGGGGTATGCCGCGAGTTTAACGTCCAGCGGGGACGGCATCGGACTGATCAACACGAGGAGTGGATCAGATGACAGAACCCCTTGCAGGGAACCTCTGACGCTGGGGCCAGCACATGGGCGGCTTCCCGAGTGAAGTGGAGTGGAATGAAATGGAATGACCCCACCGGGATGTGGCGGCCCGGGTAAGGATCAGGATGGATGATGGAGTGAAGAGCTTGGACCCCGTAGGGGCTTCCTACGTACCGCGCGTTAGCGCGGATCAAAGTCAGCGTAGTTCGGATATACAGTTTAACGTCATGCTGGACGTCGGCAAGCCGACTCACGAAGAGGTCGAGGCCGCCGGGCGGAGGATTGAACCAAACCACCTCGCACAGAGGGGGATGGAACGGCCGGGTGGATCACAGTTTTACGTCATGCTGGACGTTGGCAAGCCGACTCACAAGGAGGTCGAGGCTGCCTGGAGAAGGATCGAACCGAACCACCTCGCACAGGGGGGGATGGAACGGCCGGGTGAATCACAGTTTCACGTCATGCTGGACGATAAAAGGAGAAATAGAAAAAGGGGCAGTGGGGAAGCACAATGGAGATACACACGTGCAGTCCCCCACAGAGGCGGATTCATAGGTGAATCAACGCAAGTGTGAACCCGGGAGGGGTCCACTGATGGACGAACCGACGTAAATACGACCGGGACGACCAGGTGGTGGGCTTGAACCTCGGAGAGGCTTCCTACGTACCCTGTTTAGAAGACAGGGATCAAAGTCCACGTAGTTCATTCTGGAGAGAGAAATAGAAGAAGGCAGTGGGGAAGTGCAATGGAGATACACATGTGCAGTCCCCCACAAGAGCGGATTCATAGGTGAATCGACGCAAGTGTGAACCCAGGAGGGGTCCACTGATGGACGAACCGACGTGAGTACGACCGGGATGACCAGGTGGTGGGCTTGAACCTCGGAGAGGCTTCCTACGTACCCTGTTTAGAAGACAGGGATCAAAGTCCACGTAGTTCATTCTGTCTGTAACACTCTACCCCCGTGGGCGAAGGCCACTCCAATCCCGACATCCCTGCAGAGACGCGCGGGTGGGGGCCACATCCAAACCGGGGGGACCCTGCGTGCGAGACACGGGATCAGGTGATGCGGACGGTTTAACGTCTTGCCGGACGAAGTACAGTTTAACGTCGTGTGTTGAGGACGAAGCGGACGGTTTAGCGTCTTGCCGGACGAAGTACAGTTTAACGTCGTGTGTTGAGGACGAAGGTGCTTGGCAGTTTAACGTCTTGCAGCGCGGACGATGGTGTAGTTTAACGTCGTGCGGGACGTAAACGCCTGGCAGTTTAACGTCTTGCAGCGCGGACGTGGCACAGTTTAACGTCATGTTGGACGTATGCAGTTTAACGTCGTGCAGGACGTTGAAGCCGCTGATAGGTCCGTGTCACTTCGCGCAAGCCTGGAGGGCCGCACGGAAAGACAACGCACAGTGCGGGCACCTGGGATGAGGGTCATCGGGCGCCACGCAGGCGGGTACCCTCAGGGGGTCAAAGGGGGCGACCCTGGCGGCTTGCGCGCAAAAGAGGAGCTTTGCGCGCAATACCGCGGGTCGGCGCGCAAAAGAGGAGCTTGGGCCAAAACTTTGCGCGCGGATGATAGAGATTGCGTGCACCAGGCTTCGGGTAGCGCGCGGGGGCAACGGCTCATTCTTTAATGAATGGCCACTTTGGAAAAAGGGGGGTGCGCGCAATCGGGTTGGATTGCGCGCACCCGGGGGCAATTGCGCGCAAGAGGCTTCTTTTGCGCGCGAATGCCTTTGGGTGAATATTTATTCGAAGGAAAGGAGCCTAAGGGATTGCGCGCGAAGGCGAACCCCAAGGCTTTCTTGCGCGAAAGAAAAGAGGTTACCTGAAGATCGGCATTGCGCGCGGAAGGGGTTGGATTGCGCGCACGAGAGACCGTTTGAATTCTGGCAACCTTCAAAACGTCTGGGGTCGCCTTATATTTATAGGCAACCCCGGGCGCGGAATCCAGTGCGCGGGCGCGAAATTCTCTTCGCTGGCGCGGAATCGGGCCCGGCGCGCAAGGGAGTCGCGCGGGCCACGGGCGCGCAAAATTGCGCGCCGGCCCGGCGCATTGCGCGCATTCCGGGAGGTTTGCGCGCGGCTCATCAACTTTGCGCGTGTGTCTCCAAAATTCCGCGCAAGGCCTCCGGGCCCTCCGAAACGTGCTTCCGACTCCAAATATGACCTCGCTTTCCGCATCCGGAGCTTCGTTTGGGAACAACGGACTTTTCCGGAGTCTACAAAAGCCCCCCCTCGGAATCTGATCGGCGAGAGGTCGCAACGATCGGGTTCCGAGGGAGACGCCGGAATGCCGAAGTCCTGGGTGGCGCGGGACTGTGGCGCGCAAAAAAGGGGTCGGGCGCGAAATTCGCCGCTGCGGTCGCGCAAAGCGATTTCCGCACAGCGCGGTCCCCGACCTCGCCTATAAATAGGGGCCCTGGGTCCCCCGCACCGTACACTGGCCTTCCGCGCGATAAGCATTCGAGCTCTCGTGCGCGAAATTGCCTTTTCCGGCGCGGAATTCGCCCGTTCGTCGCGCAAACTTGTCCGGAATTCAGCCTGCTTTTGCGCGAACACCCGGGGTTTTACGCGACGGACTTCCTGATTGCGCGCCATCCACTAGGATTGTGCGCCAACTCTCAAACTTCTCTACCAGCCTCGTCCGATCCCGCACGCTTCATCCCTTTACCCGCACGACTCCCGAAGCTTCTGAGATGGCCGCGAATCAAGGAAATGAGGGGGATGCCGCCACTCGCAGAGCTGAGATGGCGACGAACGAGGAGGTCTACGGAGCCAAGGAGATTGTTTGGAACAATCAATCCTTGTTCGACTTGCTGACGCCGGCCCAGAAGACATATCCACTGTCGGACAACCTGCCGCTCTGGAACTTCGGCATCCTAGATGAGGTTCCGGTGCCAGGGTTCGAGGTTGATGCGCCACGGACCTGGGTGACTCGGGAGGACGAGCTTCCCCGCTATAACATCACCAACAATGGGCATCCTGCCAGGGAGACCAGACACTTGGATGTCTATGTCCTGAACCCGAGGACGCGAACCATCGTTGGAAGTGAGCCTACTGCGGAGAACTCTCCAGCCCTCTACTCGAGCATATATCGCCAGAGTGTCACCGACGACACCAAGGGCTGGCTGAAGAACTGGGACTTGCGATCTGGGGGCAATTTCACCAGTGAATGGGCCTGGGCGTTCTGGGTACGCCACACTTGCGATCACTTCGCGGAGGAGCTGCGGTACATCGGCTTGTTTGAGGCGGTGTGGACGTCGCAGTTCCACTTCTACCAGCAGTCCGAGCTCGGGCCGGAGCTGTTCACCCGCTGGTCCCCGGATACCAACACCTTCCATCTTCACCATGGGGAGGTCGACATCGGTCTCTGGGACATCCACTGCATCGGAGGTATCCCGCTGGAGGGTTACCAGTACGATGAGTTCCTGCCTCCGAAGAACACCTGGGAAGACAGGTCACGGACTCCCATTCTGACCTGGCATCTGCTTGACCTAGCTACGCAGCGGCTCGGGATCAAGGACTTCCAGAAGGAAATAGCCTACAAGGAGTGGTTCGGCCAGTTCTTGGAGCATGACCCGGCGGTCAAGATGCCAGGCAGGGGGAAGCGGTGCCCGACCGCGGCTCAGAGGAGCCGGAACGGGTCGTACTGGCGGGTCCTGGAGACGGGCGACTACCGCTCATGGGGGTACCGCGTCATCGAGGCCCGGGACCCAAATGTCCGGTACGCAGCGTTCCTGGCCGCCTTTCTAAGTGGGTGGCTCCTGCCAGTGCGGGACGCGAGAATGGGCGTCCGCCCGGCAACACTGGCGATGGCGGGCGCTATGGCCGCCAACAAAAGATACAACCTCGGGGTCCCAGTACTGGCGAAGCTGTATGCCATCCTGGGACGCATCTCACGAGGGGGGTCGCCACGAAGGATCTGTGGGCCCTTCCAATTCTTCCATGGCTGGGTGGCTGCTCACCTTGGTGGGTACACGTTTCCGAACGCCATCATTCCTCCGGGCAACGGCCTGCGACCCTCCCTGCTGAACATTTCGGGGGTCGCTCCGATGACCCTAAGTGAAGAGGGCATGAGGATTCGGATTGGCAATCATGCCAATTTCAACTTCAGCCCGTTCCCCACTCCCGTCGGCCAGATGATCGACAATGGGCAGGGTCCGCTGGAGCAGCATGAATACTTCCTGAACATGCGGGGCGGGGTGCTCGTGGCTCGGATCGACGGGAAGGTGATCTGCGAGCCTTACGTGCCAACCCGGTTCGCCAGGCAGTTCGGGTGCCTTCAACGGATGCCGAAGAGGGTATTCACTGCTGTTCGGGAGGAGACGAACCCCGGCGTCCTTCGCCAGATGTGGCTGATGTTCGTCGCCTTTGGCTCTGGCGACGTCATCACTCTCCCTCCTACCGGGGTCGACGCAGGCTTGGAAACCGAGTACGCCGAACACTGGGCCATCGCGTACCCTGAGGGGCTTTTACGGAAGCCAGTTCGGCGGCTCGAGGTCACCCGTGCGGAGACCGGGCGTCAAGGAAGGAGGCGAGGCGCCGTTACACGGGGGAGAACGGAGGCGCGCCAAGCAGCGGAGCCGGCGCGAGCAGGGACTTCGGCGGCGGGCACATCGCAGGCTGCCGCTACGACCTCGGTGCCCAGAGAGGGGGCACGTGCGGTGGTCGAAGAGCGGCCCGGGAAGCAGGTAAGGCGTCTGCTCGAACCCTCCCACGATGCAGTCTTCCCGGCGCTGTGGTCGGCCTGGATGACCCTGCGGCAGTCACTGGGGACCGACGCCATCTGGCGAAAGATACTCAGAGAAGTAATCCATCTGCCAGAGGTCGGGCGCCTCCATATCGCCGACAGGGTGGACTTCAACCGGCAGTATGCGTATCTGACGGCCATGGACGAGTACGCGCGCCAACGTGGTCAGTGTGAGGAGCCATCCCTTCTGGTGAAGGTGATGCTCGGTCTAGAACCCGCTCCAGAACAGATGCCACCGGTGGAAGATGACAGTAGCAATGACTCCGAGGAAGAGGAGGAGATGGGGGAGGATGAAGGCTCCGAGGGAAGATCCCATCAGGGGAGCCCGCGGGAGAGCGGCGAGGTGGCCGGCTCTGACAACGTTGATGTCACTGAGCTCCTCGAGGTCTGCTTCTATCCCTACTCAACCTGCTTCATCCATTCTCTTATGCGGCTTCTAACCCATTTCTCCATCTTTCTCAGGAGCACACGGATGTTGGTCAGGCGCCCTCAGCGGGAGTAGGAGAGGCACCAGCAGGACAAGGCGGGGGCCAGACACCCATCATTGAACTGACAAGCGCTAAGGGGTCCCCTGCTGCAATTGTCTCTGCGGCGGCCGGGATAGCGGAAGATGACGCTCTGAACTCCCGTAAGTCTTCTTACTTTACTGCTGGTGCTTGCCGTTGACGATCCGCGACTAACCATGGCATGCCTTGCGCAGTGATCTCAGGACTGGAGGCCCGTCGGGCTACCGAACCCGGGCCATCTACGAGTGGACCAGTGGCAGACATGCGGCCTGCTCCGGAAAAGACTTCCCACACCGAGCCGGCCCCACCAACTGCTGATCAAGGGGCTGCGGACGCCAGCGGTGCTGACATCGGAGAGAGGTCGGGGGCTAACGAGGGTGTCAACGCCGCTGGGGAGAGAGAAGAAGGTCGCCCAGATGTTGGGGAACCTATCCCCCATGAGGACATCCCAGGGGCGGACCCTGCAGCAGACCTGCTGGCTGCCTTCCCTGCCTACCGGCCTGCCGACCCCGAGGAGATGGACGACTCAGATGCGGAGGCGGTCGAGGAGAGACGGATAACGCGCCGCAGGGGGTGGAAGTGCATCCAGCGCTTCCTCAAGCGAGACCCATCGGAGTGGCTGGGGCGCATAGGATCACTTCAAACCTGGCTGCGCTTCCTGTGTGTCGGGGGAGCTGATGCTCAACGCCTCCATCTGACGGTCCGTGATTTCATGGCCGAAAAGATGCGCGAGAGCTGCCGGCGTGCCGACGTCGCACAGAGTCGGGACATGTCGGAGAGCACGCGGGCGCTCCTCGTGGCGGAGAAGGAAGTCCGGCGTCTCGAAGGGCAGGCGGCAGAGAAGGAGGCCTTCGTCGCAGCGTGTACTGAGCTTGTGGAGCAACTATCGGCCCAACTGATCGACGCCCAGGTACAGCTGACGGAGGCGGGCCAACAGATGGTCACACTCCAAGTCGAGCGGGAGCGTGCACAGGCCAGGATCGACGAACTGCGTGCTGCGACCGCCGACGAGGAGAGGGCACGCAGAGAGCGAGAAGCAGCCCTGGAGGCCGCCAGCCAAAGGGTAGCGGCGTTAGAAAGACTTATCCAGCACGCTAATCCCTAGGGGCTTTGTTTTTGCCATTCCCAGAATACTTTGCTTCCGCTCCTCAATATTTCGATCCATTTTGTATGAACCAATATATTTATCTGCATCTTTTGGCTTAACATGCTCGACCACAATTCTTGTCTTGCGGGAGCGTTAACCAAGCTTCAGGCATCCACAATTGGGCCTGGATTTCTAGAGAAAAAGAGGGAGATCATTCCTAGGAAAGGAGACCTCAGGCCTAATCAATGTATCATCCCCCCCACTTGTTCCAACACACGAGCGGGACAATGCTAGGGGCATTGAGATTTTATCCGAACATAGGGAAATGAGAAAGGGTGAATCGCGCGTCCCGAATTCAGAAATCCACAACGGTTGGCCTTCCAGGAAATGCCCAGGACGGCAAGCGGACAATGGATCAATCGACCATACTACTGCGATAGACGGACCGAAGGTCATCATCCATATGGCAGGAGGCGAATCACATGTCATCATCAATGCCGCTTTGGGGGTTCCTTCAGGCACAAGGGTGGAAATCCAGATCAACAGGGCATGCGAAGCGTGGGGCGAAGTGACGATTTGTTCGGATAGAATCCAACGCTCTCAAAATTGTGCCACCGTGGGGAAAGCGTATTAGGCGGATGCACTAATCTGGCCGTGAATCACCCCAATTCTCAGACAGAACCTCTTTGACGAGGAAACCGTCGCTTCTCATCATTGCGACGGGGCATCCCGAGCTGAATCGGGGAAAATATCACAACTGCACCACTCTACCCGAAGTCAGGCCAGACGGCCGGCGACGAGGAGGGGCGGGACTTAGCGATCCCTGAGGCTGGACCCGTGTCGAAATGCCCGGGCGTTCCTACGTACTCCATCAGGCTGGAGATCAAGCCACACGTAGTTCTGTGAGTGTAGTTTAACGTCATGCAGGACGCAGGACCCCATTTGGGGAGATCTTAGTTTAGGGTCGTAGAGCTCGGACCACAGGGGCGTATCTTATTTTAAGGTCTTAGAGCTCGGACCATAAGGGGAGATCTTAGTTTAAGGTCTTAGAGCTCAGACCATAAGAACCTCAAAGTACGCCGCATCGTGGTCCTATCCCCTGGATATGCGAAGATGCACTGGGGAATAGTGTCAAGAGTGTCGACATTTTGCCTGGTCAGAATGGGAGGTGGAAAGTGATGTGAATCATGCGGCCATTCACTCAAGGACTGGGGGCACCGGCGTAACGATATGGGAGTACTGCCAACCGTGGCGGAAAAGCAGCATCAATATCGCACTAACCGTTGATGGAATGAGGCAGCAAACGAGCATCAACCGCTCAATCGCAGGATTCATATCGATTTGCTGCCCGAGGCCATTGGGGGAACCAGCCCGAGTCGGTGGGAGAGCACTGAGGCATTGTGTCCAAACCGTTCACGGGGGCTCCACCCAGGGCGTAGGCGATGGGTCCGAATGAAAGGGAGCACGAAGCCTGAAAATGGAAGGAACCTGACCAAGCTGAACCTGACCCTCCTGGCAATAAACCAGAGTACTCTTAACACCAGTGGACCACTGCAAGGGGTCGAGGGACACGCCTTGAGGGTGGCCTGAAGGCGGCGGATTCCCCAGAGAAGGGGGGAATCTTTGAGAGGTGGGGGGCTGGACCCGAAGTTTCAAACATCCGGGCGTTCCTACGTATCCCATAAGGATGGGAATCAAGCCACACGTAGTTCTTGAAGCGCGGCGCAACACAATCGGGCACCAGCGCGGGGAAGGGTGCGGGTCTCACCCTCGCACACAGAAGAAGCGGTATTTGATATTTCTTGTTTGTCCTTTAAGATGGATGGTTTTTCGTGCAGCGACATGCCTGGGATTAAGGAATCCCTGGCGTCGCCACAATAATCAAGCCATGAAAGGCATTGATGAATGGCATGGTTATTAACCAGCGCCCAACGTGAGTGTCCCCTGAGGAGAACATCACGATGCAGTGCCGTTTCTCATCGGGCGGCCAAGACGGTCACAGTTTACGGTCGTGTGGTAGGACCAGACAACACAGTTTAAGGTCGTGTGGTTCGGACCATGGAGGAATCCGCGTATTGCGATATGGCGGACTCAGCGGAGGTGGGAACATACCCAGCCCTGCGGTCACGCACGATTCCAGGAGAAGAGTCCTGGGATAGGGGCCTGCGTATGTCCATCACCCAAGGGGCAGAGATGCTAGCCTCCAGATATACTGGGCCCAAAACGTGATTGTTCGGGCGACTCCTTCCTTCTTATGGGGACGAGGGTCCAGCTATACACGGCCCTTAGGGAGGACATCAGCATATATCCTTGGAGCTCAGATCGTGGGAGCCTCGACAGACACCATTACCCTGGTTGGCTTGCCTAACGTGTAAAGGTGTACTGAAGGTCAGTATGAAGAGAGTGTCGAGATTCCACTACAACGCACAAAGGCGGAGTGTGATGAGGACCGTGCGACCAATGTTCGGAGCCTAAAAGAGCCGACATGGCGATCAAGGATGTCGCTGACCATATTCGCAACACAACATCCGATCGCGTCAGCCCAGAACTGGGCAAGAAAACGAGCATCAACCGCTCAATCGCAGGATTTATATCGATTTGCGGCCCAGGACCCGCCGGTAAATCTACCCGGAGTGGTAGGAGAGCACTGAGGCATTGTGTCCAAACCGCTAACGAGGATCCCTTTGAGTGAAGGCTCGAACAAGAGGAAGCGCGCGGCCCGACAAGCAACACAGGACTTGCCGGGATTGCATCCGACACTACGGGTCATAGACCAAAGTACCCAAAACATGTTAACAGATCACCGGAAAGGGTCGGAGGACTCACCCTGAGAGCAACCAAAAGACGGTAGATCCCCGTGATCAACCAGGAGACGGGGCTGGACCTGAGACACAAGCGTCCAGGCGGTCCTACGTATCCCATAAGGATGGGAATCAAGCCGCACGTAGTTCTTGAGAGGCAGTTTAACGTCATGCAGGACGATGAGGGGTGTGAGGTAGTCCTACACACGGGGGGAGGCGTACGGCGCGGCCAGTAGACCGACGTGAATGAGGACATAATCCCCCGCTCACGCCATACACCTCGCATAAAAAGGAGGGGAACTGGGGCCAGAGGCCCAACGCGGGATAGAGATTCCCGAGAAATGGGGCTGGGCCTGAAACATGAATGTTCAGGCGGTCCTACGTATCCCATAAGGATGAGAATCAAGCCGCACGTAGTTCTTGAAGTGCAGTTTAACGTTGTGCAGGACGAAAAGAGAGAAAAAAGGAATAGGGGGGAGCAGAAGGCATCCCCAAACGTGGGGGGGCGTACAGCGTGACGAGCAAACCGACGTGAATGAGGGCATAGCCCCGCGCTCACACCATACGCCGCGCACCCGGGGGCAACTGGGCCAAGGGCCCGAGATGGGATGGAAATTCCCGAAGGATGGGGCTGGGCCTGAAACATGAATGTTCAGGCGGTCCTACGTATCTCATAAGGATGGGAATCAAGCCGCACGTAGTTCTTGAGAGGCAGTTTAACGTCATGCAGGACGAATGCTGAATAGTTTAACGTCTTGTAGCTCGGACGTAGTACAGTTTAACGTCGTGTTGGACGAATGCTAAACAGTTTAACGTCTTGTAGCTTGGACGAGGTATAGTTTAACGTCATGTTGGATGAAACACTTGGCAGTTTAACGTCTTGCAGCGCGGACGATATGCTAGGCAGTTTAACGTCGTGCAGCTTGGACGTATGCAGTTTAACGTCGTGCAGGACGTAACACTTGGCAGTTTAACGTCTTGCAGCGCGGACGATATGCTAGGCAGTTTAACGTCGTGCAGCTTGGACGTATGCAGTTTAACGTCGTTCAGGATGTAACACTTGGCAGTTTAACGTCTTGCAGCGCGGACGATATGCTAGGTAGTTTAACGTCGTGCAGCTTGGACGTATGTAGTTTAACGTCGTGCAGGACGTAACACTTGGCAGTTTAACGTCTTGCAGCGCGGACGATATGCTAGGCAGTTTAACGTCGTGCAGCTTGGACGTATGCAGTTTAAACGTCGTGCAGGACGTAACACTTGGCAGTTTAACGTCTTGCAGCGCGGACGATATGCTAGGCAGTTTAACGTCGTGCAGCTTGGACGTATGCAGTTTAACGTCGTGCAGGACGTAACACTTGGCAGTTTAACGTCTTGCAGCGCGGACGATATGCTAGGCAGTTTAACGTCGTGCAGCTTGGACGTATGCAGTTTAAACGTCGTGCAGGACGTAGTAGACTCAGACGAAGTACTGCTTGAGGAACCTAGCGTTGGTGGGAGGAGTGACACGCTCACCATCCATAGTCGCTAGGGAGTACGCGCCATTGGGATAAACTTTGTGGACGACAAGAGGTCCCTCCCACTTGGGCTCCAACTTGGGTGGCTTCCTGCCAGGTATCATTGGCGCTCTTAGGGCTAGCACTAGGTCACCCTGCAGGAAGGAGCGGAGGCGAACCTTCTTATTGAAAGCTCGAGCCATTCTGCTTTGATGCCTCTCCAAGTTGTGCAAGGCGCGAAGTCTATTCTCATCCAGTGCTTCCAACTCGACTAGACGGGCTTCAGCAGCTCTGTCCGGCGCTTGCTGGTCGTAGACCGCAGTGCGCAAGGACGGTAACTGGATCTCGATGGGTAGGACGGCCTCAGCTCCATACACCAGGGAATAAGGGGTCATCTGGGTGGAATTGCGGGTCGTCGTCCGATAAGCCCAGAGGGCGTTGGGGAGCTTGTCCGGCCAACTCTTCTTGTTCTGACCAACCATCTTTTGCAGAATGTTAGAGAGGGTTTTGTTAAACGCCTCGATCTGCCCATTTGCCTGCGCATGATAGCGAGATGTATGGTTCGAGCGAATGTTGTACTTGGCGTATAACTTCTTCAACTCGGCTGCTCGAAAATTGGCTCCGTTATCCGTGAGGATAGCGTGAGGCACTCCAAATCGATGAATGATGTTGGAGGTCACGAAGTCAGCGATCGAACAGGATTTAACCTCTCTGAGCGGAATCGCCTCTGCCCATTTGGAGAAGAAGTCTGTGGCGGTCAGAATGAACCGGCACTGGCGAGCTGTCGCCGGCGGGTAGGGTCCCACAACGTCCATCCCCCAGACTGCAAAGGGCCAAGAATACCTGGTGGTATGGAGAGGCTCCGGCGGCCGATGCACAAAGTTCGCATGAACCTGGCACGCATGGCACCTCCTGGCATACTCGATGCAGTCATGGATCATGGAGGGCCAGAAGTATCCCAACCTCCGAATCTGGTGGGACAGCTTCGGCCCAGTTTGATGGGCGCCGCATGAACCAGCATGAACCTCTTGCATGACTCGCGGGATCTCAACTCCCTGAAGGCAACGGAGGAGAACACCATCAAATCCGCGTTTGTAGAGGATCTGCTCCAGGCCGGGACTGCTCTGGAGGACAAACTGCGATGCGCGACGTCGAACTCGCTCGCGCTCGGCTCGATCCGGTGGGAGAATGCCATGTTGGAGGTACTCAACCAAAGGCGTCCTCCAATCAGGGGCTGGTTCGACTGCCATATCTGGGGTAATCGGGGCTCCGGGCACAGGGGCAACCGTGGTGAGATTACTTACCGACGGGTCGCGATCTCCCTCCGGGACAACGGGAGCGATGAGCCTGCGGCGCGTCACGCGGACGATCAGGTTGTCCTGTTCAGGCTCTGCAAGTGACGCAGCAAGGCTGGCCAAGGCATCTGCTCGACCGTTCTGCGACCGGGGAATATGGACAATTTCTGGCCGAGAAGGGAACCGGGCCATCAGAAGGAGGGTGCACTCCAGCAATGGCACAAGTTCCGGCTTCCTGACAACATAGTCGCCATTGATCTGCTTAACAACCAGCTCGGAGTCCCCTTTCACGCACAGATGGGGCACGTCGATCTCGAGAGCTAACTCGAGACCGGTGATGAGGGCATGGTATTCCGCCTCATTGTTGGTACAGCCCTCTGATAACAGGAAAGAGTATGGCAGTACGGCTTGCTCCGGGGTAATGAAGACGATACCCAAGCCCACTCTGTTGAGCTTAGGATTATCGAGTCTTCTACCGGTGGGGCTCCGGGAGGCACCGTCAAAGTGCATCTGCCAGCATGGACCGGCTCGATCGACCGAGAGGATGGCCTCATCAGGAAAGCCTAGATCCAGCGGCTGATCCGCGGAGGTTGGGTGAGCAGCCAGAAAGTCTGCCAATGCTTTCCCTTTGATGGCCTTCTGAGACACATACCTGATGTCGAACTGCTGGAGAATCACAGCCCACCGCGCTAGACGGCCAGTCAACATAGGCCGGCTCAGGATATATTTCAACGGGTCTACCCGAGAAACCAACTGTACCTCATGGTGCTGCAAGTAGTGCCGTAATTTCTGTACGGCGAATACGAGCGCCAGGCAGCTCTTCTCGATGGGGGAATACCTGACTTCCGCATCGAGGAGCATGCGACTGAGGTAATAGAGGCTATTCTCTGTTCCCTCGTTGTTCTTATGGGCGAGAAGGGCGCCAAGGGACCGTTCCAGGGCGGTCACATAGAGGACCAGCGGCTTCCCGGATACAGGCGGCATCAGAACCGGAGGTTGCAGCAGGTACTGCTTGATTTCCTTGAAAGCGGTCTGACACTCTTTATCCCATACATAGGTGGCACCTTTCTTCATGAGCCGAGAAAAGGGCTTACACTTGCCGGCCAGATTCGCGACGAATCGGCGTATATAGGCTAAGTGGCCTTGGAACCCCTGCAGTTCCCGGATGTTACCTGGGGGAGGCATCTGGCTAATCGCCCTGATCTTCTCTGGGTCGATCTCAATACCCCGGTATCTTACCACAAATCCAAGGAACTTTCCGGAGGTGACCCCGAAGGCGCACTTCAACGGGTTCATCTTCAGGCAGCGAGACCGGAGGAAGCCGAACACTTTCTCAAGATCTTTGAGATGGTCCTGACGCTGGCGCGATTTGACTACCAAGTCGTCGACGTAGCATTCCACCAGTGTGCCGAGGATTGGCTTGAATATGCGGTGCATCGCCCGTTGATAGGTGGCACCTGCATTCTTCAGGCCGAAAGGCATGACCCGGTAACAGAAGGTACCTTGGGGGGCCCTGAAGGAAGTGAACTCCTCATCCTCAGGGGCCATCCGAATTTGGTTATATCTGGAGTATCCATCCATGAAGGAGAGGGCTTGGAACCCTGCCATGGCGTCAATCAACAGCTCTGTCACTGGAAGGGGAAAATCATCCTTCGGACAGTGGCGGTTGAGATCGCGGAAGTCGATGCAGACTCTGATCTGCCCGTTCTTCTTCCGGACCGGCACAATGTTGGCCAGCCATTTGGGGTACTGGACTTCCCTCAAGAAGTGGGCTTTGATAATCTTGTCAACTTCGGCCTCAACCATGGCACCGTGGAATGGGTGCATCTTCCTGGGAGGCTGCTTGAACCCGTGATGGTTCGTCGGGAGACCAAGGCGGTGGACGGCTACCTGAGGATCTAGCCCCGACATCTCGTCATAGCCCCAAGCGAACACATCGCGGTGCTGCCTGAGAAAGTCCACGTACTGCTGCCGCTCCTCAGAGGGCATGGCGGCACTGACCAATGTGGGTCTCGGATCTGCTTCGGTTCCAAGGTTCACTTGTACTAACTCATCGACCGTGGCGGAGACGCCCTCCTCAAAGGCTGGGGGTGCATCTTCCACGTCCTCTCCCCTCGGGGAGGGATCGTCCACGGGAGAGGCTGTGTTGGCAACTGCATTGGGGCTACCAGATCCTGCTGGGCCGCTGGTGCTGGCATGGGCGGTCGCGGTCATCTCATCAGGAGACTCACAAGCCGTCGAGACCATGGCTACGTCCAACCGTTGAATCGGGAGGACATAAGCGTCATCCAAACTTGCCCAGGGATCACTTGCAACAGCGACAGGCTCGACCTCACCTGCCAGGATCTGCTTATCCTTGCTCTTGTAATAGTCCGCGTCCAGATAGCGGGCTTCACATGAGGCAAAAGGAGAGGCATCTCCCTGAAGCACGCCTACTCGACCATTAAGGGAGTATTTGAGGCATTGGTGGTATGATGAGGGAACCGCCGCATGAAGGTGGAGCCATGGCCTGCCCATCAATGCGTTGTACGCAGTGTCTTGAGAGACTACCATAAATTCGGTGTTGGCAACAAAGTCACCGAACTGGGTCTTCAAACGTATCTTGCCGACCGGGGTTTGCTCGGTGCGGTCGTACCCCTGGATCCTGAGGTCGGAGGGAATCAAGTCATCCTCAGACAACCCCAATCTCCGGAGCGTCTGAGTGGGAATCAGGTTAATCCCGGACCCCGTGTCGACAAGACAGTGCCGGACTTCAAGGCCATTGAACTGGCCGGTAACATACAGCGGACGAATGTGCCCCTGTATAGGAGGGTCTTCATCCTTACCAGAAAACGAGATAACTGGCTGGCATTCGGCGTCCTCAATCGTTTCGGCGTGAAAGGCCTCTGCAGCCGCAACCTCTGTCTCAAACTGGAGGGGGCTCTTCAGGGCTTCAGCGAGTGCCTCGCGCATCTCATATGACATGCGCAGAGCCTCAAGGATGGAGAGTCTCGCTGGGATGTCGGCCAAGTGCTTCAGGACATCATACTTTTCAGCCAAGCGCGAGCCCCTGGTTGCAGGAGGTTGCTCTGCGGTTGGAAGCGTGACGGGCCTTGCCGGTTGGGCCGGCGGCCGACTGGTGCTTGGCGCATCTCGCTGTTCATTGGTTGAAGCCCGGGAAATGGTCACCGTACTGGGGTCAGGAGGCCGGGATGGACTCGTGGCAGGGCGGAGCTGATCGCGACGCGGCTGAGGCGGTTCTGCCTGATCCCATACCACAAACAGTGGCGGAGGCGAATCCGTCACCCCCGGATGGGGGGGCTGCGCATGCTGAGCTCGTTTTTGAGCCTGCTGCCTGGTCTCAGTGGCGTGCACGGCCTGGCTGGAGGTACCAACTGCTGTGCCCCGGCGACTCCTGTTGTTGCGGCTCCTCCGACGATGGCGACGACCGGGGACACTAGGGAGGTCCACCTGGTGTTCTTCAACGTCGGGAACCGAAAAGGGATTTACCAGCTCGACGGTATTAACCGAAGCATACCCAATACTGTCATCGGACGAATCATTCACCACTGGGCGGATCCGAGGAGGGATCCCCATCTCCGGGGGCATGAAATCGCCAAGAGTGTGGGATAGTGGCGGAACTGGCGGGGCGCGCTCTTCCTTCTTGCGCCGCCGCCGTTTGCTCTTTTTGGAAGAGGCAGGCTGGGACGACGATGCCGAAGCAGCACCCGTAGATTCTGGGGGCTCAGGCTGATTCAAGCGCGCACGGATGATTCCATGGGTGCGAATAATCGTCTTGCGGGCCATCCAGTTTTTATACTTCTGGGATCCGCGGTCGGAGACCAGCTGCCATTCGTCCTCGTTGCCGCTATCGTCATCTGATCCCACGAACACGCCCGCCACTTGTGCCGGAGCTGGGCCCAACCTGATTACATTGTTGTTAATCTGGTCTTGGATCCAATCCTTAAACACATAGCACCGCTGGATGGTGTGCCCCAGGGCCCGATGGTAGGGGCAGTAGCGGGGTTTATCCGTGATATGTGCCTCCTCCGGCCTCCAATATTCAGGCAGTCGCACAATCCTCTGCTCCAGGGCGCTCTGGAAATAACCGGGGACCTGATCCTCGTGAAATGAGTAGGTCAGGTATTGCGGGCCCCTGGGAGCGTGGTCTTGACGAGGGGATGGAGGGGCCTGCCGAGGAGGTGGACCCTGATTATCTCGCCTGGGTTGCGGCGGTACATTACGCGGAGGGGTCGGCCGGTTCTGAGGCTGCCGCTGCTGGGCCAGGAACTGAGCCCGTGGAGGCGGATTCCTGTGAGGCTGTGGAGCTGGTCTCACCGGCAGCAGCTCCAACGGCCTGGGAGCCTCTATCTGGGCGACAGCAGCGGGCTCAGCCCTGCTGGCTCTCCTTGCAGGAATCATAGGAGGCAGCGGGTGTGCCTGGCTGGCCTGTTGCAGGGCTTCCTCAAGACGTTGAGCTTTGTCTGAGAAGTCCCTGAACCCTCCGGGGTAATTCTGAGTGATCAAGGAAGGGACCAGCTCGGTCTTGACGTTCTCGACGCACATTGTCAGCAACTTCTCCTGAGTCAATGGCATGTCAAGGGAATACGTGAGACCCTTCCATCGGGCGACGAAGTCCGCGACTCGCTCGTCAGGCCTCTGCTTGCACTTGAAGAGGTCTGCGATACTCGTCTTCCGGGTCGTGGAACTGAACTGGTAGAGGAACTGTCTGCGAAGGTCCTCCCAGCTAGTTATCGACCCGACGGGGAGCTGGCTGTACCAGACAAATGTTGGCCCTTCCAGTGTCTGGACAAAGCAGCGAAGCTTAGCGGCCTCTTGCTGCGCCGGAGTCCCCAGCATAGGCCCGCACCTCGAGTTGAAATGGGCCAAATGCTGTGGCGGATCTCCAGTCCCGTTGAAGGGGGCAAAAGTGGGATTCCCGAATCCCGGAGGTGCTGGCATGTCATCCACCCATGCTGGGTATGGCTTGCCGTCCGGTGGGATTGCCACTTGCCGAGTCTCCAAGGCCTCCAAGCGGGCGATGAGTGCCGCCATCGGATCGTCCGGACATGGGTTCCAGTCCTGGCGAGGATCTCTAACCACGAGCGCATTGCATGGCCCTTCAATCGGGTCGTCGACCGGGTCGTCAAACTCGGCAGCTCGTGGGATGGCGGGCGGAGCGGCTCTTGGGGCAGTGGGAGGAATCCGAGCGGGGTCTCTTAGGTAGTCACGCCGCTCGGGAGGGTGTGGCGAAACATACCGCTCCCTCTTGCCATAGGCGATGGCCTCTCTCCTGTCGACGAACACGGCATGATCACGGTTACCCGGGAGAGTCTCATCGAGGAGTGGTTGTTCCTGTCCCTACTGTCCTGGCCTAGGATCACCGTAGTCAGGCCGCTGCTCTGCAGCGCGCTCGGCGAGGAGCTGTTCAACCAGCTTCTTCTGCTCGGCGAGTTGTTGACGTAGCATATCCTTCTCGAGATCCTCATCCGCCCTCTGCGTGGAGGCGGATGGGTCGGCGGGCTTTATAGCCTCGCTGTGCTCTTTACCTTTACTGACGTTTCGGCTCAACGTCAGTGCTTCAGTGGGTGCGGGGAGTCCCAGGAGGTTCCTCTGATGACGAGTAACTCTCACCGATGGATCCAACAACGGCTTGTCTTCGGGGGGAGAGCCCCCGTCGAGAAGTTCCAAACCGTTCCCCTCCCTCGACAGGTCAGCCATATTGACTGTTTCCGTCCCTGGGGATGTACCCTCAGGGCCGCCCAGTGAATCGGGCTGTCGGCGGATCGCACTGAAGCGTAGGGCAGCGTACTGCCCCCATCCACGGATATACACGTGGTGAGTGGCTTCCTCGATAACCTTGCGGAGTACTTGAAAGCACTCAACGCATCGTTGTTGGAGGGCCTCGTGGTGCCCAAATGACCCGGGGTGCCGAACCGCGGGGAGCGTGGCCCGGTCAATTTGACGGCACTGCTCACCAATATCCTCCAGGTGCACTTGACTCCCGAGATATGGCATTTGTAAGCGGTGAAGACGAGAGTGAGTCTCCCGGAGAGTTCGGCGGAAGCATTCGAACTCATCTGGGGTGAGCGATTCGGGTGCATCAAAGCCCAGTCCTGCGACTGGCCAAAACTTCTCAGGGAAGTGGCCCTCTGTAAGGACGGTCCAGAAGCTCCACGACTCAAACTTGGGACCCAGGTCTTCTTGGTCCTCTTCAATGGCTGGGAATGGATGGGGAACCGGTAGTGGTGCCGAGGCGGGCCGCCGGGCCGACGGGCTGGCCGGCGGTGAATACGGCGAGCAGGCCGATTGGCCTCCATATCCCGGGCCGCCCTCTGAGGGTGGCGGTGCTCTGGCTACCACATCACGATAGGACGGGCCGGCGAGCGAACATCCTGCCGTAGCGTCGGTGCTCGCCGGGGGTGCACTAGATCGTGGTTCGACCGTCGGTCCCCAGAAAAGGTCTCCAGCTTCTCCGATCGATGCAGAATGCGCTTCCAGAGGGGCCGGTACCAACCGCAAGCTTGATCCTTGGGGGTCTACCAGGCCCTCGCTACTCCGGATATACCTTCGGAGAGAAGCGGGGATCATATCGATCTCGCTCTCGGGAAGTACGAGGCTGACGTGCCGCATTCCTACCCCTGCCCCTGACTGGCGGGATTAGGGGGAGGGCTCTGTCGCCGAATCATACTCCGCCTCCGAATCAGAGAAGCGAACCGGTCGGATCTCTGTCCAGAATTCCGTAACATTCCTCCCTCGGCGTCGACGCCTCGCCCTCCTGCCCCTGGGTGGTTCTTCGGGGCATGGCTGATCTCTATCCTGGCGTCCTCCGGCCGCACTGGTGCTGGGGCCAAGAGGACTGGAAACCAAGGTGCGAGGAGCACCGGGACAGATATCAAAGGGGACGCGGGAAGAGATGATTCTGGGCGGGCCTCCGGGCCGAGATCGGAAGGTGGGATGACCCATGCCTCTTGGATCGGCCACACGGAGTAGGCCCTGTTGGCGAATAGCGCTACCGCGAGGTGGTCCGCGGTGGCTATTGTCTGTACCAGCAACCGGGAGAGTCAACCCAACCTGCCTTTGGGGCGGTCGGGGCCTCGATCCGGGTCGGGCATAGAAGTTCCCCTGCTCAGGATGCGCAGGGGCCTGGCGACTGGAGCCAACAGTGGCTTGGGCCAATGCGGCCGCTGTTGCTAGGGCCCCAAGGTGGGCATCCTCTTCCGCTCGAGCCCGACGTTGGCGTCGGGACAAACGAGTCGGGATGAGCGGTGCGGGCAGGTGGAGAGCCCGTTCTTCGACTTGAGAGGCCTGGCGGCGATGTCGCCATGGACTGACAGGAGCCCTCATCACGGATCCCTGGGGCGAATCCCGGATAGGGTGGTCCCAGGCATCTTCCACCTCATCCGCATAGGGGAAGGAGTTGTCGGAGCGCTCCGGGGATAAACTCCCGAAGCGGTTGGACGTCGAGGTAGGCAGCGGTGCCTCCCTGCGCGGCCCTCGGGGGCGGCGAGGTGCAGCTCCCTCGAGGTCTAGGCGAGCCATGTCCCTGGTGGGGATGACTCCCTCTTCCTCGTATCTCCGCACCAAGTTGTTGATCACCCTTCTTTGGATGACCTCCGAGGGGGAGAGAGGGCGTGGTTGCCCTGCAGCTGCGGCTGCTGGCACGGCTGTGGAACGGGCGGGACCGCGCGGAGTAGCCGCATCGGTTTTTCCCCTACCCCTGCGCCAGTGGGCGGGTGGCGATCGGGCACTGGATTGGGCGACCTGATTTCTGAAAGCAGGGAGAAGAACCCATTAACACTGACAGGAAAAGGAATCGACAACCAACCATTAGTGCCACGACGCCTTCCGTGGGGGGACCCAGGCCCTCGACGTCGCGAGACGGAGTGCCCGAGTTCCCTTCCTCAGCCCCTGGCGGGTAAAACTGAATGCTCGGTCGAGCAGCATGCTGGTCTTCCAACACCTCTGAAAGCCATCGGTCTTCGTATTGAGGAGAAGAGATTCACGTCGGGTTCACCATTTTTCTGTTTCGGTGCGGATGTGCGTCGGGTTACGCTGTTCCGCTAGGACGCGTTCGCGCGTGCACCCGTCAACCCGAGGGGATGGGCGCGCGGCTTGTGGTCCCGCAGTCCCGCTTTCCAAGGGCGGGCGGCATTCGTCCCTTATTCAGGGGCGTCTGCTCCTTGATCGAAATCGGGATGATGGGATGTCGGCTCCTCCTTCCGTGGACGTCTCCTCGGAACTCGTCGCCTAATCCGGGTCTCCCTCATAGATTTAAGAATGTTCGTGAATCTCATTCCCGGCGCCATATCTTCATGGACACCGGTTAATTACGCTGCTTCCGCCCGGACACTCCAAGGAGTCTGGTCGGGGCAGCAACCTGCGGTGAGGAGACCGGGTGGCTCTGGGTGTCGGGGGTGTGTCTTAACACTGCGCCTCTGCATGTCTGCCTTCCGTCCCTAATAGGGATTCTCGAAGGCGTGATGGCCTGAGGCATCCCGCACTGGGTGCGGGGAACTGTGTTACCTGAGGTTTTCCTCAGCTTCCCATGTTTAACACGGGGTATGCCGCGAGTTTAACATCCAGCGGGGACGGCATCGGACTGATCAACACGAGGAGTGGATCAGATGACAGAACCCCTTGCGGGGAACCTCCGACGCTGGGGCCAGCACATGGGCGGCTTCCCGAGTGAAGTGGAGTGGAATGAAATGGCATGACCCCACCGGGATGTGGCGGCCCGGGTAAGGATCAGGATGGATGATGGAGTGAAGAGCTTGGACCCCGTAGGGGCTTCCTACGTACCGCGCGTTAGCGCGGATCAAAGTCAGCGTAGTTCGGATATACAGTTTAACGTCATGCTGGACGTCGGAAAGCCGACTCACGAAGAGGTCGAGGCCGCCGGGCGGAGGATTGAACCGAACCACCTCGCACAGAGGGGGATGGAACGGCCGGGTGGATCACAGTTTTACGTCATGCTGGACGTTGGCAAGCCGACTCACAAGGAGGTCGAGGCTGCCTGGAGAAGGATCGAACCGAACCACCTCGCACAGGGGGGGATGGAACGGCCGGGTGAATCACAGTTTCACGTCATGCTGGACGATAAAAGGAGAAATAGAAAAAGGGGCAGTGGGGAAGCACAATGGAGATACACACGTGCAGTCCCCCACAGAGGCGGATTCATAGGTGAATCAACGCAAGTGTGAACCCGGGAGGGGTCCACTGATGGACGAACCGACATAAATACGACCAGGACGACCAGGTGGTGGGATTGAACCTCGGAGAGGCTTCCTACGTACCCTGTTTAGAAGACAGGGATCAAAGTCCACGTAGTTCATTCTGGAGAGAGAAATAGAAGAAGGCAGTGGGGAAGTGCAATGGAGATACACATGTGCAGTCCCCCACAAGAGCGGATTCATAGGTGAATCGACGCAAGTGTGAACCCAGGAGGGGTCCACTGATGGACGAACCGACGTGAGTACGACCGGGACGACCAGGTGGTGGGCTTGAACCTCGGAGAGGCTTCCTACGTACCCTGTTTAGAAGACAGGGATCAAAGTCCACGTAGTTCATTCTGTCTGTAACACTCTACCCCCATGGGCGAAGGCCACTCCAATCCCGACATCCCTGCAGAGACGCGCGGGTGGGGGCCACATCCAAACCGGGGGGACCCTGCGTGCGAGACACGGGATCAGGTGATGCGGACGGTTTAACGTCTTGCCGGACGAAGTACAGTTTAACGTCGTGTGTTGAGGACGAAGCGGACGGTTTAGCGTCTTGCCGGACGAAGTACAGTTTAACGTCGTGTGTTGAGGACGAAGGTGCTTGGCAGTTTAACGTCTTGCAGCGCGGACGATGGTGCAGTTTAACGTCGTGTGGGACGTAAACTCCTGGCAGTTTAACGTCTTGCAGCGCGGACGTGGCACAGTTTAACGTCATGTTGGACGTATGCAGTTTAACGTCGTGCAGGACGTTGAAGCCGCCGATAGGTCCGTGTCACTTCGCGCAAGCCTGGAGGGCCGCACGGAAAGACAACGCACAGTGCGGGCACCCGGGATGAGGGTCATCGGGCGCCACGCAGGCGGGTACCCTCAGGGGGTCAAAGGGGGCGACCCTGGCGGCTTGCGCGCAAAAGAGGAGCTTTGCGCGCAATACCGCGGGTCGGCGCGCAAAAGAGGAGCTTGGGCCAAAACTTTGCGCGCGGATGATAGAGATTGCGCGCACCGGGCTTCGGGTAGCGCGCGGGGGCAACGGCTCATTCTTTAATGAATGGCCACTTTGGAAAAAGGGGGGTGCGCGCAATCGGGTTGGATTGCGCGCACCCGGGGGCAATTGCGCGCAAGAGGCTTCTTTTGCGCGCGAATGCCTTTGGGTGAATATTTATTCGAAGGAAAGGAGCCTAATGGATTGCGCGCGAAGGCGAACCCCAAGGATTTCTTGCGCGAAAGAAAAGAGGTTACCTGAAGATCGGCATTGCGCGCGGAAGGGGTTGGATTGCGCGCACGAGAGACCGTTCGAATTCTGGCAACCTTCAAAACGTCGGGGGTCGCCTTATATTTATAGGCAACCCCGGGCGCGGAATCCAGTGCGCGGGCGCGAAATTCTCTTCGCGGGCGCGGAATCGGGCCCGGCGCGCAAGGGAGTCGCGCGGGCCACGGGCGCGCAAAATTGCGCGCCGGCCCGGCGCATTGCGCGCATCCCGGGAGGTTTGCGCGCGGCTCATCAACTTTGCGCGCGTGTCTCCAAAATTCCGCGCAAGGCCTCCGGGCCCTCCGAAACGTGCTTCCGACTCCAAATATGACCTCGCTTTCCGCATCCGGAGCTTCGTTTGGGAACAACGGACTTTTCCGGCGTCTACACACGGCATGTAATCTGGGATTACACGGCATGTGGGGCCCCCTTAGTGGTGGCTAGGGTTTTGAGGGGCAGTAAAGTATCACAAAGCATGTTACCCCTATCACACATCTTGTGGGACCTTTCCTAAGGCTCACTATGTATCTCGAGTGGTACACGAACATGGGGTGAAGTACACGGATTGCCTACACGGTGTGTACCCCACCACACAGCCAGACCTAGACCAAATACACAGGTTACCCTGTGTACCGGTACATGAGTAGGTGAATACGGGTTGACATCATGTATTGGCACATGGCCAGAGTACATGGGTGGACCCCAGATGGAGGGACACGATGGGTGGCCCTTTTATACTGTGCGTACCCATCTTCTACATGACATGTACTTCTGACCTGGGTCGTTGTACATGGACAGTACCCAGGGTCAAGGAACATGGTGTGTAACCCTACTACACATCATTTATATATTTCTAAATGGATTTATCTCCTTGTCCATCGTATCTCGAGCAAGTTTCATTAGGGTTAGTTCCCTTGTTCGTTCCTCTGAAGGTTAGTGGGAATCATTTCCTATTCACAGGAGTATGGTCCCTTCAGCTAGATTTTATTGGATATAGTCAATAAATCCCCTTCAAGAGGCCCAGAGTAGGATCCTATATCCATTATTATCCCTCGTTAGAGTCAGGTATCGATACGGACAGTCCTAACGGACATAGGTCCTCTACTTATCAAGTGAATCTGGATGAGTCTTGGCATACTCCATGGCCCTAGAAGTGATCCTCATCCATGAATTGTGATCTTCCCCACTCGTGGAGTTGGTTCTACTAGAGTGAGTATATCATATCTCTCTTTAGATTTATCAGTGTATCTATCTCTCGTGATGGTTCTTGATGAATAATACTTCTCAGAAAAACGTCATTAGTTCTATAAGAATCAGGAGTACGTGCTCCCGGATGTGTGCTTTGTGGAATCTTTAGACTGTATATCTAGTGTTGATATACGGTAGTTGAAAATTACCTCTATACTACAGGTTTGGGTATGAGTATATCTGGATATCTTTTTTATACGTGATGTGGTCACATACTTGTGTAGAGCTGACTGTACCTTTACTTTGTGTATTTCTTTGTGGTTTCAGGGTGTCCTAATGAGTATTATTATACTCACCCCTACACAGGATTTTCCTATACGTGTCGTGTCTTGTACAGACAAGCAACCTTTTTGACACAGTCCTTGGTAGACCAGGACCAGGACCAAGACCTGGCGGTTCTTCATGAGTTCAGATTGGCCAAGTTGTTCATATAGCTTCGAGAAACAGTCTCAATACCTTTTTGTTTACAGGTTGTACTTTTTAGTTTACAGACTCTTTCTTTTAGTGGGCTTGTATTCTAGCCCAGTTTACTTTACTTCATTTTACTTTCTCTGTTGTACTCTTTTGGTTGGATTAAGTGGTTTGCATGCATTTTGTTCCTTAATGGTTTTTACATTTTATAATTTGTGGGATTGGAGTTGTGTGTGTGTGTTTGTGTGTATAGGTACTTAGGCAATTCCTCCCATGTTAGTGATATGTCTACTCAATGTTAGTCACCATCCCTCGGCTTATTGGAGGCAGGCTTGGGGAGTCACAGAACAGGCCCCACTGAGATGGATCATGAAATATATGATTGTGAAGGGAATTATGAAATAGTGAATTAATTGGTTAGGATGCCTTGGATATTTATAATCCTTGGATCCCGTTGAATTAAGTGACTAGGATGCCTTGAACATTTTTACTCCTTGGATCCAATTACTTTATTTTCTTGATATGCTAGGATGCCTTGGACATTTCTACTCCTTGGATATGATGAACCAATAGAATTATTTGGACATTACTACTCCTTGGATCCTGGTTTCATGATTTATTTGGGATCCTTGGACTTTTTTACTCCTTAGATCCTGTCTTTTTAGATTACTTGGATGCCTTGTACATTTCTACTCTAAGGATCTGGGTTGCTTGAATGCCTTGGAAATTTCTACTCCTAGGATCCAGTTCGATTAGTTTACTTGACATGCTAGGATGCCTTGTACATTCTACTCCTTGGATACTATTTACTTGTTTAATTAGCTTAATAGGATGCCTCGAACATTTCTAATCCTTGGATCATTTTTACTTGTTTTACTTAGCTTACTTGGTTACCTTGTACATTACTACTCCTAGGACCCTATCCCATATAGATCTTATACATGATTTCATGACATGGGTTGATGTTGATACTCGATATTCTTTATAGATATCCCTTTTGATTTATTTGATTGGTCACTGTGAGACTTGATAGACTGGATAACATTACTTATCTTATTTCACTTATACACCTGATATATCTATACATTGCTTCAACTTATATGCACAAATAGAACTTTTTATAGACATTGTAGGTGGTGACCTTCTGAGTGTTATCTCATGCCCTGTTCGGGACACCGTTGGGTACCTAGAAAGAATTCATTGATACAAGTAGGGACATAGGCAAGCACTCACTTGTTGATGATTGATTAATTTTTTGATAGGAGCAGGGGAGCACATGATCAGGCTATAGATCATGATGTTATTTAGGTATAGTTTCTTTTTGGTCTGTTTTTTACTTTTGATACATGTATTGTACTAGATTCTTATTACCATGTATTACCAGTATTTTGTATATCATTCCATGATCATCATTTGTATATGACACTGCTGGATGAGATTACTTAGTTATTTATATGATGGTTGTTTATTCTTCAGCTGCTTAGTTATTTTTATATGCTTCCTCTATTGATTTATATGATTATACCATTATGTTACACTCTTATCATGAGGGTATAGTATCCTCACTATTCCACTATGGACCTTTGCTACTAGTCAGCATCCTCTGTCATACGGGGAGGTGCGCTTGAGGCCATGCGGCCAACTGAGTTTGGTTACTATTGAGTAAACCAGGTCTGGGACATCACAAAGTGGTATTAGAGGATTTTTTTTCTTATATTTTGGGAATATTAGATATGATATTAATAATGTGTTGGAATTTTGTAATGATATATTCCTGTGTAAAGACCTATAAAATTTTTGTAATTTTTTATTTCTTAATTTTCTTTGGAATTTTACAAGAGCACAGTTTCTGACGGCACCTGATTCCGAGACCCGGTGTGCCTGGAATCAATTTTCGAAGATTAGCTCAGGTACGTTCAGTGAATGAATGAGCGGGTTTTCCTAACTTTTGAACCAGTGGTCAGAATCGAATTCTGAGGGCACTGATGGAATCGCAGTGCCGGTAATTGCTTAAGAACACCTTTTCCGGAGTTGCGTTTTCTCGGGTGAGGTTAGTAATTAATTGGGTTAACTAAAGAATAAAAATAAAATCTTGTGGTACAATTTTATTTTTATTCTTAGTAGTGTTAACCTAGGAATGGTGGTTGGAGTGGGACCCACTGATATCCCAACTCCTAGGTAGGATATTAGTGAGGTGGGTCCCACACGAGCCCCACCCCTTTATTACCTTTTACCTCCCACGTGCATTTAATATGGTAACTCACCTGCACCCCCCCCCCTCTTTAATGCCAAGTCAACGCTCGCGTTTAATAGGATTATTAAACACCTCAATTAATTGGTCAATGCCTATTAATTAAATCATGATCTGTTTTTGAATTTCAAAAACAGTTGGCATGAGAAATAAAATAAGGAAAAGCCTTATTTTATTATGTTGTTTCGTTGTGCGAGGAGGATTTGAAGAGGAGAGCCCAAGTATTGGAATCTTCATCTTCCTCCTTAAAGAACGCGAAGAATGCACCATCGCCGACGAAGAACGCCAGCCTCCGATGAAGGGCGATGAAGAACGCAAGTTCCTCGGAGATCGATGACGCGACCCCGTGTACCGCGACGCCGACGATCCTTCTTCCGCGACGTCGTCTTCCGCGACGTCCCTTCCCCGCGACGAACCTTCATTCAACAAACGCTTGAGGTAGGGGTTATTTTTTTTTTGTCGTGAATTTATCCTTTGTCGTTATTCGTCTTTATCCTTGGACCGCTTGATATCAACTTATCAGGAGGAGGTCGGACCGCACCAACACGGTCGACTCTCCTCCCCCTTTTTGTTGTTGTGTTGTTGCGGTTCGAAAGAAGGCGGCGCGGTGCAACGACATCGCGCGGAATCCTGGGAAATGCAACGAAGATGCGCGGTGCCATCGCGCCGCGCCATTGAGGCTGAACGAACCAGCGGCCGGAGTTGAGCCGCAGCGAAGGGGCGCAGCACCGTCGCGCCACGCCGGAGAACAACGAAGATACCACGACCGGTGCGGGGCCACGGCGGAGGTGTGCGGCGTCGTCACGCCGCGCCGGTCGGACAAGGCTGCGGCTCGAAGCCACGGAGGTGCAAGGCCGGGCGGCCGGAACTGCCGGCCGCCGGCACCTCAGAAGGGCGGGACCCCGGCGGTCCCGCGGTAACAGCTCCGGTCGGCCGGACCAGGTCGGCTGGCTTCCAGGAAACCGGGGGTCGTAACCCCCGGTCGGTCGAAGGAGCGGCCCCCCCACGTGGGGGCCACGACTCATCAATCAGGGGGGCAGCACGCCCCCCCTGTCCGCTCTGCTCGGCGCTGGCCAAGTTGGCCACGCGACCACCCGAGCGCGCCAGGCCGGGCCGGGCTGCCCAGGTCGGGTCGGGCCGCGCGGAGGCCGGGGCGGTTCGGGTCGCGCTGAGGCCAGGGCGGGCCGCGCCCAGCGGGCCGGGCCACGCCCTAAAGGGATGGACCCTGACCCGGTTCGGGTCAACCCGGTTCGGGCCGACCCAGGGGGGTTGGGCCGGGTCGGACCGGGCCCAGACCCCCCATTTTCAGACCACTTCTGGTGTTTTGACCATATCTTGGGCTACGGGCCTCCGATCGACGCACCGTCAGTTGAGATGTGATCCTTGGATCGAGACAGTTGTTTCGGTATATTACACTCAAGGTTTAGAAGAACTTTGGATACATCTGGGTTGGTTCGAACACAAAACCAACCGGGCCCTCGGAGCGGAAACGCTTATAACTTGAGCTTCGGACGTCTGATTCACGTGTCATTGACTTTGTTGGATTCCTCTTAGTGATACGGACCTTTTGTATTACTCCGCTTGAGGTTTGGATGTAGTTGGAGTGCGGTCTGGTAGGTTTTGACTTAAAAACCAACCGGGCCCCTGGAACGAAAAAGCCAATAACTCTCAGACCGGGCGTCTAATTGACGCGCCGTCTGTCACATTGAGTTCCTCTTGTCGAGACGGAACTTTGAGATACATCAACTCTGGACTACGTGTCAATTGATGTATCGACCCATTGGCTCGTGGAGTGGACCCTCCCGGAACAAGCATGTTGTGTGCGGGAACCCTAGAGTTAGGTGAGACTGCGACTGTGGCGACTGCACTGAAATCCTATGTGGGTTCGACAGTGATGAAGACCGTACTGAAATCCTATGTCGGTTCGACGGAGATGAAGACTACACTGAAATCCTATGTGGATTCGGCAGCGATGAAGACCGTACTGAAATCTTATGTGGGTTCGACGGCGATGAAGACTGCACTGAAATCCTATGTGGGTTCGGCAGCAATGAAGACCGTACTGAAATCCTATGTGGGTTCGATGGAAATGACTATTGTTCTTGTGTCCTACGTGGGTCTGGCAGTGTCTGACTCTGTTCTTGCTATCCTATGTGGGTCTGGCAGAGTAGCTGGTTTAGCATCCTACGTGGGTCCCAGCTTAGATGAATCAGTGGCTATATCTGATCATCTTTATCACTGAAGAGGTATACCTGTGTGATCTAAGTCTTGACTTTAAATCATTATCTTCGATATGATTGACTTGATTTCCTATGTGTATTTTGTTGTGTTATCCTATGTGGACGTGATCGAACTTGGGCTCGGATGCTGGATCTGAACTGGAATTGATGACTTAGGTATATTTATGGGCATATACCTAAGTAGTGTTGGTTGTTACTTCGTGATTGTATCTTTCTTTTGTGGATTATCCTTTTTGGATTCTGGGAGACCTTCGGGGGTCTCGGGGTCCCTACTGAGTAGCGTATACTCACCCCTGCATGGGCTATGCCCACACTTTGTTGTGTTGGATGCAGATGACGGACAGCGCTGATCGTGGTAGAGGCTAGTGGAGTAGTCGGTACCTGGAGGTGGACCACTGGGCGGGACGTACACGGAGCAGACGGCTGAACCCAAGGAGCTGAGGTGGCTATCTGTACCCACCCTTCAGGTGGGACTTCCAATGGACGGCTCGATGTTGCTTCTTTACTTTCAGTTGTTGTACTTTGTTTCCAGTTGTACTTTACTTTCAGTTTGGGTTTGTATTCTGGCCCACTTACTTTTCCGCACTACTATTGTACCCAGTTTTACTTAGTGTTTACTTCTGCTTGCTTACTCTATGGTGTTTGTTTACTTTATAAAGGCAATGCCTTCCCCTTTTTGTCAGTATTTACGCCTTGGTGCTAGTCGCCAGCCCTTGGCCTATGGGAGGCGGGCTTGGGGTAGTCATGGTACGGGTCCCGAGGACGGGTCATGACAGCCTGGGATTAGCTAACCCTCGTACAGGAAAAAGAAAAATTGCCTGGGATGGGATATGATGTTCTAATTTATTCTTACAACAGTTGATTTGACTTCACCATTGGGTGACACACTTAATGTTTGATGTTCCTTCTGATTATAGATTTTTTTTTCTTGGCCTGATATAGAAAGGAAATATTGCAACATGCATCATTATAGTCACTTCAAAATTTATATTTCTTGCATTATGGTATGCCATGTTTATATTACTACGTGCATTTCTTATAGCATGTTTCAGTGTCTTTATTACTTTATCTATGAAATTGAAATAAAATTTTATGTAGTGAATTGATAAATAACTTTTTGGTATTAAATGGATATTGTACTTCAACTTATAATATGTATTGGAACTTATAAATTAGAAGTGGTGATCCATCTAGTTCAACCTTTTAAAGATAATTGATATATAAATGAGAATGAAATTTAAATGAAATTAAATTATGGAATGAAAAGGTTGTCATTAAATGGGATGCTAATTAAAATTTAAACGATGTTTTCCTCTATAAATTTTAATTGACACTCTGTATACCAAAACCCTTGATTTATAATAGAGAACGTAGCCCTGACCCGACCTTTGTAATGGGTAGCAAGTAGTATCTTGTGTGTTCTTATGATCTGTACATCACCCAGACCTGGATTTAAGATTAGGCATAGGGATATGACTTGTGTTTAGGAAGGATTGTTCCTATACTATTTATGTATTTGTGATCCTATTGTTATCAAACCTTAACTAATGCATGTGCTTGGCATTTGTAGAGATATGACACTATGATGACCTCTAGTCATGTGCCAGGAGGGTGGTGATGATCATGATTCAGAGGTGGTGGGCCTTAGGCCACCAGAAGAACCTCCAATAATACCATGTGATTCACCTCCTATTATATCTAATGTGGGTTCTAATGCCCAATTATGATATTGATTCCTACGTTTCATGCATATGGTTTAGGTAGCTCTATGACCTGCCCTGACTTTGGCAGAGTTGACACATGAGTCTCAACAGAGAATCCACCCATGTTTTCGAGGGATAGAGTACCACAGGCTGTAGAGTCATGGCTAGAGTCCATGTTATATATTTTTTAGCATCTCAAGACACCTCCTTAGAGGAGAGTAAAGCTCTCTATGTATGTGCTATGGGATTTCTCCAAGAGATAGTGGGAGATGATTACTCAGATAGAGCGTCATCGGGATATAGCTTGGAGGGATTTCCAGATAGCCTTATATGATTATTTATATATCGAGATGTTGAGGTCCAATAGATTCAGAGATTTTATGAATCTGGAGTAGGGTGTCCTATTAGTTATGGATTATTCTTCCTGTTTTATAAAGCTCTAATGTTTTTCACTTATTCTATTAGGTGATGAGTTATAGAAATCTATGATATTTGAGGATGGCCTCTGGTGTGACATTAGATCACAGGTTAATATCTTTTGGATTCCTACCATAATCGAAATAATAAATCAGGCACTAATCACTGAGAATAATCTAAGGAAATATGGGGCACAGTACTGGGTAGATCAGCTTCTCAACCCAGTGGTTCTATGTTAGGCGGAAGGAAGAGATGCTTTAAGGTCTCTCATGAGGGGAATACCAGAAAAAACATGAGTTTTGGTAGTTATTCCCTCTTTCATTAGTGTGTGAGGTAGGGGAACATGAGGATCCAATGTGATAGAGATCCATTCAAGTGTTGAGCTTGTGGTGGGATGGACTATCTACTGCGGTTTTGTAGGACCTTTCCTCCAGCAGCTAGTGAGAGAGGGTCTGCACTGACTCCACATTCAAGAGTGGGGTTAGTAGATTCTTATTAGGTAAGGATCTAGAGTGTGACTAGATGATTAGGCCAAGGTAGCAGTCATGGTTGAGGCATCCAGATACTAGACTTATAGCGGTAGCAAAGCGGACCTATTCAGGATGGTCAGGCTATATCTCAGGGTTATGGTTTAGGAAAGATATATACAGTGCAGTCGATGCCTAAGGAGTAGAGTGTCAGACCTTTTATCATGAGAGGTACTATTCTGGTATCCTTTATGCTAGTATATACTCTTTTCAATACAGGTGTATCTCATTCTTTCGTATATTTGCATGTTGTAGAGATCCTTAGGCTCGATGTTCAGTTTTTTAGTGGTGTGATGATGCTTGATACTCTGTTGGCAATATGATAGAAGAGTGTACACTAGTACAGGGGTTCCTCCTTAATATAGGTGGGTGTTACTTCATATGGGACCTATTTTCCCTCAAGATGATGGGGTTTGACATCATTCTCATGATGGACTGGCTAGTTTCCTTTCATGCTTACGTTGATTGTTATTGCCGAAGGGTGATTTTCACATCACCAGAGGGAAGGTTTTTTATTCACAATGGTGAATGGTATGTCTCGGTGATAATATTTGAACCATAACATCATGGGATGGGCTCTATGACATCTCGGATTACTAACTTATATCTGGATGATCAGGGAACGTGTCGGGAGGACTTCCCTCCAGTGGTTGATCATTTAAGAGATGTTTTCCCAGATGAATTTTCCATACTACCTCTTGAGAAATAGGTAGAGTTTCCCATTGATCTAGTTCTAGTAGATGCAATGGTATTCATTCCTCTTTATAGTATAACTACTACTGAGTTACAGGATCTCAAGAGGTAGCTAGGGGACTTGGAAGCGAAGGGTTTTATATGACCCAATACTTATCTGTGGGGTTTGTCGGTCCTTTTTTCCAAGAAGGTGGATAGAACCCTTCGATTATGTGTGGATTACTAGAAATTGAAATAGTTGACAGTTAAGAACCAATATCCCTTATCACGGATAGATTATCTCTTCGACTAGCTCCGAGGACCATGGGTGTTATCGGATATTGATTTGAGATCGGGTTATCATCATGTGTGTGTTCTACCTTCAGACATACCTTGTACATATTTCCATAGTAGATATGGCCTATATGAGTATATGGTTATGTTGTTTGGTATCAAGAATTCACTAAAAGTTTTCATGGGTCTGATGAATCAGGAATTCCATCCATATCTAGATTCATTTATGGTGGTATTCATGGATGATATCTTGGTGTATTTTCACACTCAACATGACCATGCCAAATTACTTGAGATCATATTGGATACACTGATAGAGTGTCAATTATATGCTAATATCATAAAGTGAAACTTCTAGATTGATAAGATTCACTTCTTGGGTCATATTATCTCAAAGATAGAAGTATCAATTGACCTAGAGAAGGAGAGACCTATAGTTTCCTGGGAGCAACCTAAGAAAGTCTTTGATATACAGAGTTTCTTGGGGATAGCTAGATATTATAAGTGCTTCATATAGAATCACCTCTTATATACTTGACTAAGAAGGGTGTAAAGTTATCATGGTCATATGCCCATGAGATAGCCTTTCATGATCTGAAAGGGAGACTGGCTTCAGCACCGATCATGATTTTACCAGAGTTGAGAAGGAGCTATATTATCTATTGTGATGCATTGGGTATTGATCTAGAAGCAGTTTTAATACAGGAGGATCAATTCATGGCATATGGGTCTCTTCATTTGAGGCCATTTGAGTGGAACTACCCAATGAAAAAACTCAAGTTATCCATTATTGTTCATGCCTTGTGTTGTTGGAGGCATTATTTACTAGGAGAGAATTTTTTAGTGTACACGGATCATAAAAGCCTCAAGTACATATTTACACAGCATGACTAGAATATGAGGCAATGAAGGTGGGTTGAGTACCTACAATATTTTGACTTCAAGCTTTCCTATATGACCAGAAAGGGAAATTCATTTGTTGATGCACTAAGTAGGAGGACTAATATATAGGTAGTTCGGGAGGCCAGTAATGAGTGGCAGATTATGGACCTATTTTCTAAGATGAATATAGAGGTTCAAGACCATCATGTATAGTATATACTTGCATAATTATCAGTGACTTATTCACTTCGGGAGAGATTGAAGATGAGACTGCTATCATATTCTAAGGACTAGGTCCTATGGGAGGGCATTGCAGGTGATGACCCACCTCCAGGTTGGATAGTTAATGAGGATGAGATCTTGCACATCCATGGACATGTCTAGGTTCCTACTGACATATGGGAAGAGTTGATTCGAGGGTCCCATACCTCTATATGGGATGTGAATCTCAGTCTTACTAAGATGTATCATTACTTACATCATCAATACTAGTGGTGAGGGATGAAAAGAGAGATAGTTGGGTTCATTACTCGGTATTCCACCTATCAGCAAGTGAAGGTAGAGCACCAGTGACCAGTGGGGCTTTTACAGTTGTTACCTAATTCTGAGTGGAAATGAGACAATTACACCATGGATTTTGTGATGGGACTGCCTAGATCACCTCGAGATAGTGATGTTATATGGGTGATCGTAAATAGGTTGACAAATGTTACCCATTTTCTACCTATTCGAGAGACTCTTTCAGTGGATGATCTTGGGAGGCTATACATTCATGAGATCATACACCTCCACAAGGTTCCATGTTCTATCATATCAGATAGAGACACTTGTTTCACATTGTGGTTCTAGAAGGGAACCATACAGATGTCTACTTATGAGACTCTATACGGTATGTCATACCGTTCACCCCTATAATGGTTAGAGGCAACAAAGGTAGCATTATTGGGTCCTTATCTTATTCAGGAGACTTTGGAGTAGGTTCAACTTATCATGAAGTGGATGTCTATAACTCATTCTAGATATAAGTCATATGTCTATTGTTGCCATCGACCACTAGAGTTTGAGGTGGGGATTTAGGTTTTCTTACAAGTTTCACCTAGACTGGGAAATATATGGATTCAAAAATAAGGGAATTTATTGCCATGTTATGTCAATCCTTAGATATTCTCGAGACACTCGGGTCAGTAGCCTATCGGTTGTAGTTACCTCAGAAATATTGGTCCATGCGCGATGTCTTCTACATATCTCAACTTCATCGATATCATTCTGATATGTCGTATATTCTTCAGCCCGAGGAGGTTGAGTTAGAGGTATATGCATCCTTTGAGGATCATCATATCCATATTATTGATCAAGGAAAGAAGGTTATCTAAGGTTGGTCAATTCCTATGGTGTGTTTTCTATGGTAGAACAACCGTGTATAGGATGATACTTGAGAGCGGGAGGCCGATATATGTGCCTAGTGGATGGAGTTATTCTCAGATGATGCTTGACCACCCTTGGAAGGTAAATTCATAGACAATTTACTTTAAGGGGGAAGATTTTAAGATCCTTACTTTTCTATGAGGTATAAAACCTTTTTATTTCCAGTTTAATTCCTTATTTTGACTATTTATAGATGTTTAATGAGGTTATAGAGGAAATGGGGGTGTTTGGGGATTGTTCGGAGCCTGGAACCTGAGTTTTTTAAAAAGGCAGCTAAGTCACACAGTTAATAGAAATTATGCAGCCCAGGCTGCATGGTTTGGTTAAACCATGCAGGTTGGTCTGGTCCAGTGTCAGGGGCCACACAGTTTGAAGAAATTGTGCAATCTAGGCTACACACCCATACTTGGTTGTTGTAATTTTTAATATAGGATGAATGCATGGTTAGAACATGGTTTTTCTAACCATGTGTCATGATCGTGTAAGGGTGTTTAGAGATAGAGAAGGGTGCATGGTTGGTGCACAATTTTTCTAACCATGCAACCCAGTATTTTGAGGGAAAATGATCATTTTCCCCCTAAATACTTAAAATATTAAATCCAACTATCCCTTTATTATTTCTCTATCTGTGGCCACCCCTCCTCTCCCATTTTAGATATTATTCAAGACTAATCTAGTATTTGATTTGGTTGCTCTACCTGATGTTTGATTTGTGTTTCATTCATCTCTTTGGATGGTTTCCGGTGAGTTATACTTTCCTATTTAATCTTTCACTATTTTCCTTGATGCTATTTTGGTGCAGGATTTTATGCCCCATTTTCAAGATGTTTGTCTGTTATTCCATTTTCTTATGATCTGGATCGAATCAGAAGCAAAGACAGGATGAGTGTTCCTCTACCAATCTGAGGTAGGTGATCTATACCATTTCCCTCAATGTCTTATTGTTTATAGCTTTTTTTTGATGTACCACATGCAATAATTTCTAGGAGATTATTTATAAATTAATTGAACCATGGTTTAATTGATAAAAACATCTTTGAGACGTTTCGTGACACCTTTCATTAAGGTTGGAGGTTGTCATCCTCAACTTGTACCACCCATGGGGAAAGTTCTACCTTTTATCACATTTATGACACCCTTGGGGTGTGATGAGATCACTTTGTATAATTGATAATTGAATAAGGTATTAAAGTGAATTGTTAAATGTTGTAAGCACATTGTATCACATTTTCATTATGTATGAAAGGTATAAATTATTTAATCCCTTGGCTTGTATATGATTACAAAGGGAATTATGAAATAGTGAATGAATTGGTTAGGATGCCTTGGACATTTCTACTCCTTGGATCTGATTACTTGATTTTATTGATATGCTAGGATTCCTTGGAAATTTCTACTCCTTGGATCTGATGAACCAATAGGATTCCTTGGACATAACTACTCCTTGGATCTTGTTTACGTTACTTATTTAGATTCCTTAGACATTTCTACTCCTTGGATCCTATCTTTTTAGATTACTTGGATGCCTTGTACATTTCTACTCTAAGGATCCAGTTTGCTTGGATTCCTTGGAAATTTCTACCTGAAGGATTCAATTTGATTAGTTTAATTGACATTCTAGTATGCCTTGGAAATTTCTACTCTTTGGGTCTTGTTTACTCATTTAATCATCTTACTAGGATGCCTCAGACATTTATGATCCCTGGATACTATTTACTTGTTTTACTTAGATTACTCAGTTGCCTTGGACATTACTACTCCTTAGACCCTGGCCCATGTATGATTGATACATGATTTCACAACATAAGTCGATGTTGATACTTGTTATGATTTACATATATACCTTATGATTTAGTTGATTGATCATGGTGAGACTTGATAGACTGGATAATATCACTTCTGCCATTTCACTTGTGCACCTATTATATTTGTACACTACTTCACCTTATACTCATGTACAATAATTGTTATAAACACCATTGGTGGTGTCCTATTGAGTGTCATCTCACACCCTTTTCGTTCCATCATTGGGTATTGGGACAAACTTCATGGATGCAGGTAGGGACAAAGGGAATCACCTTCTTGTTGATGCTTGATTGGTTATTACATAGGATTAGGGGATCACAAGACCAGTCTATGGCTCATGATTCTATCTGGGAATAATTTCTTTTTGGTCTTTTTGTAATTTTGATACATGTATTGTACTAGATGCATATTACCATGTATTACCAGTCTTTTTTATAGAATTCAATGATCATCATTTGTATATGACACTGCTACATGAGATTACTTGGTTATTTATATGATGGTAGTTTATTCTTCAACTGCTCGGTTATTTTTATATGTTTTAAATATTGATTGATATGATTATACCATTATGATACACTCTAATCATGAGGGTATATTCTCCCCACTATTCCACTATAGACCCTTCTTTCTAGTCGATAGCCTCTAGAATACGGGGAGGCATGCTTGAGGCCATGTGGCCAACCAGGTTTGCTTTTTATTGAGTGAACCAGGTCCGAGACATCACAAACAAAAAAAGACTATTGATTCACTATGCTAACACCCAAATATCAATTGGTGTTTCTCGGAGATCAAATGATCACATGTAGATCACCATTAGAGGGATTCTACACTTGAATCCTTATAGGGCAACAAAGGTAATTCGAAAGGGTTTTTTGAAAGATCAACAATTTCATTAAAGAAAGGATCTTAAGATTAGGTAACCATTTCCTAATATTTAAATAAATTAATTATAAGTTTAACATGCAAGATATTCAATTGGGGTTTTAGGAAACTCTAAATTAAAAGAATTTTTAATTTAACACCCACATAAGATTCTTTCTTTGTGCCCAAAACCTTCATCTTGAACATATATAGATCTGCCATTGGCGGTGAATCTCATTAGGGATTGTTAGTGTGTACGCATGATTCAGTGATGGATCTTGGAAAATTCACATCGACGCACTTGAGATAGGAAGTTATTACCACACAAGGCCTTTGAATAAAGATGATTAACATGATTGGCATGTGTGTTCGTACGTGCATAGCCGTGAGAACCTTTGTGTGATATAGTGTGCTTGTGTTTTTCATATGGTGTGTGTGTGTGGATCATAAGACCTATACATTGTGTGTTATAATTATGCCTTTTGTGCTATGCCATATTGTGTGTGAATGTTTGGCCTGTGGAGGTTTGTATCTAGTGTCATGGTGATGGGTAAATCATCACGGCTTGGTTATGTTGGAACCAGGCGTGTGGTGGAATCCCTAAATAGGTGGGTTGTTTAAAAAAATTCACCGACGTTCGATGTGAACTTGTTGACGTCGGTGAAAAGCAGCCCGGTCAAAGCTGAGGACCACATGTGAAGGGTTTTAAGCACAAAAATTAAACTGTAAAATATCTGGTTTAAATTCAAAGCTACGCACGACGTATGCTCGTCCTTGGTGATCATTGCTTGAAGAATCTGAAGTTGAATTCCTCTAGATCATCCACACATGCTTCAAGAAATCCGCAGGAGCATCGTTTGTCGTAATCTGGGTGCTAGCGTGGAATTGCGACAATGCCTTCGATGCTCCAATGATCACTGCATCGCTTCGCTAGTGATGCCTGAGATAGTGCTCGATCCAATTTCCTTCGCTAGTAATGACCCTTGAGACGACACACGGATCATCTTTTATTTAATTAAAATAATTATTACAAAACAACATGCAATAATTAAATAAATAATTAAATAAACAATCAAGCACCAGACATGCATTGGTCGGTCTCCAACTCATGATCAGTCATATACACATTAAACTCGCGTATATTAAATAAATGCAGAATAAAATTAAACTTGCATTAAAATAAATTCTGAGGGCATTATTTATTGAATTAAAATTTCACTCTGATTTTAATTCAACAAATCTCGTCGTTCGGTCCCGTATAATTAATTTAATTTTAAAAAACTAAAATTAAATTAATTAATTAATTTAATTAATCTTCCCATTAAATTAATTACGCCACATATAAATATTAATAACCAAAAATTAATATTTAATTAATTTAATTATCAAATGTAACTAAATTAATTATTTTAATTAATTTTTTATTAAATTAATTCACCCCGGCCCATTAAACTTCGGGCAGAGCTTGTGCGGGTCGGGGAGAACCTGCACAGGCCCAATCTGGGTGGTTACGACCCTGTTCGGGGTCATTCTGGGCCAGGCCAGTCTGCCCAAACCCGTTATGGGCTAGGCCGACCCGTCCGGACTTATTATGGGTCAGATTAATTTACATGCCCACCAAGAGGACCGGTGGCCAAAATGAGGCAGGTCCATGGTGAAGTGAGCTAGCTGGGAACGGCTGAGATGGCCACGACAGCGATAACTCAATGCGGGTGTCTGCATGTGCATGAGTTTTCAAGAAGGGAGGCGCCGGAGAGTGCATGTGCGGCACGCTTGGCCAGAGGAGAGGGACCGGTGGCCCTGGCGGGTTGCACTAGTGGAGGGAGGTAGCTCGATGTGGTTATCCATGGCCGGTAGGGGCACAAACCAGAGGCGGTCCAGTGAGGTAGCGCGGGGCGCCGGTGCAGCGGGTCCAGGAGAGGGCTGGCCGGCTTACGGTGCGCTTGTCGCTGCAGTGCGGGAGGAGACGGCGATACAGGGGGGGTGTACACCGCCAGTCTGTTGTGTTCTGCTTTGTGTAGCTAGGTGCAGCGCGGTCGTGGGAGGGAGCCGCCTGCGGAGGGGATAGCGTCGAGCTCCTCTTTGGGAGCACATGCAGTGAGGTGCCAGTTTGTGCGTCGTGGCTTCATAGGGAAGAACAAGCGCGGGATGCGGGGCGCGGAGGCATGCCTGGCGTCGGATGCTACTGTGAAAGGCGGCACCTGTGAATGTTGTTGTAGGGAGAGAAAGTCAAGATGTGGCCTCGGTGTTGTGCGACAGGAAGAGGGAGGAGGCCTGCAAACTTTAGCTGGGTGCGGTAGGCAACTCCAGCAGGGAGGCTGAGCACGGGGTTGCATGTTGCGACGGCCTGCGGGGCGCCAGGTGCAGGTAGCTCCAGGGTGGCTGGAGGCACCATGTGTAGCCCCCTGGTGTGGGAGGAAAAGGTGGGTTGGCTTCCGGCACGCTGCTTCCGCGGGGAGGGGGGAGGAGGTGGCCCTCTTTGTGTCGTCGTGTGGTGAACAGGGGGGTCGATCGGCCCCTACCCTGTTTCTTTTTTTTTCCACGACCTGCACAGGTCATCGCCACCCCCTTCATTTTTTTTAATATTATTTTTTTAAAATTGTGACCTACTTTTTAGGTCACCTTTGAACCATTTTTTTTTTTGCTTGACTTGCAAAAGCAGGCTTCTCCCATTTTTTTATAAACTTAACCCACTTCGGCCATCTCCCCTTTTTTTAATTTTTTTTTTTTGAACCTATATAGGTTTAGGAAAATAATAATAATATTATAATATTAAAATATTATTATAATAAAATTATTATAATAATCAAATTATTATTATAATAGAACTATTATTATTACAATGAAATTATTATAATAATAATTATTATTATGAAAACTCACCGGAAAACACTATTCTGGTGGAACAAGGGATTTGGATAAATGAAATTGAGGTTCATAGATCTAAAACCACATATGTATTAACCAATGTTAAATTTGAACTAAATACTTCAGATGATCGCAGAATGGTCATATGATGTCGGATTAACACATGGTCTGCGGTGTTGGGACCGTATCAACGCCCTCTTCATAAATTAATGCAAATTTAATTTTTCTTGGCTTAAAATCTACATGCATCCCTCTGATACCACTTATTGGAACCGTGCATGCAGCGGAAGCCCCAAATAGGTGGGTTTTTTAAAAAAATCCACTTACATTTGATGTGAACTTGTCGACGTCAGTGAAGAGCAGCCCGGTCAAAGATGAGGACCACGCGTGAAGGGTTTTAATCACAAAAATTAAACTGTAAAATACCTAGTTTAAATTCGAAGTCGCGCATGATGTATGCTCTTTGTTGGCGATCTCTGCTCAAAGAATCCGAAGTTGAATTCTTATAGATCGTCCACACATGCTTCAAGAAATCCTCAGGAGCGCCGTTCATCGTAATCTGGGTGCTAGTGCGGAATTGAGACGACGCCTTCGACGCTCCAACGGTCACCGCATCTCTTCGCTAGCGATGCCTGATAGAGTGCTCGATCTAAAGTCCTTATATCTAGAGCCTCTCTCTCTAGAACATGGTAGAGATTAGAGGAGATAGAATCCCCATGAATAGTACTTGGAAAAATCCCCTCCTCTTCTATTTATAGTGGTTAATTAAAATACTCGGTATCGCCTCGCCGACCCTGAATACTTAACGCACTATCAACGACAGTTTATGACAACTAAACTGAGTCTTAAATATTATTATCATTGAATTGTAATATACTAAAATATATTATGCAATAATAATTGAGTCATTAACTCAACTCGTCGCTCCCATAAATATTAATTGAACCTTGAATAATTTAATATCCGTCAATTAATATTTTTCATGTATTTACTAAAACTCGTAAATACATTTAATAAATAAATTCAATACTCATTATTCTAAACTTGAATAATATGAATTTATTTATTGTATTGGTGATCGTTTAACTTTTGAAAAATCTCAGACCCCTGTGGCGGGGCCCACTATGTCCAAAACTCCTATTCGACTAAATAAGGCAGATTCTTGAATACGCTATTGTGTATGACCCTCTAGGCCATTATCTCGATAGTAGTGAATAGTATTCATAGACCAATAGTGGGATATAGCAACCCATCATGGCCCCTAAAGAGATAAGGATTGACATAATAGAGAAAACCAACCTACGAACACGCACTATGTATAATAATTTCTTTGTCAGTAATATCTCATAAAGCAGGACGCACTCTCATGTCATCACCCTTTTCTTGCTTTATTGTTTGTTGATGTAAATGGACGGATTCACCCTCGACTTCCATGGCCATGGTCTTATAAAGGTATTGTCATACATATCAACATGGCCTGAGATATATTACTTCCATAACTCAGAAGTGACAAATCCTTTCTTGAACATTCAACCAATGTCATGCCACTAATGATGCTCCCAACACAAACTACCTCGCCATGAATTCATTGTCATGGTTTTCGTCTTGCATAAAAGTATGCAATCAAATGACATACATTGGTAATGATCTCAATTTAGAAGACCATTACACATGATTGTAGATATGAACGTCCAATGACACCCAAAACATGTGGAGTTCCTATTGGCGGGCCAGTCCTCATGATCTCACTACTGGAGATCACCAAGTGTGAACTTCATGAGAAGAAGTCTCAATGCTTATGAGCCCCCAACACCTGCTAGTCAAACATCTACTATGTCTAATCAGTAAGATTTATCTAGACCATAGAACATATATTTAATATTAGTGTCATGGTATCTCAAGGTTCTCATTATAGCTTAGGAATTGCTATAACCTTTCGATACGATAATTAATCTTTGGACATTACCATTTCAATAGTGGAAACAGAGAATTCTACACTATAATGGTAAGATGAAATCATGTATAGCTAACTATATACATGATATGGTAATCAAAATCACTGAATAGTTGGGTCTAGGGAACCCACTATTTCAACAGGTTAGCCCCCAGAGAGGGAGCATGTACTGGTGTGATGTGGTGTCGATAAAGATAATGAAGCTTAGAAACAAGGAATGGGTGCGATAGTCTTGTGGATTTAATCAGGAAAGGGGATAGGGTATGACAAACTTATGGCCTAACCTGGTATAGAGTATGGGGTACAGAGTCTTGTGGACCAACCTAGTAGAGGCAGGGGTATGACATCCCTGTTCCCTAACCTGAGGTCGGGCCTGGGGTGTGACAACCTTATGGCTTGACTTAAGGATTTATTGGATATGGGCCTTGATTCAATACATGTATTTTCCTTTCATCTTGATAGGATATGTTATGATTTATTATAAGTTTCTTATGGTATGGAGTTGAAGCAAGTACGACGAGGGTTTGTGGTAGTCTGGTTAGATCTTGAGTGCCTGACATATGATTTGTTGCTTATTTTTTAATTTAATTTTCCATCATAGTATACCCCATTATATAAATGTACACTTTATTTTAAAGACACATTGGTGGTGTCCTACTGGGTTTGTACTCACATCATGCACATGCATCTCAATGTGCATAAAGATTTCGTGGTTAGGGGTCCTACTAAGGATAGAGTCCCTACGTCGGGGGGTTGATAAATTGGAGCTTAGAAGATGGAAGTGATGCTTGGATGAATTTTGAAATATTATTGTAGTGTTTTATTTAATTTTATTCAGTTGTCATGCATTGGTTGACCTACCACATTGGGGGTCTTTTGGTTTATATTGTGTGACCTATATGTCATTTATTATAGCATGATGATTTTATTTTGTTTTTGTTGTTGTTCTACATGTTTATTTATACTTTGTTGTGATTCTAGTGTATGGTTATTATTACCTAGGTTATAGCCTCCCTACAACACCATTCAGGTCATCACCTCTAGTCGACAACCTCTTATATATGGGGAGATGTGCATGAGGCCATATAGCACTCCGGCCTGAACCGGGTGATTCGGGTCGAGGAATTGAAAAACATATAACATGTTGGATTCCTATTGGTGAGTTTGTCCTTATAAACTCCCTTCTTGAAAATTACCAGTGTGAGTTTCATGAGAAGAAGACACATACGCTTACGGTCATCAAACACTTGATAGTCAAACATCGTTTGGATCATATCAGAAAGATGTCATCCAGACCATAGGAAATATGTTTAAGAATACCATCATGTGTAAATAACCAAATTTTACTTGAGGTACATAACCTTTTACTTTCATTTGGATTCTTTAGCTTTATTCTTATAAATGTTCTCTATGGTTTAAGGAAGGGTTGAAGTGTCTGGAGCTTGTTCGGAGCTTGGAGCTCTAGCTTTTGGAGGATACAGTAGAGGCACATGGTTAGTTCTAATTTCACACCTCAGGCAATGTGGACCAATAAGGGAACCACATGGTTTGTTTAAACCGTACAAGGGAGGTTTGGGCTGTGTGGGGATGAGATAGAGGGAGCACACATGTTGCGTACAGTTTGCCTAATCGTGCATTGCAGGCCCTGCGGGGTGTTCTCCTTAAACAGTGGGGTGCACACGGATGTCACACAGTTTGGCCAATCATGTGACCACTTAAAAAGTGTAAAATTACCATTTTACCCCTAATTCTATTTAACTCGTATCCCTCATTTATTTTCTCTCCATGCACACAGTATATCTCTCTTCTTCCTTGAGATCTCTCTTAAGCCTAGGGCTAGGCTTTGAGGTCATTTCTCTATCTGACATCCAATCGAGCCACCATTCATCTCATTGGATCACCATCAGTGAGCTCTCCAATACTTTAGCTCCTTTCATCATTCTCTTTCCCATCAATGGAGTTATTTTTTTGTGAGCTCATATACCCTATTTTCATGGTGTTCGCCTGTTTTTCTATTTTCATCTGATTTGGCCGAATTGGATGTCAATACTGGATGATTGTTCCTCCACAGGAATAAGGTAGGTGGTCTAGTAATTATCCCTCATGTTTTTATACTATGTTTTGTGATGTCACATGCTGGATTATCCATGTGTTGCCTTAAAAATACAATTAAAACATGATTAATTCAATATCCTTGATAAAATAACCTAGAACCCCATTATTCTTATTGGGATAGGTCCCCATTTATTTTTTCACCCCTTAAGGTGTGCCTATGGAATTGATTTTGTTATTATAAATGTTGAAGTGACCAAACCATCTTCTACATGGTTTTGGTGTATCTCTTAAATGAGATTACTATAATGAATTGGAAAGAAAGTGAGTGGTTTTACCATTGTATGTTCTTAAATGGAACAATGGTTACGCCCTTGTTAAATATGAATGATAATGAACAATGAAATACCTATTGGATCTTCTTAAAGCCTTCGAATGCTTGCTGCTGCTATTATATACGGGCATGGAATCCCTATGTTGTGATACTCGGGCATGGAGTCCCTATACTGTGATACTCAGTCATGGAGTCCCTATATTTTCATACTCAGGCATGGTGTCCCTTACACCTATGATACTCAAGCATGGCATCCCTATATTGTGATACTCAGGCATGGCGTCCCTTACACATGTGATACTAGGGAATGGCGTCCCTTATACTTGTGATATTCGGTCATGGCATCCCTTATATTTGTGATACTTGGGCATGGTGACCCTTATGACTTATAATACTCAGGAATGGTGTCCCCTACTACTTTATGAGACTCTAGTGAATAGACATGGATGCGTGAGTTATTACTTGGGTCCTGGATTGCACTACGTATGTGAATATATGGCTATAAACATCCCTACGTATATGGTGAATATATATAAATACATTCATATACACTTATATGTATATATCCATGATGAAATTTTTTCAGAGGTTTTTTCCGACATAGGCTGAAGCAGGTAGTGTCGACATGGTTTCCTTATAAAGCTAGAGTCAACCTTTTATAGTTTTTTCCACTTACTTTTATTATATCTGCACACTGCTAATATTATATGCACCGACTGGGTATCTATAGACATCATTGGTAGTGGACTACTGAGTTTATCTCACACCCTATTTAGGTTGTCGATGAGACTCAGGAAGATTATATGGATATAGGTAGGGACATGAGAAAGCACCTTATTGCTGATACTTGATTTAATTATAGTATGGGTGAGGGGAAGCATCGGACCGAGCTATGGATCATAATGCTATCTAGAGATGATATTTTGGTCTTTTTGGTTCTTTTGATATACCTTTATGTATGTGGGTCTGCTTCCATGTTTAACAGTTCCATTTTGTATAGAGACGTGACATTGCATCATTTTGTATAAGGTATTGGATATTGTTATTGTTGATTGTTTATTATATCTAGATGCTTTACCTTCTTTTTTCAGTTGATATTATGATTACACTATTTATATATTTATTTCACTAATGTGATACTCTAGTCATCAGGGTATAGTCTCCCCACTATACCACCTTGGACCATCATTGTTAGTCGGAAACCTCTAGCATACGAGGAGGCACGCTTGAGTCCATGTGACCGACCGGCATGGGGCATCTCTAAATGGCCTGGGAGTCAGGAAGATGCAAATTGGTATCAGAACTATTTTATTTACCTTATTATTTTGGGATAGTATAAAGGAGACTAGGACAATATAGGGTTTGGTAATGAGATTTTTCTTAGGATTAGCTAACCCATGTATAAAGAAAAACCAAATTACCAAGGATGGGAATTGTCGTTATAGATTCCACTTATTACATCTTATTTGATTCCATCATAGAGTGACACACATGATGTGTGATGTTTATTATTATGATTTAGGATTACATTTTACCCTTATCCCTCTATGTCAAGTAAGCGTTGACTCATGCATCATTGTAGGAACGTAGAGATTCACATGTCATGCATTATTACATGCCATATACGTGCATCTCATTACATGTATTGCCAGTTATTTTTATAAGTGTTTTGACTGCTATAAATAGAATTATGCTAACGTTTATTATAGGGGAATGAGAAAACATAATTGATTACTTAAAGTGTATGTATCAACCTAACAATGTTTTCTGATATAGCTTGATGTTGACACCTTAAGTATTCAATTATGGCATGTTGAGCCATGGACTATTGGTCGCATGGGTTGGAATGTTTTATGGTTGGGATTAAATGGATGTCATATTTCAATTTATAAATTGTATAGACCTTTATAAATTGGAAGTGGTGATCCATACAATTCAACCATTAAAAGTCACTATATAAATAAATATAACTTTAAGTGAATTTAAATTTTGAAATGAAATAGTCATTGTTAAAAGGAGATGTCAATTGAAACTTAAAGGGTGTTTCCTCTATATCTTGTAATTGACACTCTGTATATTGGGACTCCTAACTTATAGCAGAGAACTTGACCCTGAATTGACCTCAGTAGTGGGAAGTAGTCAGTATCTCTTGCATTTTCTTTTGACTTTTATGTCGCCCAAACCTAGATTTAGCAGTAAGTAAAGGGGTGTGACTTTTATATAGAAGGGATTTGTAATTGTTATGTTCTTGTAAATGTGTCTTATGTCATTACCAAATCCTATATGAGGCATATGCTTGGCATTTTTAGAGTTATGTCACCACATAATCCTTGAGTTGTTCACTAGTAGGGTGGTTACAGCTATGATCCAGAGGTAGTGGGCCTTGGGACACCAGTGTTACCTCCAGCAGTACCTCCTGTGGCACCTACTGTTATACCCAACTTGGGAACTGATGCCCAGTTTTGTAAGGGTTTTCTTCAACTTTTGCAGACTATTCAGGGAGCTCTACGGCTTTCCCCTTCTATGGTAGAGCTGAATCAAGAATTTTCGCAGTAACATCCACCCATGTTTTCGAGGGATGGCGGTTTTCATGCTATAGAGTCATGGATAGAGGTCATGCTGACTATTTTTGAGAACCTTGAGACACCTTCTGAGAGGAGATTGAATATCACTATGTATATGCTTCAAGATTCGGCCAAATGATGGTGGGACGTTATTGCCTAGGAAGGTCATCATCAGGGTATGGATTGGTCTGGTTTTTATATAATCTTCTATGAATATTTTCTCCTAGAAACCATGATGTTTGATCATGTTAGGGATTTCATGAACCTGCAGTAGGTTTCAATGTCTGTGATGGATTACTCAGCTAAATTTATAGAGCTTCAATGATTTGCACCTATCTATACTACTGATGAGACAGCGAAAGAGATACACTTTGAGGATGGGATTTGGAATCCTATTCGATATCATGTGAATATTTTATAGTTTAATATTGTGTCTAATATAGTAAACTAGGATCTCATCACCAATTGAAACCTGAGGGAAGTTGACGGTGTGGGACAGGATAGTTCAGTACCAATACAGGGAAGTAGTTCGACTAATAACGACGCTTTGATACTACACGTGAGAGCAGCGACGTCCATATGACACCCACTAACAGTTACATGGTTTTTCACCAGTGTGGGAAGCCAGGGCATAAGAGGACCTAGTGTCCTAGAGACCCCCATTGAGTGTTGAGGTTGTGACAGGTTGGTACATCGTTAGTATTTGTGTAGAAACTTCCCATCTGTGCCTAGTGGGAGAGGATCTATACCAGCTCTGCCTTTAGGAGCGGGATCAAGTGTACCTCTCAAGATAGGTAGCTGGAGTACACCGTCTATACAGACCAAGGAGGGGGTCATGGACGAGGTAGCCAGATTTCAGATACACAGTGCCAACAAAGTGGACCTGCTCAGGGTATTCAGGTTATAGTACAAGCCCGTGGATCGGGCCAGATTTATTCAGTGCATCCTATACCCGAGGATCAGGGTGTCAGGTCATATACTATTTGAGGTACTATTCTAGTATCCTCTACTATCATGTCTTACTTATTCAATATGAGTTCTTCACATTATTTTATATATGTTTATATTATAAAAATCCTTGGGATTAATATTGAGTATTTTTGTGGCGTGATGACACTTGATACTCCATTGGGGATTTGATCAAAGAGTGTATATTGATGAAAGGAATGTCACCTTGAGGTAGGCAGTTGTCATTTCTTATGTGACCTCTTCATCCTTGAGATGATGGGATTTGATTTCATTATCATGATGGAGTGGTTATCCCCCTATCATGATTATATGGAATTTTATCATTGTAGGGTATCTTTTACATCACTAGATGATAATGGTTACCTTCACAAAGGTGGATGGGATATCTAGGAAAGTAGAGATGGACCAAAGCATCGTGGGATGGGTAGAGTGAAAGATCATATTGTTGGTCTTTATTTGGAGGATCTGGTATTACATCAAGATCATTTTCCACCTATAGTAGATTGTTTTGTGTATTTCTTCCCTTATGACAGTTCTAGTTTACCTCCTGAGTGAGAGGTGGAGTTATCTATTGATCTGGTTCTAGGATTTGCACTAATTTCTATTTATCCTTACAATATGGTCACTACTGAGTTTCAGGAGATCAAGAGACAACTAGATGACTTAGAATTTAATGGTTTTATATGGACCGAAGCTTCTCCCTGGGGTTCATTGATCATTTTTTCCAAAAAGGTGGATAAAAACCTCAAGCTTTCCATGGATTACCAGAAGTTGAATCAGCTTACTGTGAATAACCGATATCATTTTCCTCATATATATGACCTCTTTGACTATCTATAAAGAGATAGGGTTTTCTCCAAGATTGATTTGAGGTCAGGCTATCACTAGGTACATGTTAGACCTTCGAACATACCTCATACAACATTTCCTAGCAGGTATGGTCTTTATGAGTATATGGTTATGTCATTTGTTTTTATGAATAAACTGGTTGTTTTCATGGCTTTGATGAATTGGGTTTTCCACCCTTATTTGGATTCATTTGCAGTGGTGTTTGTGGGTGGTATCTTGGTGTATTCTTGTACTCGACATGACCATGATAAATATCTTGAGATCATTTTAGATACACTAAGAGAGCACCAGCTGTATGCTAAGCTCAGCAAATAAAAAATTTGGATCGATAAGGTACACTAACTGGGTCACATTATCTCAGAGGCAGAATTTTCAATTGACTTAGAGAAGGTGATTGTTGTAGTTACATAAGATCATACCAATAAAAAATTTTACATACATAGTTTCTTGGGTTTTTCTAGCTATTACTAACGCTTCATACATGGATTTTCATTCCTAGTAACACCTATCACGAGTTTTACTAAGAAGGGTGTTAATTTTATGTGATCATAAGCCTATGATACAACCTTTCAGGAGATGAAAGGGATATTTATTTCAACATTGATCATGCTTCTCTCAGATCCAGGTAGAAGTAATATAGTCATTTGTGATGCATCAGGTGTCGGGCTAGGAGCAGTTCTGATGTAGGGTGATCGAGTCATTGTGTATGGGTCTCGACAGATAAGACCTCATGAGAAGAATTACTTGATGCATGATGTTGAGCTAGTAGTTGTAGTTCATGACTTATATTGTTAGAGACATTATTTTCTTGGAGATAATTTTGTGATGTATAGAGACCACAAAAGACTTAGGTATATTTTCATATAGCATGACTTGAACCTTAGGCAGAGAAGGTGGGTTGAATATTTGCAGTCGTTTGACTTTGATCTTTCCTATATGTCTGGGAAAGGCAATGTTGTGGTGGATGCTCTAAGTTGAAGGACTCAGACACAGGTAGTTAGAGATTCCAATGATTAGTGGAAACTTATGGCTCTATTTTTTGAGATGCATTTGAGGTTCAAGACCATCATGAATATTTTTACTTGAATCATTATCATTAACCTCTTAACTTTTAGAGAGAATGAAGATGAGTCAATTATCAAATCCCTAGGGATAAGTCCTAAGGGAGAGTATTTCAGGTGATGACCCGCCGCCTGGTTGGGTCATGGATGGTGATGAGATCTTATGCATCCATGGACACATCTGGGTTCCTACATATATCCAGGAGGAGTTGATGTGGGAGTCTCATGATTATACTTGGGCAGTACACCCTGGACTTACAAATATGTATCGTGATCTACATCGCTAATATTGGTGGCCTAGTATGAAAAATAGAGTTATCTGGTTTTGTTACTCAGTGTTCCACCAGTCATCAAGTGAAGGAAAAACAAAAACGACTAGTAGGGATTTTATAGATATTACATATTCCTAAGTGTAATTGGGATGACATCACCATAGATTTTGTGACTAGATTACCGAGATCCCCTTAAGGAAGTGATGTAGTATTTGTGATCATCAACAGGCTCATGAAGGTCACTAACTTGTTACCTATTAGAGAGAATTTCTCAATAGATGAGATTGGATGGATGTGTGTCTGTGAGGTTATATGCCTACACGAGGTCCCTCATTATATCATTTCTAATAGGGGTACTCATTTCACGTCGAGTTTCTGGTAGGGATTACAAAAATATTTGGGACTTAGGTGCCTTTGAGAACATCCTTTCAACCTCAGACCAATGATCAATCAAAACGGGTGATACAAACACTAGAGGACATTCTCAGAGCATGTGTCCTTGATTTCAAAGGTTCTTGGAAAAAACATATACCTCTTGTCGAGCTTGCCTATAATAATAGATTTTAGGAAACAATATATGTGGATCCCTATGAGGATTTATATAGTAGACCATGTCATTCACCCATGTGATGGTTAGAGGTAGGTGAGACAGATTTACTTGGACCTCGTCTCATTAAAAAGACTTTAGAGTGGGTTTAGTTGATCATAAAGCGAATGGATACAACTAAATCCAGGTATAATTCATAAACTAATCTTCATCATCGACCACTAGAGTTTGAGTTTTTGGATCGAATATTATTACATGTTTCAACTAAACTGGGGTATCGATGGTTTAGATGGTAGAGAAAGCTTTAACCTCGGTTTGTTGAACCTTTTGAGGTTATGGAGGGAATTTTTCAGGTATCCTATCAGTTGTGTAGGATCTAAATAATGTATGTAGATGCTCAATTACAAGAGGGGGGTGAATTGTAAGTTAAAAAACTTTCATTTTTAACCTTAAGTAAAACTATGTTTAACAAAGTTAAACAAGGTAAATTCACAAACCCTAAAATAAGTTCTATAAGACAAACTTGATTAGGTTCCAGAAATATGGTTACAGAAATGAAAATTAAGAAAAGTTTACTTAATAAAGATTCTACCTTAAAGTTTATAGAATCTCTAATATAAGATTTAATCAAAGTACAAGAAAGTATAAGAAATTTATACTTTCTTTATTTATAAAAATGTAGTAGAAATAAAAACTTGAAACAAAAACAAGTAACAAGTAGGAAATATTTTAACCCAAAGAGTAAGGTATCCAATAACCTTGGATAAAGGTCCCTTGATTTATACTTTCAATAAAATCTATCTTACCCACACTAGGGTAAGCCCTTGATAGGAATATCTGAATATCTCTTGCTATCCCCGCAATCCCTCGAACTTTAAGGTAGTTGGAACCTATGTATTCCTATCCCTGGAAATCCTCGAACTTTAAGGTATTCAGAACCTCTGTCTTCCTATCCCTAGAAGCCATTGATTTTACTCAGCAATAATCAGATTCACACGAAGAAAGCTGAACAAGATGTTCAGATCCGCACAAAGCATAAGTGTATCTCTATAGAAATCACTTCACATCATGTAATCTATAGATTGATGGAATGGTATGAGATCATTCAAATGAGATCATATTTATAGGCACAACTCCAACAGTTAGCTCCCTCCTCCAACAATCATATTTTTCCTTGAATTTCAGAGGGACCTATACATGTGTCACTCAACCAACGGTTAGTTAGAAATAGATTAAATGACATCGTTTCATAACAATAACATGTGTTAGGAAAATAAATTTTCTTAACCAAATCTATTTTTCAGAGTCTAAGGAAAAATAGAATTTGGAGTCTAACCAAATAAAAATTCAAAGTCTATAAGACATGGACATTAAGATTCTGTTTTACAAAGAATTCAAAATCTGAATTCTATAGATTTTAGAGTCCGAATTCCGAGGAATTAGGAGTCTAAATTCTCAGGGATTCAGAGTCTGAATTCTCAGGGATTTGGAGCCTGAATTCTAAGGAATTTAGAGTCTTAATTCTGAGAAATTCAGAGTCTGAATTTCAGAGAATTCAGAGTCTGAATTTCAGAGAATTCAGAATCTTAAAACAGAACACTCTATATACAAGGAATTATAAGATTCCTAGGTTTTACATAAGAATCCGAATTTTAGACTTAGTAATAAAATGGGTTTGATTTAGAGAGATTATAAAATGAAATAATGAAAACAATGGTAAGGATAAAAATTTACTTAGAGAAGGTAAATTTTCCTTATGAAAATAATCCTTAGGGAAAAATAATTTTCCTTAAGAAATAGTGTTTGTGATTTTAAAAATATAGAGGAATGTAAAAGTCATAAGGAAACCTTATTGACTCAACAATCTCCCCCTTTTTGGAAAGCACAAACATCCTTACGAAAAATAATATAAGGACTAAGAATTTTTCTATATGAAATTAAAAGAAAAACTTATCTCCCTTTACTTATGAATTATGGTGAATACAACTAACTCCCCCTTGGGTTTTAAAATCCCTAAGGATCATATTATTAACTTCCTTAAATAGATTTTTCTTTTTCTTGCATAAGGAAATATTCTTTGAGTAAACTCTCCCTTAGATAGACCCACCACTACTTAGGGCATTCTCTTCTTTACTTAGTATTCTTTTTTATTATTCCTTTCTCCCCCTTTTTGATTTTCAAAAATAAATAGAGAGAATGGAAAAAAATATGGTACCTGAAAGATTAGAACTATATATAACAAAAAAAATGAATCACAACAAGAATTTTTATTAGGATTAGAAATATTGATACAAGGAGGGTATAAAAAAGATTGGAATTAAGGAAAAAAATTATCTGTCTTTTTTCTTCAGCATTAAATTCTTCACGATGGTCTTTAGCTTCTTAAGCTCCTTATGATATTATTCAAAGTGCTTGAACAACTATTCCTGATCATCATTTTTCTTCTCCAGAGCTTTGATTTTTTCATCCTAAGACTTTAGGATTTCTGCCTGAGAATTCAAAAGATATTATTGCTTGCTGAACTTCTATTCAAACTCGATTCTGAGATGTATTTACCTATTCAAATTCATGGAAACTAAATTGAGTTTCCCATTCAAATCTTTTACTTCCAGCTTCCATGAATCTTGATCTAGGTTCGGCTTTTCTGAAAAACTTTTTGTAATCTCCTTCATCCTCTTATCTGCTCTATCAAAATCATCTTTCACTGAGTCTTGAAAGTAATTAAGAACTCTCAGATCTTCAATCATCTTCTTAGACCACTTAGTGATTTCCTTGTATGAACTCCTATGAGATTCATAACTAATGTAGAAGGTTTTAAAATATACCTCAAACTTAATGAATTTTTCTATGAGCATGGAAACTGAATCTGGTTTCTGGTTGAGAGAATGTTGAAGCAACTGACACCCCGATTCAATACTCCAGAACAAGGGAATGGTATCAACTAATTTCTTCAGGGACTGAACCAAAAAGTCCTGACCCATGGAAGATGATTTTGAATTTGATTCCCTTATTGGTGAGGATTCTTTCTCTATCTCAATATTGTTTCTTTTTGAAGAACTACTAACAACTTTCTTAGCTACCACAACTTTCTGAGGTGTATCGACTAACACTTGTTTTCCTTTATCAACTTTAGAAATGGTCTTCACAACTTTTGGGGATTTATATTCACTATATGATACTTGAACGATTCTATCTTTATCAACGTTTTCTTTCTCAATATCTTCCTTAAGATCATCTAGTTGAATGAAGTCATGATTGCTGCTCTCATTATCAGAAGGTTTATTAACCTCTTCCTAATCTACATCCTTTTTTCCTTATGAAATAATTTTGGTTGATTCTGCCTGAGAAGTCCAGATTTAATTTTTTTTAAAAAGGCTTTCCTTCTCATGATATTCTTTAACTTTCCTTATCATATTATCAGTATCATCACTTCCTTCCTTTTCTTATTCTTTCACTTCCTCTTCCTAAACAATTTCTTCTTCTTCAGGTTTCGAAATTACCATCTTCTTTCCCGGAGTCTCTACTGGTACTTGTTATTTGAAAAATGATTCTGGTACCTGAATCTACTCAGAAGATTTCTCAGTAGCCTTGATAAGATATTGAACAATATCTGCTTTAGACATTTTCTTCTTTTTCTTCTTCTCTTTTTCTTGTTTTTCATACTCCTCAGCAGCCTTAATCTTCAAAGATTTTTCCTCAGCAGGATCTAGGCCAAAGCCAGGATCTCCTTCCTTCTTATTCTTCTTCTCTTACCTCCACTTTTCAATGACTTCATTGGGATAGGTTTTTGCTTCTTAGACTTAGGGTGTGCTGGCTAAGTTTCCTGAATTGAAGGTTTTTTCAACGACTATTGGTTCCTTCAACTTTCTCTTATTCTGACTCTTCTTGGAATTCTCAGCTACTTCTAGCTTCTTGGATAAGGCTTCTATTTAACTTTCTGATAAGTCATAAAATTCTTCATATTTTCTATTAAATCCAACATTCATCCTCCTCAAGGTATCATCACTAAGCAACATGACTTTGAAAGATCCAGGCTTTGAACTAAAAGGCTTTTTGAATGATTCTAGGCATAAGACAATGATATTGGGTAGAATTATAGGATACATAATTATTTTTGATTTGAGGGTGCCATTTTTGATATTTGTGATCGTCAGGAAGATATACTCCACTAAATTTATCTTCCTCAAGTTCACCAAGAAATCCAGAGTGAAGATATCACTCTTCTTCAATTTGTCCTTATCCCCTTTTCTCAGAATTAGAAAACCCTAAACCCATAATGTTAGAAGCCTGCAGTTTGTTGAGAGATGATTTATATTTTGTGTTTTGAATCCTTTGAGTCTGAGATATTCTAATGCCTTATCCTTCTCAAAAATTCCTAATTCATCTGGTAGTTTGAGGGTGTAGAAAATGGATTCTCCTTTATACGGTATTCTAATGATACTAGCCGCCTTATTAAAGGAAAGAGAATAGGTTTTCCCATAACTTTTGAATGAGAATTTATCTCTCCCACCTTCATTGAAAAAACTTACAAACTCATAGAACTCAATAAGAAACTCCGGATAAACTGTATCTTGTCCTTTAGGTTTGGCTATGCATAAGCTTTCCCATCCATTCGGTTTGATATTTTTCGTAATGAGAGAATCATACTTGGAAAATAATTCTAAATCTACTAACCTCTCTCTGCAGATTTTTCATTCTGAAATTTCTTTGACTGAAGACATTTTCTTCTGAGGAGATGCTTCCAAAGACATTCAAAGTTATGCAAAACTTGGAAATCGGAACGACCCGTAAGTAGAGAGGCAGAGCTTCGGCACACAAAGTCTTGAAAAATGATGTGGGAAAAAGAATAGGAGGGCCTTTATATAGGCGTTGAAGTGATGATTCATATTCCCAAATTGATCCAATGATTGAAACAAGCTCAATAATATCTGACAGTTGAGATGAAAGCCAAATAAGGATTTGGTAGGTTCTGATCTTTTGAGGTTTTTAAGGTAGAAATTCGGATTTAAGGAAATTGAATCTGAAAATTTTTCTTAAAAAGGATAAAAATATAAACAAGTAAAAAATGATTAAGAAAACCTAAGTATGGAAACATACCTTTCAGATTTCTAGGAAAATTATCAGTAATGAGGAAAATTCTTCTTGAAAAAAATTTAGTTTCTGGAAAATTTTCTTGAGGAAGGGAAATTTTTTTTGATTTCCGGATTTTGAAAGGAAAAATCTTGATTATGAAAAATTTTGATTACGAAAAAAAGTGATTAATAACGCAAATGTACTCCCCATATGAAAAAGAGTTTCTTAATCTAAGGATACAGGTTTCAACAAAAATTTAATATGGAATATTACCTTATGGTGATCATTCCTAACTTTTGTTTAATGTATTAAAATCTATCGGAGGGTAAATATTTTGTAAAAATATCAACAATTTGATCTTTCGTTCTGATAAATTGAAGAATGATATATCCTTTTAGTGGGTGATACCTAAGAAAGTGATGTATAATATCTATGTGTTTTACATGGGAGTGATGTGTAGGGTTTTTACTTAGGGAAATGGCACTAGTGTTATCACACAATATCTGTATTTTGGTAAAACTCATGACATAGTCTGTGAGTGTGTGTTTCATCCACAACACTTGAGCACAACAAATTCTAGCTGCTACATATTCAGCTTCAGCAGTGGAAAGTGTTACTGAGTGTTATTTCTTGCTTGACCAAGAAACTAATGAATCTCCTAATAAATGACAAGTTCTAGATGTACTTTTTCTATCTATTTTACATCCACCAAAATCAACAACCAAAAAACTTTTTAAAACAAAATCATTTCTAAAAGTATAGAAAAGTCCTAAATTCATGGTTCCCTTTAAATAGTGAAAAATTATTTTCACTGCTTTTAAATGAGATTCCTTTGGATTAGATTGATATCTGGTACATAAGCATAATAAAAACATTAAATCTGGATGACTAGCTGTCAAGTATAGTAAACTTCATATCATACCTCTAAATGATGTTTGATCAACATGGTTTCCCAGTTTCATCAAGATCAAGAGAAATTGAGATACCAATTGGAGTACTAATACTTTTAGTATTGTCAAATCCATAATTTTTTAGAAGATATTTAATATACTTATGTTGAGATATGTAATTTCCCTCTAGTTTTTGAGAAATTTGAAAACCTAGGAAAAATGTTAACTCGCCCATCATACGCATTTCAAACTTATATTTCATTAAATTCACAAACGAATCAGTTAAAGATTGCTGAGTTGAACCAAATATAATTTCATCAACATAAATTTGAACAATCAAAACATTTTTCTTATCTTTGTTTATAAAAAGAGTTGGATCAACAGTTCCCTTAACATAGTTGTTTTGTAACAAAAATCATATAAGTCTATCATACTAGGATCTAGGGTCTTTTTTAAGTCTATATAGAGCTTTGGTAAGTTTGAAAACATATTCAGGATGTTTTTTGTCTTCAAAACTAGGAGGTTGTTTAGAATAAACTTCCTCTTAAACATATCTGTTAAGGAAGGCACGTTTTACATCCATTTGAAAAAGTTTGAAATTAAATAATGTTGTAAAGGAAAGTAAAATACGAATAAATTTAAGTCTAGCTACTGGAGTATAGGTTTCTTGATAGTTTATTACTTATGGTTTATTATGTCCTTTAGCAACTAATATAGCTTTATTTATTACTATGATTACATTATCATCACACTTATTTATGAAGACCCATTTTACTCCAATTAAAGAATTTTTATTAGGTCTTTTAACCAAGGTCCAGACTTTATTCCTTTCAAATTCATTTCGTTCATCTTGCATGGATTTTATCCGATCATCATCACCTAAAGCTCCATCAGTGATTTTTGGTTCTAATTGGGAAAGGAATTCTAGATGTTCTACTTCATTTATTAAGGAACTTCTAGTCCTTACAGGTTGATTTACATCACCAACGATACTATCACTGGGATGATTCTTAAGAAAAAACTGACTTGGGTTTTTGTAAAATTTGTTCATCAACATATGGTAGAAAATATTATGGGGAAATGCTTCAGAAATATTTTCTTGAACATTTTCCTTATTAGAAGGATCTTCTATCATTGGTTGAAAATTAGTTTTTGCAAACACATCCGAAGATGTAGGTTGGGATTGTTTAAAAACAAAAGGATCAGTTTCATCAAATTTAACATGCATTGTTTCTTCAACAATATAAGTGTATTTATTAAAAACTCTATAAGCTTTAGAAGTTGTGGAGTAGCTTAGGAAAATTCCTTCATCAGATTTGGGTAAAAATTTATGTAAATTATCTTTAGTATTCATGATGAATACTTTGAAACCAAATACTTTGAAGTAATAAAGTCTAGGTTTTCTACCATTCCACAATTCATGAGTTTTGTTAAGAAAAGGTCTAATTAAAACTTGATTTATAGTATAACAAGCAGTACTAACAGCTTCAGCCCAAAAGTTCTTAGCAATAGAATATTCACTCAATATGGTTCTATTTATCTCTTAAAGAATTTGATTTCTTCTTTCAACAACACCATTTTTTTAGGAGTTCTTGGAGATGAGAAGTTATGAGTAATGACTTTCTTACTACAAAAAGTTTCAAAATTTGAATTTTGAAATTCTCCTCCATGATCACTATGAATAGTTATCAAAGGAAGGGTTTTCTCATTTTTAACTTGGGCTCTAAAAGTTTTGAAATAAGAAAAAGATTCATATTTCTTTACTAGAAAATAGACCCATATAAATCTAGTGTGATCATAAACTAAGAAAAATACATAATATTTTTTCCCAATACTTCTAGTTTGTGTTAGTCCAAAAAGATCCATATGCACTAACTGTATTGCATTAGAAGTTAATATTTCACTGATTGATTTAAAACTTGATTTATGTTTCTTTCCATATTGAAAAGGATCACAAACTTTTGAAAAATAAAATCTAAGCTCTGGTAGATCCTTAACAAGTCTTTTCTTTGAGATTTTTCATAGGTTCCTATGGTTACAGTGTCCTAACCTTCTATTTCATAACCAATATTGGTCTTCCATTGCACTAAAACAAGGTAGATCTTGGCTCCTAATGTCTTATAACTTTATTGTGTATACATTCTCTTGCCTATGGGCAGAAAGAATAAACTCTTCCTTGGAATTGTGTACTAAGCATTTATCATTCCTAAAATTCATGAGGTAACCTTCATCACATAATTGACTTATGCTAATGAGGTTGTGATTAAGACCCTTAACAAATAAAACATTTAAAATCAAAGTTTTTCTAAGAAGAACAATGTTACCTATACCAACAATTTCTCCCTAAGCATTATCTCTGAAAGTTACTCCTTTCATCTTGATAATCTTTTCAAAGAATTTTTTGTTACCAATAATATGCTGGGAACATCCACTATTCATGTACCATGTATTTTTGTTGGTACTTTCTTTGTTTTCCTGAAAATAAAAGAGTTAGACTTTTAGAATCTAAACTTTCTTGGATCCAGAAATTTTATAAAGTAAGATTTTAGAAATCCACGTTTTCTTAAAAAAATAATCTTTATGAAAACCTAAAGATTGGGTTTTTTTTAAGAACAATTTTTATCCCAATGTCCACCATATTGAAATTTATTACAAAATGGAGCACTTTGGGGAAAAAATATTTATTACTAAAAACTGGTTTAGAATAGGTATAACCAAGTCTAGAACGATTCCTCAAAGGAAGAATTTGGAAATACATCTTGTCAAAATTTTCCTTACCAGAGGTAAAGTTTGACAGACATTTCCTTAAGGAAAATATTTTTGACTTTAGTTTAATAACCAAATTTTTATCTTCGAAAATATTAGTTTTAGAACTAGAGTTAGCCTGTAAAATATTTTTCTCAAAAATTACATTTTCAAGATCCTAAGAAAGTTCATCCTTCTCAGAATTAACTTCCTCAAGTTTTTTTGAAACACTTTTGAAATCAAAAGTTTTCTTATCAAGATCTTTAGAAAGATCAGATAATTCTTTAGTTAAAATAGATATTCTAGAGTTTTCTTTCTTTAACTTATTCTTTATATTATAATTTTCATTTTCAATAAGTTTAGAAAATCTAGAAACTTCTTCAAATAAAGGTAAGGTATTATCTTATGATGAGGAAGATTCAACATCGGAAGACTCATAATAATATTCATTAGAAAAAATTTCATTTAAAGACATATTGGTTAAAGATTCAGCATTGTGTACTTTATCCACAAGACAATGATTTTCAATAGGTACTTTGGCTATAAGACCAATATTATTCTGACCAGAATATTCATAATTTGAATATTCATCTGAAGAGTCATCGCCACTGAAACTCCATGTGTCATTAGCCTTCAAGACTTTTTTAGCCTTAGTCTTGTAATACTTATTTATGTTTCTTTCAAAATTCTTTTCCTTCTTTTCTTCTCTCTTAAGCATTGGACAATCTAGTCTGATGTGTCCATCTCTTTTACATTCATAACAAGTGATTTCCGATTGTTTCTTTTCTTTTCTTTCCTTCTTCTTATATCTATACTGAAAATATTTATTTCCCACTATCTTATTCATCCTTTTAGTAAGATTATATAACTCATTTTTAGAATGTTCACTTTCACTAGACTCAGATAAAACGATGACTTTATTAGACTTAGATCTGGTTACCCTTTCAAGAGCCTTTACTTTAGATGTAGTAGTGAAATCTACACTTCCATTTCCATTCTTCTTCTTATTCATATCATCATATCTCTTCATTCTGGTTTCATGTTGAATAAGAGTTCCAAATAGTTCATCAAGAGTAATTTGAGATACTTTTCTATTCTCATTAATAGTTGTCCTTTTTTATTCTCACTCTTTTGGCATGATATTAATCATATTATCCACAAGAGCTTCATCATCAAGACCTTTCTCTCCCATAGATTGTAAACTGTTGATGATGGTCATAAATCTTTGTTTCACTTTTCAAATTGGTTCTTCATAAGGAAATAGAAATCCATGATATTTATCTCTTAACATATCTCTTCCAGTTTCTATCACTTTTTAAGTCCCAAAATGTGTAACTTCCAATTTCTTCTAGATGCAGTTGGCAGCTTCACAAGAATAATTTAACTATATATATTCCTGGTCATAGAACATAATAAAGTATTGCATGCCATGTATTTTAGTTGATATTCTGATTTTTCTTGGTTGGTGAAGGTTCTAACTTCCTTGTCAGGAATTTTGTAGTCTCTAGTAAGCATAACAAAATTGTATAATTTAGTATTAATGACAAAGGTCTTCATTTGATCTCTCTAGTACTCATAATCATTACCATCAAAAATAGGTGGTCTGGTAGGATTTAGATTGTCAATAGACCCAACATTCATTTCTGTCATTCTATAAGAAAATGTTTTTTCCACAAAACCTGTTAGTAGAAAAAGTTACAAACAAAGATAAAAATCTCTAAGAATAACTTAAGTAAGAAAAGTTAAGAAAGAAAATTTAGAACAAGGAAAACTTGAGCAAGAAAACTTATATATGAATATAAGTATTTTAGAGAACTACTCTAATACCAATTTAGGATCAAAATAATGTATGTAGATACTCAATTACAAGAGGGGGTGAATTATAAGTTAAAAAACTTTCATTTTTAATCTTAAGGAAAACTATGTTTAATAAAGTTAAACAAGGTAAATTCACAAACCCTAAAATAAGTTCTATAATACTAACTTTCTTAGGTTTTGGAAATATAGTTCCAGAAATGAAACTTAAGAAAAGTTTACTTAAGAAATAATCTACCTTTAAGCGTATATAATCTCTAATATCATAGTTAATCAAAGTACAAGAAAGTATAAGAAAGTTATACTTTCTTCCTTTATCAAAATGCAGTGGAAATAAAAACTTGAAACAAAAACAAGTAACAAGTAGGAAATCTTTTAACCCAAATAGTAGGGTATCCAACAACCTTGGATAAGGGTCCCTTGATTTATACTTTCAAGAAAGTTTGTCTTACCCACACCAGGGTAATACCTTGATAAGAATATCGGAATCTGTCTTACTATCCCCGCAAGCCCTCAAACTTTAAGGTAGTCGACACCTCTATCTTCCTATCCTCGGAAGTCCTCAAACTTTAAGATAGTCATCACCTCTATCTTCCTATCCTTGGAAGCCCTTGATTGTACTCAGAAAAAATCGGATTCGCACGAAGAAAGTTAAACAAGATATTCAGATTCACACAAAGCATGAGAGTCTCTCTCTCTCTATAAATAACTTAACAGCATGTAATCTCTAGATTGATGAAACAGTATAAGCTCGTTCAAATGAGCTCCTATTTATAGGCACAACTCCAGCAGTCATCTCCCTCCTCCAACGGTCATATTTTTCCTTGAATTTTGGAGGGACTTGTACATGTGTCACTTAACCAACGGTTAGTTAGAAATAGATTACACAACATCATTTCATAACAATAACGTGTGTTAGGAAAATGAAGTTGCTTAACCAAATATATTTTTTGGAGTCTAAGGAAAAATAGAATTGGGAGTCTAACCAAATAAACATTCAGATTCTATAATACATGGACATTTGGATTCTGTTTTACAAAGAATTTGGAATCTAAATTCTATAGATTTCAGAGTCTGAATTATGAGGAATTCGGAGTCTGAATTTCATAGAATTCAGAGTCTGAATTTCAGAGAATTAGGAGTCTGAAAACAGAACACTCTATATCCAAGGAATTATAAGATTCTGAGGTTTTACATAAGAATCTGAATTTTAGACTCAGTAATAAAATGTGTTTGATTTAGAGAGATTATAAAATTAAACAATGAAAACAATGGTAAGAATAAAAATTTCCTTAGATAAGGGAAATTTTCCTTATGAAAATAATCCTTAGGGAAAAATAATTTGCCTTAAGAAATAGTGTTTGTGATTTTCAAAACATAGAGGAATGAAAAATTCATAAGGAGACCTTATTGAATCAACAAGTTGTAGTTACTTCAGAGGTATCGAGCTATGTGTGATATCTTCTATGTTTCACAGCTTTTCCAATATTATTCAAATATATCTCGTTTATTTTAGCCTGATGAGGTTGAGTTGGAGGTGGATGTGTCCTTTGAGAAGCATCTTATCTGTATTGTGGACCAAATCACAAAGTCTCTTTGAGGCTGGTTGGTTCCTCTAGTATGGGTGCTATGAAAGCATGGCTATGTGTAGGATGAGACCTAGGATCAAGATTCCAATGTACATTCTCAGTGGTTTGAGTTATTCTTAGATGATGCTTTACCACCCTCTGAAGGGTAACTCGGGGATGAGTTTCTTTAAGGGAGGAAGCCTATAAAGAACTAAATTTTACTTAAAGTATGGAACCTTTTACTTTCAATTTGATTCCTTACCTTTATCCTTATACATGTGTTCTATGGTTTAAGGAAGGGTTTAGAAGCATTTGGGGCTTGTTCGGAGCCTGGAGTTCTAGCTTTCAGAGGAAACAATAGAGTCACACGGTTAGCACACACTTAGTGATAACTGTGCACTTAAAACTGTGTGGCCCAGTAAGGGTGTCACACAGTTTTTTTAAACTTTTCAAGGGAGGTTTGGGATGTGTGGGGATGAAACAGAGGGTGTGCATGGGATGCGCATGATTTTCCTAATTGTGTGTTGCAGGTCGTGTGGGGTGTGATTTCTAGACAGTGGGGGTTTGCACGGTTGGTTTATGGTTTGACCAACCGCGTGATCACTTAAAAAGTAAAAAATTACCTTTTTACCCATCATTCTATTTAACTCACCTCCCTCGTTTTTTTCTCTCCATGCACACAGCAACCCTCACTTCTTCCTTGAAAGCACTCTCAAGCCTATGGGCTAGGATTTGAGTTTGTTTCTTCATATGATATCTGATCGAGCCATTATTCATCTTATTGGATCACCACTGATAAGATATCCAATCCTTTATATTTTTTCATCATTATTCTTCCCGTCGATGAAGTTATTTTGGTGCGAGATCATATGACCTATTTTCAAGGTGTTCATCTCTTTTTTCGTTTTCTTCTGATCGGGACCAAACCAGAGGCTGATATTGGATGAGTATTCCTCCACAGGCATAAGGTAGGTGGTCTAGTAATTATCCCTCATGTATTGCTGCTTTATATTATGTTTCATGATGTTGTGCGCCAAATTCTCTGTGTGTTTCCTTAAAAATACACATAAACCATGATTAATTTAATATCCTTGATAAAAATAACCTAGAACCCCCTTATTTTTGTTGGGATGGGTCCCCTTCGGTTGTTTCTTCCCCTTGAGGTGTGCCTATGTAGTTTCCTTTGTTATTATAAATGATTAAGTGAAAAAACCATCTTCTACATGGTTTTGGTGTGTCTCTTGAATGAGATGACTATAATTAATTATAAAGAAAGTGAGTGGTATGACCACATCATGTGCTTGAATGGAACAATGGTTATGCCCTTGTTGGAGAGGAATGCTAATGAACTATAAACAACATATTGGATCTTCTTAAAGCCTTCGACTACTTACTATTGTTATGGTATACAAGCATGGCATCCCTATACTGTGATATTCGAGCATGGTGTCCCTTACACTTGTGATACTCGGGCATGGTATCCCTATACTAGGATACTCAGACCTGGATTCACTACATTGTGATACTCGGAAATGGCATCTCTTACACTTGTGATAGTTAAACATGTCGTCCCTTATACTTGTAATACCCAGACATGGCATCCCTTATATATGTGATACGCAGGCATGGAGTCCCCTACTACTTTATGAGACTCTAGTGACTAGACATAGACGCCTGAGTTGCGCCTTGGGTATTGGATACCACTATGTATGTGTATATATGGCTATAAATTTCCCTACGTATATAGTGAATATATATATATATATATATATATGCATACATACATATATACTTATACGTATATGTCTCTAATGGCATTTTTTCATAGTTTTTTTCTAATATGGGTTGAAGCAGGTATTGTCTGAAGGTCCCGGGCACAGCGGAAGCTCATAGGTGGATGTTCCCACTTGGATTTTTTTCATTAGCAATGATCAATCCGGGATCAATACAATGATAAACGAAAGACTCCATGGATCGAATCACAGAACTAGACAAAGAAGAATAGTCCTAAAACCACAAAGGAGGATCATCACAGGTTGATTATAATTAATTTAATTAATTGACAAAAAGTACCTTTTATGGCGTTCTTTATTCGTTGATATTATTGATCACGCTCCGATGTGATTCATCGTTGCGTTGTAGAAGCCAAGTGTAGACTTCCTCTAGTGGTGATCCACACGTGCACCACTTATCTCTGGATGTCATCAAAGGAATCTCTGGGTGCTAGAGTGGAGAAGCCTTTGCTTGCGTTGTCCGCCTTAGATCACCTTGATCCGATGGAGGTGGATCTCTCTCGGTCTTGAGATCGTTCTTGGAGGATGGAGTTCTTTCAGTCTTGAGATAATTCTCCATAATTGTTGTGCACAACGATTCTTAGGAAAAGTGTTGGGGTTGTGAGGATATTTATAATAGGGTTTGTGGTTATAGAGTTATGAAAATAAATAAACGCTTTACGCATTTTATTTATTTCATTAACTCTTATTGAAAACCTCATGTCGAATAATTAATTCCTTGACATGCGCCCACACTGATTATAATAAATATCATTTAATAAAAAAATATTATTTCCTCAAAATCCCGACTGGAAAAACTACATGGCGTGTAATCATTAATACACGGCGTGTACTCGTTTTTAATTGAAAACTACATGGCGTGTACATTCAATGTACACAGCGTGTATATCTTATTTTCATTTTTAATTTTCTTTCCAAAATGAAAACTACACGGCATGTACATTCAATGTACGCGACGTATATATCTTGATTTTCATTTTATCCTTCCTCCAACATTAAAATGATTTAGGATTCCTTGAATAATTATTAAACCACATATGGGAATAATCTTTATTCTACTTGAGATACTTGGATACACTTAGTGTGTGACCCTCTAGGTCTCTTTCTCGTTGGCATTAGGCGGGCTTGCCTAAAGTCCAAGATTACTTTTTAGCAATGGGTCAAGGCACCCAAGAGAAAGAAGTTGACTCCGCATTAACGTGTCACCTCATATGAATGCTTACCATGTAATTTAATCCCTTTGTCTCAATATCTCATCAAGAAGGTTTCATGGTAGTGTCATAAACCTATATGCTTGATCCGTCATTCTTTGACTTCCAAAAATAAACTCGCTGTGACACCATGGCCATTGAATTTGAGTGACAGTTATATTTCAATCAAAGGTACCGATATATCTACTTTCATAAATATGGAAGGGACAAATCTTTCCTCGACTTATCCATTAACAACATGTTATTCGTGACGCACCCAACGTACCCTACTTCCCGCCAACTATCTTCGTGATGGTTTTCATCAGCAAATCTAAGTGTGCAAGTCATGACATGAGTTAATAATAATCTTCCAGTCTAAGGACCATTATACACGCTCGTAGATAGAAATGTATGATGACACTAAGACATGTAGAATTGCTACTGGTGGGTCTGTTCTCATAATCTCCCATCTTGGAGATTACCAAGTGTGAACTCCATGAGAGAGAGTCTCGTCTTCTTATGAGTACTCACACATGACGGTCTGTATACCATGTGTCCTATCATAGTATGTCATTCAACCGTAGAACTTTATTTAAGAATATTGTTATAGAATTTCAAGGTTCTCATCATAGCGAGGATCTACCATGACCTTATTAATGCAACAAATATTCCAGGACATTATTATATTATAGTCATGCAGAACAATGAACCATATACAATAAGTGTACATTCATGTAATCAAAGTATAAACAGTTGGTTCTCAGGACACCAAACCTAATAAACTCTCACTTGGACTAGATCCAACTGCCTAAGACTTTTAGTCCGCTAGACCTCACATAATGATCATGTTTTTGTTGAGTCAAGGCTTTAGCCATAGGGTCTGTCACGTTGTCTTTCGTGGAAATACTGCTCACTGCAACTTCACCTCTCTAAGAAAAATCCGTCAAGAGATGATACTTCTAAAGTATGTGTTTTGTCTGCTGATGTGACATTGGCTCTTTTTCAAGTGTCACCGCTACAGTATTATCACAATAGAGTGTGATAGGATCTTTACTGATAGGTACTACATCCAGCCCTTGGACGAAGCTTCGCATCCATACTGCGTCTTTAGCTGGTTCAGAAGCTGCGATATACTCGGACTCTGCTGTAGAATCTGCAATCACACCTTACTTTGAGCTCTTCCATCTCACTGCACCTCCATTCAAACTGAAGATGTATCCAGTTTGCGACTTCATGTTATCTTGATCAGTCTGGAAACTAGCATCTACATGTACTCTGATGACTAGTTCCTCATCGCCTCCATAAACCAGGAACATATCCTTAGTACACCTCAGATACTTAAGGATAGTCTTAACTGCCATCCAATGGTGGTCTCCTGTATCAGCTTGATATCCACCTACCACACTTAATGCGTAAGAAACATCTATCCTTGTACATATCATAACATACATGACTGACCCAATCGCGGATGCGTAAGGGATCCTTGCCATTGTCTTTCTTTCCTCATGTGTCTGAGGACACATTTTCTTGGAAAGATGAATGTCATGTGACACTGGAAACAATCTCCTCTTGAACTGTTCCATACTGAATCTCTTCAGTATCTTGTCAATGTATGTAATTTGACTTAGGTCCAACATTCTCTTGGATCTATCACGATGGATCTTGATCCCAAGAATATATGTTGCCTCACCCAAGTCTTTCATAGAGAAGCATTTATCCAACCATGCCTTAACTGACTATAAGACAGGTACTTCGTTTCCAATTAGTAATATGTCATCAGCATATACTATTATAAAAATGACTCCACTTCCACTAAACCTTTTGTATACACAAGGATCACATTCATTCTTAATAAAGCCAAATTTCATTATGGCTTCATCAAAACGAATTTTCCATGACCATGATGCTTGCTTTAATCCATAAATGGATTTCTGCAACTTTCATACCTTGTTGGCATCCTTTGGAGTCACAAACCCTTCAGGTTGTGTCATGTAGACATCTTCCTGGAGGTTCCCGTTAAGGAATGCTGTTTTGACATCCATTTTCCAAATTTTGTAGTCATGGTAAGCGGTAATGGCCAATAGGATTCTGATGGATTTTAGCATCACAACCAGTAAAAATGTTTCATCATAGTCAATTCCTTGACGTTGTCTAAAACCTTTTGCAACCAATCATTCCTTATAGGTGCTGACTTGTCCCTCCATGTCCAGTTTTTTCTTGAATACCCATTTATTACCAACGGGCTTTACATCAAATGGAGGATCTACCAAAATCCAGATGTGGTTTTGGTACATGGAATCTATTTTAGAATTCATGGCTTCTTGCCACTTGGCAACATCTGTGCCTTCAACTTCTTACTTATAGGTAAGAGAATCGTCATTATCAACCAATAACGAGTCACTATCCTTGGTGATAAGAAAACCATGTCATTCTGGTTCTCTCACCTCTCTCGTGCTCCTACACAGTTCTTGTGTCTCTGGAATAGATTGTTCTTCCACGGGGCTTTGTGGAATCTGTTCTTGTACCAACTCCTGTGTATCTTGAGCCTTGACTTCATCGAAGTCTATCTCGCTCCTACTATCTCTTTTAGAGATGTGCTCCCTCTCAAGGAATATAGTGTGTCTTTCCACTGTAACCTTTTTATCTGAGGGTTGTATAGGTAATATCCCATTGTTTCCTTGGGATATCCTATAAAGCTACACTTTGTGCCTCAGGGTTCAAGCTTGTTACCTGAAGAGGCCTTAACAAATGCTTCACTACCCCACACATGTAAATTTGATAACATGGCTTTGCGTCCACTCCATAATTCATATGGAATATCATTTATCGATTTAATTGGTACTTGGTTTATTATGTGTGTTGTTGTTTGTAATGAATATCCTCAAAAGGATAATGGAAGACTCACATGACTCATCATTGATCTCACCATGTTCAACAGGGTGTGGTTCCTCCTTTCACTTACACCATTCCACTGAGGCATGTAAGGAGGAGTGAGTTGAGATAGAATCTCAAACTCCTGTAAGAAATCAATGAAGTCATGATTAAGATATTCTCCTCCTCTGTCTGAGCGGGGTTTCTTAATCTTCTTACCAAGCTGGTTCTCAACTTCATTCTTGTATTCTTTGAACCGATCAAAAGAATCTGACTTATACCTCATTAAGTAAATATATCCATATCTACTAAAATCATCAGTAAAAGTTATGAAGTACAAGAACCCACCCCTTGCTTTAATTGGAAATGGTCCACACACATCTGTGTGAACTAATTCTAGAATAACTTTAGCCCTTTCACCTTTCCCACTAAATGGGGCTTTGGTCATTTTGCCTTGTAGACACGTATGACATACACCAAGTGGTTTTAGTTCGAAAGAATCTAAATACCCATCCTGATGTAATTTTGTCAAACATTTCTCATTGACATGACCTAACCAGTGATGCCAAAGTTGGGTGTGGTATGAGTCATGTGAATTAACTTTGTCATCGATTTTCATTACCTAGTTTGTGTAGTCTAACACATAAAGGTCATTATATAAATATGGCATACCAAAACAAATACTATCTTTATAAAAGTAGCAACATTCATTTCCAAACTTGAATATGAATCCATCAGTATATAATCTGGATACTGAAATAATGTTTTTGGTTACATAGGGTACATAATAACATCCTTTTAATACCAAGACCATCTCAGTAGTCAATGTGAGGTGGTATTCTCCGATAGCTACAATAGCGATTCTGGCTCTGTTGGCTGCTCGCAGATCCACCTCACCTCGGTCAATCTTTCTGAATCTACTTGGTTCCTGTATTTGGATACATATTTGATCACCACAAGCAGTATCTCATACCCAATTGGTAGAAATAGATAGATTTCATTTGATAACAAACACACCTGAAGTTTCCCCTTGCTTCCTTGGCTGGGTGCAGTTTTTCTTTCAGTGGCCCTTCTTGCCACATGAGAAACAAACAGCCTCTTGTTCTCTTACCTCCCCTTTGATCTTACCTTTCCTGTAAGGCTTTGAAGAAGCTTTGGTCTTAAATCTCTTCACCTTACCTTTCCTTTTATTCACCATAAAGATAGAAGGCTTTTCACGCTTCATATCATTGTCCACTTGGCGAATGAGGATAAGAAGATCAGATAGAGACTTCTCAATGTTGTTCATGTTGAAATTTACAACAAAGTTAGAGAATCTCTAGGGGAGTGATGCAATAATAGGATCGGTACCCAGTTCTTCAGGGAGTTTAAACCCTAGAACCTCCAAGCGCTCAATGTAGCCAATGATCTTGACTACATGAGGCCCAACTGGGGCACCCTCTCCAAGATTTCTCTGAAATAGAGCCTTGGATATCTCAAACATTTCTTGTCTTTCTCTCTCCTAGTATAGACCACAGAGGTGCTCGAGCATGCTATAGGCATCCATGTCTTCATGAGACTTCATGAGCTCACTAGAAATTGATGACAACATCAAACATTGAACGTCAAGTGCATTGTTCAAATGTTGATCATAGACCAGGAAATCTTCTTCACCCGCCCCTTGGGTAGGCGAATCAGGAAGTGAGGACTCCAGCACGTAAAACTTTCGTTCATGGCGTAGGATAACCCGAAGGTACCTAAACCATTCCTGAAAGTTACTGCCGGTGAGGATATTGTCTTTATCCAGAATTGATCGCAGAGAAAATGTGGTTGACAAGTTTTTCATATTGATTATACAAATTTGTTGGTCGGAGTGGATACTCAAGAGGGGGGTGAATTGAGTTCCAATTAAAATTTTCTGTTAAAAACAATGTTTATTAAAAGCCCCATATTTCAAAAACATATTAAACTGTAGTGAATTTATACAGATTATAAAGGTTCAATTAGTTTCTCAAAGATTGATTAGTTCTCAGTTAACTTAATCATATGATTAAATTAACTTTTGAAACTAACTTACTGGTTTATAATAAATATAAACACTTGCGAGTTTAACTATCAAAGTAGATTTGAAGACAAATTATATTTCAAAGTAATAGCAACGGAATATGAAATAAATATGTAGTATGGATATAGTATGTAGCTAAAAACACAGAGAATTAACCAAGAGGTTCAGTCTCAAGCCGAGACTTAGTCCTCTCAAAAGTTTATATAAAAATGATCCACACCCTGGATCGGGGTTAACAACAGTGAACACACTGTCCAGGTCACAAGACCACTACCACAGTTCTGCGTGGGGAAACAAACAACAGCTTAGATCTGTCCAGGTCTCACACGACCTCTACCACTATCCACAGTAGGAAATGAAGTGTAAAAAGGTTTTCTGAGGATTTACAAATCCTCCAGTGAAAGTACAGGAGTCAGTGTGTGTGTTTAATACAGCAGATAACACACACTGCTCAAGATGTAAAACAAATGTATCACAGAGCAGAGATGTAGAGTTTAGAAATGGCTCTAGTGATTTCAGTGTAGCTCTGGACTCTTTTGTATTTGGTCAGAATTTATTCTGAGTCCTCTTCTCATTTTTGTTTGAGAAGAAGAGTGTCGTATGCTTCAGGTTCAAAGGCAGTGAGATGTAGTCGATGAAGTTCTTCAATATTCTTTTGTATGCACAAAAATCTTCTTGAGTAGGCTTGATTGTGTATGAGGTTCTGTTCTTGCTTGGTTCTTCCTCTTCTTTCTTTCCTCTATATTCTTCTTGTGTTCTTCCATCCACACCTCTTTTCTACAGCAGAGTCTTCTTGTATTTATGTCACGTGCTTCGGAAGACATAAAAAGTTTCCTTTCCGCAGGTACGAGGTACGGTTTCCTGACATCCGACAACCTTTATTAATTAATTGACAGAGCATTAAAATATACCTAATATGACCGTTGGTTAGATAAAATAAAGATAAAGATAAAGAAATTCAAACAGTTGTTTATGACTATTGAAGAATCAAGTGATCGGTAGGTCATCAGCATTAGTGAGTAATGATCGGTGACTCAGATAGATCAGCATCGGTGAGTCATTTGCATCAGTGAGTCATTTTGCATCGGTGAGTCATTTTGATCAGCATCGGTCTGTCATCTGATCGGTGAGTCAGTTTGATCAGCATCGGTCTGTCATCTGATCGGTGAGTCAGTTGCATCGGTGATACATTTGCATCGGTGAGTCATTTTGATCAGCATCGGTCTGTCATCTGATCGGTGAGTCAGTTTGATCAGCATCGGTCTGTCATCTGATCGGTGAGTCAGTTTGATCACCATCGGTCTGTCATCTGATCGGTGAGTCAGTTGCATCGGTGAGACATTTTTTATCAGTGAGTCATTTTGATTAGCATCGGTCTGTCATCTGATCGGTGAGTCAGTTTGATCAGCATCGGTCGGTCATCTGATCGGTGAGTCAGTTTGATCAGCATCGGTCTGTCATCTGATCGGTGAGTCCGATGTTTGTATCCAGAAGACTTCCAAAATACTTTGTAAGTCAATAAGCATAGACAAAAACATGATAACAGATTCATTCACAGATTGTAATTAAGTTTATGAGAAATCACCAGATTAAGCATTAATGGTATGTGATGATTTGTGATTATTAAAAAATCAATCATAGACATGAAATCAACAATCTTCCAGAGGGCTCAACAATCTCCCCCTTTTTGATAATCACAAATCTTTATCATAAAATATAAATAATCTGATATATCATAATAAAAACATAGTGAGAATTAAACCATAAAGAGAATAAATATAAAGAGATATATAAATCTCCCCCTTAATTTAAATTTCCCATATATATTATACAGATTTCTCCCCCTGAGAGAGACATCTTTTCTCCCCCATATATCTTTCTTCTCCCATATATAATTCTTTTTCTTCTCCCCCTTTGGGATAATCAAAAAGGAGGGAAAACATATAAGTCAAAGTGAAAGTAAAAGCAGTCAGCATAGAGTAGAGAGGAAAGAGGAAAAAATTTTGATAAAGTACAAAATATTACAAGCAGCACATTGTTCACCCTATCAAAAAACAATACACAACTATTTGGTGGGATACAAAGGGGATTTGCCTTTGTCTTTGGGATCAATAGTGGGTAAGTTTGAAGGCTTGGAGGCAGGCTGGACTCGGCGAATCTGAAGTGGTGGTAGGACAACTCGGGCAGGTGTAGGAGCAGGTGCCACAGAGAGTTGTTGTGGAGAAACAGGAGCTGGTTGAGAAGCTTGCAGAGGGACTGGTCTTAACGAGATAGAGCTTGAGCAACAGATAGCTGATTTGGAGCTACATCAGAGTCACTGAGAGGTTCAGAAGTAGGAACTACTATTGCAGTGGCCTGTGCATCCAAATAGGGCTTTAAAAGATGAATGAAGTCCTGAATGACTTCTGCTCCAGACTTCATAGCTTTTTCAAAATCATCTTTATTCTCCATGAACTGGGCCAAGGAAGGGGTAAAATCTTGCAACCGATGAACTTGAGTTTTGAAGGCCTGAGTGACTGGAGGTGATTTCAGATTTTCTGCCAACACCTTGAAGTTTGCAGCCATTTCATTCTTTGTATAAATCTTGGAAAAGTAATTATCAACTTTCTCTTTGATCTCTTGCAGAGATTTCTTAGCATCTTTTGAATACACCAATGTCATCTTATGACTGTTATCATAGAGCTCTTTCATCTTCCTCAAAGATTCTAAATCAAGAATTTGTCTAACAGCAGCTAACTCATCATGCACAACTTCTCTGAGAGCTTCTAGCTCACGAGTAGTGATCTTGGTTACCTTGTCTGTACTGGCTTGGCCAACTATGTGAGTTAACTCAGCTTTCAACTTCCTCAGGTCAGACTTATTGAGATGTTCAATCAAATTTCTCAAAACTTCCATCATACCAGATATGGTTGATCGGAATTCGCTTGATAGAGATACCAAGACGGTGTGAAGATCCTTCATAGTCTGATTCAAAAAGGCTATGTGCCTGCCAATAAGTTCACCAGTATTGGCCAGGTCTGGCTTCACATCATTAGATACTCTTTGTGAGAAGGCTTCCAATGAATTTTCAGAAACTTGTAGAGACACTTGAGTAAGAGCATTAGAAATTTCTTCTCTAACTGTGGTTCTCACAGCGGTTAGTAATTCAATCTTAAACTTATTAATATAAGCTTGAGAGATTCCAGAACCAGGTAAATTAACATTTGTAGGATCAACAGCAGGAACATACCTTGCTTCTCTTGGGAGGTTCCTCTTCACAGCTGCAGCAGATTCTGGCATTGCTTCTTCTTCTTCAGAATATTCTAAGCCCAACATAGCATAACCAGGGTAGTCATCCCAAACAGCAGCACACAGGGTGTATTTTGGTTTCTCATAGCTTGTTGTTCCACTGATTTTTGGTGAATCAATCTTGCCACTGATATGTATTTCTTGTTCTGACTGAGGTGATTCTATTTGATCTTCAGAAAGACCATCCACTGGTCTGTTATCACCATCAACATCGGCCTCAGCATCATCAGCACGTCCATCATCACTCTTCTCAGAAGCTTCACTGTGATATTCTTCAGTATCAGAATCTTCTTCATCACCAAGAATAGGTTCTGATTCTGGTAGGGCTAAGGGTGGACTAGCATGTCCAAATTCTATTATTCTCTTGGGACTAGCAGTGTCAGGATCACTCCTATCATCAAGAGATGACATACTTCCTTCTTCAGTCGCAGCTTCTTCTTGCTCTTGGGCTTTGGTGGCCTCATCCTTTCCTTCTTCTTCTTGCTCATCATCATCAGAATAAACTGGTTCCTCATCTGGTTTCAAGCCAAGATCTCTCAAATCCTTTGGCCTCTTGCCATGATTTATGGGATTGTAGGCTTCATACAATTTAACTTCATCTGAAACCCAGCACTTCTTCCATGGATTCCAATTGATTTTCATCCTCTTGCAGATCTCTTTGTTGAGACAGAAGGTATGATCTGTTTCATAAACTTCATCATCTTCATCAATACATTCTAGATTCTTGAGCATGGTAGATATCATCTTTGAATAAAACAAGGCAGTGGCTTTCTTGGACGGTTTTACCATTCCAGCTATGTTCACCATCACATATCTACACAAATTGATCTTCTCATGTGTTTTCAGAAGAAACAACAGGAAAACATCCTGGTACTTTACAGCAGCAAAATCTCCTCTCCTAGGGCAAAGTTGGTGCTGAATAAACTTGAAAAGAAGTCTACATTCACCATCTAATTCTTAAATTGTGATTCTTCATGACTCTCTGTTTCCAGTCAGAAGATCTAGAGCTAATTCGTAAGAGAATTAATCAGATGTTGGAGGAATATTCCCAGCATAATCCCCATACCGACCTTCATGAGGTACATTCAAGCACTCAGCCCACTGCTTAGATAAGAAGGATATTTTCTTTCCTTTTACCACAGACGACATCCTGGCAGCCTCCACACCATCTAAAGTGATTTCCAGATTCATATAGAACTCATGTACCAACTTCGGGTAGTCTATTCAAGAGTTGTCAGAAAACCAGTCTATCCATCCTTGCGATTCAAGAACTTGCAGCAATAGTGACTTACTTGACAAAAGCCACGCAGAGCTGACTTCTCTTTCTACAGCAACAATCCGAGTTTCCAGGTTCGGATTTACTGATCGTTGAGAGGTACTACTCGACTCGCCTCGAGCACGCTTTGAAGGTACAGGGCTATCCGGTCCTTTGCTCGGTCTCTTTTGCTTAGTCATTCGAGGATTTTGGGAAGGCAGGAGTTCGAAGGTTCGAAGTAGAAGGGAAGAGAGGTTGAAAGGTTCGGCGGGAAATGAAAGGTCAAAGGTTTAGGGAAGATAAATAGCCGCGTATCATTTATTTTATCATTTAGGGTTCCCATAAAAAGTATAAAAAAAATTTACTAATTAATTACAATAAAAAAAATCGGTATGACAGATCGGTTGCACAGATCAGTTTCACAGATCAGTTTCAAAGATCAGTTTCACAGATCAGTTTCACAGATCAATCATACCCAACTCTTGTTTAATAAATTTCATTCTTTCAGAGCATAAAGTCTTTGTGAAAATATCAGCTAATTGATGTTCAGAACTAATAAATTTTAAAGAAATATCACCTTTTTGATAATGATCTCTTAGAAAGTGATGTCTGACATCAATGTGCTTAGTTCTAGAGTGAGACACAGGGTTCTTAGATATATTGATTGCACTAGTATTGTCACAGTTAATTGAAACATGTTTAAGATCAAATCCATAATCCAATAAAGTGTGTTTCATCCACAAAATTTGTGCACAACAACTACCAGTAGCTATGTATTCTACCTCGGCAGTAGACAATGCAACTGAGTTCTGTTTCTTACTACACCATGATACTAGGGATTTTCCAAGCAAATGACATGTTCCAGATGTGCTCTTCCTATCTAACTTACATCCAGAAAATTCAGCATCTGAATAACTAGTTAGGTTAAATGATTGTCCTTTTGGATAAAACAAGCCTAAATTTACAGTATACTTAAGATACTTAAAAATCCTTTTAACAGCCAGTAAGTGTGATTCTTTAGGATTAGCTTGAAATCTAGCACACATACATACACTGAACATAATGTCTGGTCGACTAGCAGTAAGATAAAGTAAGCTCCCAATCATACCTCTGTAATTGGTTTGATCCACTGGTTTCTCAGCTTCATCTGTATCCAATTTACAGGTAGTACTCATAGGTGTATCACTTTCCTTAATACTATCCAATCCAAAATGTTTTAAAAGATCCTTTGTATATTTACTTTGATTTAGAATAATTCCATCTTTAGTTTGAAAAATTTGAAAACCAAGAAAATATTTAAGCTCTCCCATTAAGCTCATTTCAAATTCATTTTGCATAATCTTTGAAAAATCAGTACATAAGGAATTTTTAGAAGATCCAAAAATAATATCATCAACATAGATTTGTACTATTAATACATATTTTGAAATCCTTTTTATAAAAAGAGTGGGATCAGCTACTCCTTTTGTAAATCCTTTTGAGATAAGAAAGTTTGAAAGTCTTTCATACCAAGCTCTTGGAGCTTGTTTTAAACCATATAAAGCTTTAGAAAGTTTAAAAACATGATTTGGAAAATGAGGATTTAAAAAACCAGGTGGTTGTTCTACAAAAACATCTTCAACAATAAAACCATTTAGAAATGCACTTTTGACATCCATTTGATATAGCTTGAAATTCAGATGTGATGCATAGGCAAGTAAGATCCTAATAGCCTCTAATCTAGTTACAGGTGCAAAGGTTTCCTCATAGTCAATTACTTCTTCTTGATTGTAACCTTGTTCAACTAGCCTAGCTTTATTTCTAATGATGTTTCTAGATTCATCAACTTTTTTTCTAAACACCCATTTTGTGCCTATGGTCAAAAAGTCCTTAGATCTTTCTACCAATTTCCAGACTTTGTTTCTTTCAAATTGATTTAGTTCTTCTTGCATATCCATTACCCAAAATTCATCATTGATAGCATCATTGATATTTTTAGGTTCTAACTGTGAAAGAAAAGCTTGATGTTCAACCTGATTTCTTAGAGAAGCTCTAGTATGTGTTCCTCTATCTAGATTTCCTACAACAGCATCTAAAGGATGGTTCTTTAGAGTCCTAGATGGTCTTGAAAAGATAGGGCTAGAGATTTCATATTCATCTACAGATTGAGGTTCAATAGAAGCAGGTTCTGGAGAATTTCCAGAGTTGGATGTTTTAACTATAGGTCCATTGTCTTTATCATTGAGATTCAAACCAGAGAGATCATCTTCAAGATAGATTTTAGGTTCATGTGGATCAGTTTCATCAAATTTGATGTGAACAAATTCTTCCACACATTTGGTTCTTTTATTGAAAACTCTATAGGCTTTACTAGAGATAGAGTAACCTAGTAAAATTCCTTCATCACTCTTGGATGCAAATTTGTCAAGATTGTCTTTAGTATTGAGAATGAAGACTTTGCAGCCAAAAACTTTGAAGTAGTTAACCTTAGGTTTCCTATGGTTCCACAACTCATAAGGGGTCCTCTTAAGAACTGGTCTGATCAAGACTCTATTAATGACATAACAAGCTGTATTTACAGCTTCAGCCCAAAAGTAAATAGGCAGTTTATATTCATTGAGCATAGTTCTAGCTATTTCTTGCAGAGTTCTATTCCTTCTCTCTACTACACCATTTTGTTGGGGTGTCCTAGGGGCAGAGAAATTATGACTATAGCCATTGTGTGAGAAGTAGGAATCAAACTCATGATTTTCAAACTCACGACCATGATCACTTCTCAGGGTCTTAATCTTGAGTCCACTAAGATTTTCTACAGACTTGGAGTATTTAACAAACTAAGAACAAGCTTCACTTTTGTGAGCTAGAAAATATACCCAAGTATATCTAGAAAAGTCATCTACAAGAACATATACATAGTGCTTCCTATTCAAACTAGAAACTCTAGAAGGTCCAAATAAATCCATGTGAACCAACTCGAGAGGTTGAGAAGTTGACACTTCTTTCTTTGATTTAAAAGAAACTTTATGTTGCTTTCCTTTTTGACAGGGATTACAAACTTTGTCTGCTGGAAATTCAAGTTTGGGTAAGTCTCTAACTAAGTTCTTCCTAGAAAGTTTTCTAAGTGAGTGTACATTGCAGTGTCCTAATCTTCTATGCCAAAGCCAAGACTCTTTATGAAAAGCATTTAAACAAGAAATATTCTGCTTAGCTAAAGAATCTAAATCAACAGCATAAACATTTTCATTTATTAAAGCAGAAAATACTAAAACATTTTTTGAGTTAAAAACATTGAAAGAATCATTTTTAAATTTCACATAAAAACCATCATCACACAACTGAGAAATGCTTAACAAGTTATATTTAAGTCCATCGACAAATAAAACTTCAGAAACCAAGATTGAATCAGTGTTACCAATCTGGCCTAAGCCGATGATTTTTCCTTTTGAATTATCACCAAAAGTGACAAAGCCTCCATCAACTTTTACTAAGCTCTTGAAACATGAAAAGTCTCCTAACATATGTCTTGAACATCCACTGTCTAAGTACCATATCTTCTTGTGACAGCTCTTCAAGCAGGTCTCCTACAAAACAGATTTAGATGGAAGATGATTTTGGTACCCAGATCTTCTTGGGTCCAGACATGTTAGCCAATGATACTTTAGGTATCCATATTTGTCTAATGGGTCTCATATAATTTGTAGAATTAACATTCTTTGAAAGATAAACCTTATTAGATCCATAACTATGAATATAACTGGTTGAGGCATATAAAGTTCCAGAATTAACTATCTTCTGTCCAGATTTAGGAATGAATCTAGTTTTGGAAACTTTTCTTTGTCCAGGTTGGTATCCTATACCAGTAGTGTATCTAGGTGCAACTTGCTTTCCTAGAATTTGTGTTAGAGTATTCTTTCCATTTGTGAACTTCTCTAAGTCTTTTCTGAGTTGCTCATTAGACAATTTTAGTTCAGTATTCTCTTTAAGCAACTGAGCATTCTTTTCTACTTCTATATCCAGATCAGATTTATGCCTAACACTTAAAGCATACTATTTCTTTAAACCTTTATATTTATCTTTAAGCTCATTACAGGTTTCTTCAAGCATATCACAATATTCAAACAGTTCAGATTTAGACATGTTATCACATTCAGAATCATCTTCAGAATAATATGAATTTAAAGCAGGAGTTTCTGATGTTACCTCAGAAGTGTTTGTCATGAAACACATGTTGGCTCGATTCCTTTTAGAGTCTGAAGATTCAGCTTCACTTGTGCTGTCTTCTGAAGCACTCCAAGTAGCCTTCATGGCTTTCTTGTACTTGTTATCCTTGTATTTATACCTCTTTCTGTATTTCAGCTTTGGACAGTCTGCTTTTATGTGTCCTTTTCTTTTGCATTCATAACATACAACTTCATCTGATTTATCAGACTTCTTCCAATCCTTTTTCCAGTGTCCTTTGTTATCATACTTGCCTTTGTAGTTTGACTTTCTGAAAAACTTCTTCTTCCTATAGAATTTCTTAAATCTTCTAGCAATGTGAGCCATCTCAGCATCACTGTCAGAATCATTCTCACTTTCCTCACTGCTTGAACTTTCATTGATATCTTGAGGCTTTTCCTTATCCTTATTCTTTGAGGTTGTAGTCTTGAAGGCAATAGACTTCCTTTTAGGTTCATCATATTCTTCTTTGTTTACCTTGAGTTCTTCTTCATACATCATCAACTTACCAATTAGTTCCTTGATAGGAAGTTCTCCAATGTCACACGATTCTCTAATGGAGACAGAGGTTCCTCTCCATCTTTCAGGTAGACATCTCAAAATTCTCATGATTTGTTCCTTTGCTGGAACATCCTTTCCCAGAGAAGTCATTGTGTTGACAATTTCATTGAACCTGAGATACATATCAGAAATGGGTTCATCGGGCTTCATCTTAAAATTATCATACTTAATAGTATATGTATTCAATCTCATCTCCTTAACATTAGTTGTTCCTTCATGAGAAACAACTAAGGTATCCCAAATTTCATATGCAGTTTTACATGCAAAAATTCTATTAAATTCCTCATCTCCTAGAGCACAGTACAAGGCATTCATAGCTTTACAATTATTATTGTAAGCAGTCTTTGTAGGTTCATCCCAAGTAGATCTATCGGTAGTGGGAATTTTGTATTCAGATTCAATAGCAATCCAAATATCAAAACTCATGCTTTCTAGATGAATTTTCATTTTAAGTTTCCACTGAGCATAGTTGTTTCCATAAAAGAAAGGTGGCCGGTTAGTAGCAGCACCCTTAAGTCTATTATCCATGATATCACAAAAAGAATTTTAAAGAGATAAAAATTTAGAAATAACAGAAATTTTAAGAACTTTAAAATACAACTAAAATCACAGTTGAAAACTTTTAGAAAATATTTTCCAACCTCTGATACCAAATGTTGGTCGGAGTGGATACTCAAGAGGGGGGTGAATTGAGTTCCAATTAAAATTTTCTGTTAAAAACAATGTTTATTAAAAGCCCCCTATTTCAAAAACAGATTAAACTGTAGTGAATTTATGCAGATTATAAAGGTTCAATTAGTTTCTCAAAGATTGATTAGTTCTCAGTTAACTTAATCATATGATTAAATTAACTTTTGAAACTAACTTACTGGTTTATAATAAATATAAACACTTGCGAGTTTAACTATCAAAGTAGCTTTGAAGACAAATTATATTTCAAAGTAATAGCAACAAAATATGAAATAAATATGTAGTATGGATATAGTATGTAGCTAAAAACACAGAGAATTAACCAAGAGGTTCAGTCTCAAGCCGAGACTTAGTCCTCTCAAAATTTTATATAAAAATGATCCACACCCTGGATCGGGGTTAACAACAGTGAACACACTGTCCAGGTCACAAGACCTCTACCACAGTTCTGCGTGGGGAAACAAACAATAGCTTAGAGCTGTCCAGGTCTCACACGACCTCCACCACTATCCACAGTGGGAAATGAAGTGTAAAAAGGTTTGCTGAGGATTTAAAAATCCTCCAGTGAAAGTACAGGAGTCAGTGTGTGTGTTTAATACAGCAGATAACACACACTGCTCAAGATGTAAAACAAATGTATCACAGAGCAGAGATGTAGAGTTTAGAAATGGCTCTAGTGATTTCAGTGTAGCTCTGGACTCTTTTGTATTTGGTCAGAATTTATTCTGAGTCCTCTTCTCATTTTTGTTTGAGAAGAAGAGTGTTGTATGCTTCAGGTTCAAAGGCAGTGAGATGTAGTCGATGAAGTTCTTCAATATTCTTTTGTATGCACAGAACTCTTCTTGAGTAGGCTTGATTGTGTATGAGGTTATGTTCTTGCTTGGTTCTTCCTCTTCTTTCTTTCCTCTATATTATTCTTGTGTTCTTCCTTCCACACCTCTTTTCTACAGCAGAGTCTTCTTGTATTTATGTCACGTGCTTCGGAAGACAGAAAAAGTTTCCTTTCCGCAGGTACGAGGTACGGTTTCCTGACATCCGACAACCTTTATTAATTAATTGATAGAGCATTAAAATATACCTAATATGACCGTTGGTTAGATAAAATAAAGATAAAGATAAAGAAATTCAAACAGTTGTTTATGACTATTGAAGAATCAAGTGATCGGTAGGTCATCAGCATTAGTGAGTAATGATCGGTGACTCAGATAGATCAGCATCGGTGAGTCATTTGCATCAGTGAGTCATTTTGCATCGGTGAGTCATTTTGATCAGCATCGGTCTTTCATCTGGTCGGTGAGTCAGTTTGATCAGCATCGGTCTGTCATCTGATCGGTGAGTCAGTTGCATCGGTGAGACATTTGCATCGGTGATTCATTTTGATCAGCATCGGTCTGTCATCTGATCGGTGAGTCAGTTTGATCAGCATCGGTCTGTCATCTGATCGGTGAGTCAGTTTGATCAGCATCGGTCTGTCATTTGATCGGTTAGTCAGTTGCATCGGTGAGACATTTTGCATCGGTGAGTCATTTTGATCAGCATCGGTCTGTCATCTGATCAGTGAGTCAGTTTGATCAGCATCGGTCTGTCATCTGATTGGTGAGTCAGTTTGATCAGCATCGGTCTGTCATCTGATCGGTGAGTCCGATGTCTGTATCCAGAAGACTTCCAAAATACTTTGTAAGTCAATAAGCATAGACAAAAACATGATAACAGATTCATTCACAGATTGTAATTAAGTTTATGAGAAATCACCAGATTAAGCATTAATGGTATGTGATGATTTGTGATTATTAAAACATCAATCATAGACATGAAATCAACAATCTTCCAGAGGGCTCAACAATTAAAAGAGCAGATTTATCAGTACCTTTTGATTACATTTTATGAAAAATAATAAATGAATTTATTAATTCTCCCACTATTTTATCATGTCCCAACAGCCCCCACCGTTGAACTTGGAATGCCTAGTTGTTATGACATTCTAGTGTCAAGGATCCATATTACCCTTCGCATAACCCCAAAAAGGGTTGGTCAAGCTATTTAAAGGTATTTAGGTAGGCAGGTCTTTGCCAACTATGAGCTTACAGTTCCTTGATCTGTTGAGTGGACTCCCCAATCCTAAAATCCTGACTTAGATTTCCTCAACACTTGCCTCCATTTTACAACAAGTCTAGCAAGGGCTACTCCTCTTAATGTAAAATGTTTAAGTCAACCCGAAACTTTCATAAGAGCTTCCTTTATAAAAGTAAGTGTCCCAACAAGGGTTGGTCAAACACATAGTTTTATTGAGTCTTGCCCTTAATCAAGTAATGGAAGGCTTGGTCTGACTTAATATGGTATTTGATGGATCTCAATCCATTATGCATAGTTTCGAATTATCACATGCTTGTTAATATTAAGTGATGCTTGCTTAAGTGATTAACCATGTTCTGATAATGTTTACACATAGTCTGGTTTTTATTTTATTCCATCTTTGCATGCTTGTTTATTTCATTAACTATGTGATCGCAACAACACATACATAATAAATAAACCATGAAATCGGAAAGAAATAAAATAAGATGGCATGATCATGAGCTTGTATTGGTTATCTTATCTAGCGGTTTTGATAAGCTAACCCTGACCTAGGGAAAAACACCTTGAACCTGATGGTTTGTGTTTTGTAGCTCCCACCTATCCACCTTTGTATCTTCTTGGGTTAGTTTTTCCTCAACTTCGGATTTTGGATCGTCTCCTATGGCTTGGGAGATCCTTCATTACATGGGGTTTACATTAAAGAAACCATGGGCATGCAGGACCTACATTTTATTAGAAGAAGGCTCGCAGGCCAACAAATTTAAATTAAATAAATTTAAATGAAACCATACACACACAAAGGGTCTTTGGCCTAGCTCATGATCATCCATAGCATGCAACAACATTTACGCATATTTAGTATTCAAATTCTTTTAATTGTTATTTTATTCAAGATAAGTCACACTTGAATTCAATTAATTATGATCTTATAATTAATCAATTCTTTATCTTAAATTCCTTTCTGAATTTCCTTGAGATTCTTCTCATCCATATTTCTTATACGGGTCTTTGTACTTTGGAGGAAACCTGGTAAAATTCCATTTCTGTAAAGTACATGGCGTGTAGGCTATATTACACAGCATGCATTTGTTTTCACCCTTTATCCAAAGTACATGCTGGGGGCTTTGGCGTGTTTTTTGTACTTTGGAAATTTTGGAGTACATGGTGTGTAAATTAATCTAACATAGAATGTACTTCCTTGTTACGCGGTTACTGGCCTGGAAATCCCGTGTACGCGGTTACACGGCTTCTCCTTGTACACGGTTTCACCTGGGCCAGATCGGACTACACGGCGTGTTGATTCAACATACACGTCGTGTATTCCGGTTTCCATGTGTCGTTTAGTTCTGGTCAATATGGTGTATTAAAAAAAATTAGGTATGCTCAATTCACACGGTGTGGTTTGGCAGACCAGTACCGGTTCATTGAACCTAAGTACACGGTGTGTAGTTTTTACTACACGTTGTGTATTCTTGTGTTGTATAGACAGAATGAGCGGCTCCTCCAGATGAGTTCATCATTTTTATTTTAATCAAAATTAAAATTAAAAAGTTGTTTTTGTGATGTGAATCGAGAAACGAAGAAGGAAGAACAGATCTCATTCATTCAGTTTTATAGAAAGATTTATCTTGAATTGAATCAAATATAAATGTGTAAATTATCAACAAAAATTAAATAAATACAATAAACATTGTAACCTCCCTCTGATACCAATTGAAGGTCCCGGGCATAGTAGAAGCTCGTGGGTGGATGTGCCCACTTGTCTTTTTGTCATTAACAATGATCAATCTGGGATCAATACGATGATAAACGCCAGACTCCACGGATCGAATCACAAAAATAGACAAAGAATAAGAATAGTCTCAGAACCACAAAGGAGGATCATCACAGGTTGATTATAATTAATTTAATTATTGAACAAGAAGTACCTTTTATGGCGTTATTTCTTCGTTGATATTTCTGATCACGCTCTGATGTGATTCATCATTGCGTCGCAGAAGCCAAGTGTAGACTTCCTCTAGCGGTGATCCACACATGCACCACGTATCTCTGGATATCACCAAAGGAATCTCTCAGTGCTAGCATGGAGAAGCATTTTCTTGCATTGTCCACCTTAGATCACCTTGATCCGATGGAGGTGGATCTCTCTCGGTCTTGAGAGCGTTCTTGGATGACGGAGTTCTTTCGGTCTTGAGAGAATTCTCCAGAATTGTTGTACACAACGATTCTTAGGAAAAGTGTTGGGGTTGTGAGGATATTTGTAATCGGGTTTGAGGTTATAGAGTTGTGACAATAAATAAACGCATTACACATTTTATTTATTTCATTAACTCTTATTGAAAACCCCATGTCGAATCATTAATTTCTTGACATGTGTCCACACTGATTATAATAAATATCATTTAATAAAACAATATTATTTCCTCAAAATCTAAACTGGAAAAACTACATGGCGTGTAATCATTAATACACAGCATGTACTCATTTTTCATTGAAAACTACACGGCATGTACATTCAATGTACATGGCGTGTATATATTATTTTCATTTTCATTTCCTTTCCAAAATAAAAACTACACGGCATGTACATTCAATGTACATGGCGTGTATATCTTGTTTTTCATTTTATCCTTCATCCAACATTAAAACAATGTAGGATTCCTTGAATAATTATTAAACCACATATGGGCATAATCTTTATTCTACTTGAGATACTTGGATACACTTAGTGTGTGACCCTCTAGGTCTCTTTCTCATTGGCATTAGGCGGGCTTGCCTAAAGTCCAAGATTACTGTCTAGCAACGGGTCAAGGCACCCAAGAGAAATAAGTTGACGCTGCATTGACGTGTCACCTCATACAAACGCTTACCATGTAATTTCATCCCTTTGTCTTAATATCTCATCAAAAAGGTTTCATGGCAGTGTCATAAACCTATATGTTTGATCTGTCATTCTTTGACTTCCAGAAATAAACTCATCGTGACACCATGGACATGGAATTTGAGTGATATTTATATTTCAATCAAAAGTCCTGAGATATATACTTACATAAATGTGGAAGGAAAAGATCTGTCCTCGACTTATCCATTAACAACATGTCATTCGTGATGCACCCAACGTACCCTACTTCCCGTCAACTATCTTTGTGATGGTTTTCGTCAGCAAATTTAAGTGCGCGAGTCATGACATGAGTTAATGATAATCTTTCAGTCTAAGGACCATTATACACTCTTGTAGATAGCAATGTCTGATGACACCAAGACATGCAGAATTGCTACTGGCGGGTCTGTTCTCATAATCTCCCATCTTGGAGATTACCAAGTGCGAACTCCATGAGAGAGAGTCGTCTTCTTATGAGTACTCACACATGACGGTCCGTATACCATGTGTCATATAATAGTATGTCATCCAACCATAGAACTTTATTTAAGAATATTTTTATAGCATTTCAAGGTTCTCATCATAGAAGAGATCTGCCATGACCTTATTAATGCAACAAATACTCCAGAACATTATTATATTATAGTCATGCAGAACAATGAACAATATATAATAAGTGTACATTCATGTAATCAAAGTATAAATAGTTGGTTCTCAGGACAAAAACCCTAACATTGTCATCCTGGTGTGCTTCTGAAACCAAAGCTGACCTTTTACAGTTTTTATTTCCACTTAATTTTATTATATCTGCACATTGCTCATATTATATGCACTAAATGGGTATTTATAGAAATTGTTGGTAGTGGTTTACTGAATTTATCTCACACCCTATTCGGGTCGTTGATGGTACCCAGATAGATTATATGGATGCAGGTAGGGATAGGGTTAAGCGCCCTGCTGTCGATGCTTGATTTGATTGTATCATGAGAGTAGGGGTGCACATAACTGAGTTATGGCTCATGATGCTATCTGGAGATAATCTTTTGATATTTTCGGTTCTTTTGATATACTTGTATGTATGTGGGTATGATGTCATGTTTACCATTTCTATTTTGTATAAAGAGATGACATTACATCATTTTGTGTAAGGTACTAGATATTGTTGTTGTTGATCGTTTATTACATATGGATGTTTTACCTTCTGCTGTCAGTTGATATTATGTTTTCACCATTTATCTATTTATTTCATTGTTGTGTTTCTCTAATCACGAGGGTATGGTCTCCCCACTATTCCACCTTAGACCCTCATTGTTGGCCGACAACCTCTGGTGTATGTGGAGGTGTGCTTGAGACCATGCGACCAACTAACACAGGGCACTGCTCAATGGTTTCCTGGTCGGGACATTACATCATGACATTTCCAGGTTCTTATTATATTAGAGAACTATTTATAACCCTTTGATGTGACAAATACTCTAAGGACATTAACACATTAATGATACACAAATGAACACTCATAATATGATAAAGACATTTATTATTATTCTGGTAATCGAAAGTACATAGTTAGTTGGTTATAGGGCATCGACTCCAACATAATAAATAAATGCTAAGATGAAACCCCAAGGATGACATTGTGAGTGTTACATTCATTAAGGACAAATAATTGAAATATAATAATGCAGTTAAGTGTATTAATATTAAAGGAAACTTTGAAGGAAGGTGAGTGGATACTCTAGACTCACTCTCTGAACTTGGTCATGCTCTGTATATGTAACGTTCCGGATCCGGGTACCACTCCACAGGTGCCTCGAACCCAGTTGGTCACATGACCTCAAGCGCATTTCCCCAAACACCAGAGGCTACCGACTAGCAGCGAGGGCCCAGGTCTGATAGTGGGGAAACTATGGCCTCATTTTTCAAAGTGTAGCGCAGCGGAATACAAGATAAAATATACACCAGCAGCAGAAGAAGTAAAACATACATAACTGAAATGAACAACTGAAGTAACAACAACCAGCAGCCATATATATATGTATGTCACTATTCTATGAAAACAGCCAGAACATGTTACACAGTAGTACAATATGATAAAATGGAAAGTACAGGTACAACAAAACAAAACAGTCGACGACATCATGAGCCTGAACTTGGTCCCATGCTCCCCTACACCTCAACAACAATCAAGTACCTATATAGGGACCCTTGCCCTTATCCATACCTGTAGAAATATAATCTGTTTGGGCTGAAGACATTACCCCAAATAGGGTGTGAGAAATAAATCCCAGTAGGCACCCACCAAAGGCTCGTGCCCAACTGTCAGTGTAAATGTGCAACAACAGTGTGCAGTAGTAAATGAAATAAACTAAGCAGTACTCAAAAGTAACTATCTTTACCAGTTATATTTCCATTTTAATATTCATTTAATCATTCAATTTAAGATATCACCATAGTGAATATTCTAAGTAAATAGTCAGTGTCCTCAGACATGAAAACACTTACCCTCAGGTAACAGGATCACAACCCATAGGTAGTTGCCCACATGCATAACAGATATTTCCCTCAGGCGTACGAAGTGTCGCCCTCAGGCACAGAAGTCACTGCCCTCAGGCATACGAAAAGTTGTCCTCATGCGAAATAGAACGTTGCCCTCAGTCTAAGCAGTACCCTGCCCTCAGGCTAAACAAACAATGCCCTCAGGCTGAAAAGAACATTACCCTTAGGAGCAAGTAACTGGGGCATGCCCAACATGTAAATAAGAAATTCACATACAATTCCTCTCAAGGAACTTTAATAAACATTATTACAATGGCATACCCTCGGGTATCCTGGCTAAATGGCTAAACAGAGGAACGCACCCCCGGGGTGGTCCTGGATCCAAGCAGCGATCTCAAACAACAGTTTATTATCACATTTAACTACCTATAAAATTCTAGGTGTTTAAAACAGCCAAGGCCTCAGCCACACGACACCCCAACATGGGTTCGTAGCTCAACGGTACACAAAAACGCACAGCATTTGGAATTTAAACACTAAGCCACCTACCTTAAACGCCCCTGAACGGTATACGTGAACGTCGCTTCCAGAAACGCCCAAAGAAGATTTAGATCTGGGGTAGAAGAAAACTCGTTCAAACATAAATAACTTTCCCTTTGGAAATAATTGGTAAGAACGGCTTAAGGAGAAGGATAAGTTTACCCGTACGATCCCAATGAGATCGACAGAGGCGGAAACGGATTCCCGGCTTGCGATCTGGAGCTCCTAGAAGGTTCGGCCCTCTCTCCCGACTCCTCCTCTAGTTCTAAGCCTTCCCTGTGAACAGGGGAGGATACTGCCCATTTTAAGCGAAAAAAACAAACTACACGACATTTACTACTTGAGTACACGGTGTGTACTTTCCATTTTTAATTGTTCCTCTAACGGCTTCTCGCCAGCATGGCACTATTCATCTGTCGACATGAGTACACGGTGTGTATTAACTGAGTACACGGCATGTACCGCCGCTCAACTGGCCACCGCCTTACTATTCGTCTGCCGACTGACTACACGGCATGTAAATACCCACTACACGGAGTGTAGTCGGTTTTTACACCCTTCATCGTCGACCGGCCTACACACCCTGTGTACTCATCCCACACGGTCACAGTACACGACGTGTGAAAAAGTACATGGCATGTAGTCCCAAAATTTAGGATTTTCCCCATTTTCCTTATTTTCTCAAAAACACTTAAGGAAAAGAGAAAAGAAGAAGCTCATACCTCAAGAATAAGAACCGGGTTCTTACAAACTTCCCCCCTTAAAGCAATTTGTCCCCGAATTTCCCTTACAAGGGTGGCAAAGATAAATCTCAGAACAACTCTAGCCACTGAGCACATACATTGGTCTCTCGTTCCCAGGTTTCGTCCTGCACTCAGCCATGCTGCCATATCACTCGTACGAGAGGAACTGACTGGCCTCGGAGAACCTTCGTTCTCCTATCCACGATACGAATCAGATGCTCCTCAAAGGACGCATCTACTTCAAGCTCAACCTCCTCTGGCTAAAAGATGCGAGATGGGTCTGAATGATAGCAGCGCAACTGAGATACATGGAAGACGTCGTGCATGGCCTGATACCTCTGTGGTAACTGCAACCGATAGACAACCAACCCGACTCTCTCCAGAATCTCAAATGGCCCCACATACCTCGGTGAAAGTTTACCCTGTCTCTTGATCCGCCTGTGTCCCAACCTCGGTGAAACACGCAAGAAAACCTAATCCCCGACCATGAACTCCAAGGGTCATCTGCAGCAATCAACATAATATTTCTGATGAGACTACGTAGTATTCATCCGCTTCTAAATCAACTGGACCTGCTCAGAAGTATCCTGCACGAGCTGTGGTCCCAGTAAAGCTGCCTCACCTGCCTCCATCCAGCACAAAGGTGATCGGCATGTCCTACCATATAAATCCTCGTAAGGTGTCATCTCAATAATCGCCTGAAAACTATTATTATAGGAAAACTCGACTAAGGGTATGTGCTTCTCCCAAGCGCCCCCAAAGTCTAGGATGCATGCTCGCAGTATTTCCTCAAGAACCTGTATCGTATGCTCTGACTGACCATCGGTCTGAGGGTGGTAAGCTGTGCTTAGAAGCACCTGTGTACCCAGTGCCCTCTGAAGACTCTACCAGAAACGAGATGTAAAATGGGCGCCCCTATCTGAAACGATAGAATGAGGAACCCCATGAAGACGTACGACCTCTCAGATATACAACTTTACGAGCTCGTCAACACTGAAAGTCTCCTTGATTGGAAAAAAGTGAGCTACCTTAGTGAGTCTGTCCACAACAACCCACACGACATCATTGCCTCTAGGTGACCTCGGCAACCCAGTCATGAAGTCCATCACGACATCATCCCATTTCCACTCCGGGATGGGTAACTGTTGTAACAGTCTGATTGGCCTCTGATGCTCCACCTTCACCTGTTGATAGGTGGAACATCTCGTAAAAAAACTAGTTAATTCTCTCTTCATACCCGGCCACCAGTACTGACGTCTCAAGTCACGGTACATCTTGTTAACTCCGGGATGAACTGCCCAAGCTGAAGCATGAAACTCTCGCATCAGCTCCTCGCGTATATCCCCTGGAACCCATACTCGTCCATGGAAACGCAGTACCTCATCATCGCCTATCGTCCATCCAGGAGGAGGGTCCTTAGTTGACACCGACTCCCGTAGAAATAGGCCTTCTAAATTAGATAGTTGTATCATCCTCACTCTATCCAGGAGGGTAGAGGTCACAGCTAAAGATGAAAGATAGGTCTGGCCCTGGCTATCGTGCACCTCCAAATGCATCTCAGAGAACAAAGCCATGAGCTGCCACTCACCACTGGCCTCATGAACCGCCTGTGTTTGAGTCTTCTTGCTCAGTGCATCATCAACTGCATTACCCTTACTAGGTGTATAGGCAAGCTCAAAATCGAAGGACTACAGGTATTCGACCCACCTTCGTTGTCTCAGATTCAAGTCACGTTGAGTAAAGATATACTTGAGACTTTTGTGGTTAGTGAAAACTACAAAATGTTCTCCCAAGAGATAGTGTCTCCAACAGCGCAACGCATGAACAACTGCAGCCAACTCGAGATCATGCGTCGGGTAATTCCTCTCATGTGGCCTCAACTGCCGAGAACCATACGCAACAAATCAGTCTCCCTGTATCAACACAGCTCCCAACCCAATACCTGATGCATCACAGTAAACTGTATATCTCTTACCCTACTCTGGGAGTATCAGGATTGGTGCTGATGTCAACTTTCCCTTCATCTCCTGAAAGGCTGTCTCGCAAGATTCTGACCAAACAAACTTCACACCCTTCTTAGTCAAACCCGTCAACGGCGCTGTTAAGCGGGAGAAGTTCTGGATGAAGCACCTATAGTAACCAGTCAACCCTAAGAAACTTCATATCTCAAACACGTTCTTAGGATGCTCCCAGGAAACTACTGCTCTCACCTTCTCTGGGTCTACTGCAACTCCTGCCTCTGAGATGATATGACCCAGGAAGTGTATCTAGTTCATCCAAAAGTGGCACTTTGAGAGCTTAACATATAGTCGATGCTCTCTCAGTGTACTCAATACGATCTCAAGATGGGTGGCATGGTCGTGTCGAGTGTGAGAGTACACCAAGATATCGTCCATGAAGACTACCACAAAAGAATCCAGATAAGGATGAAACACACGATTCATCAGAGCCATGAAAACTGCTGGTATGTTCGTGAGTCTGAACGGCATAACCAGGTACTCATATAGACCATACTTACTCTTGAAGGTTGTGAGAGGTATATCAGATGGTCTAACGCACAACTGATGATATCCAGATCTCAAGTCAATCTTTGAGAACACTCGTGCACCTTGAAGTTGATCAAAAAGATCATCAATCCTTAGTAAGGGATATCAGTTCTTGACCGTCAACTGGTTCAGCTTCCGATAATCCACATAGAGTCTGAGGGTACCGTCTGCCTTCTTCGAAAAGAGGACTAGCGAACCCCAAGGAGAAGTACTGGGTCGGATGAAACCCTTTTCCTGTAACTCCTATAACTGTCTCTTGAGCTCCTGCAACTTTGGTGTAGTCATCCTATAAGGAGGAATGGACACTGGTGTTGCTCCTGGCGTAAGCTCAATAGAGAAATCCACCTCTCGCTCCAGAGGTAGACCTGAAAAGTCTTCCGGAAAGACATCCCTGAAATGATCAACCACTGGAGGGAAATCCTTCTGACAAGTCCCCTGATCATCCAAATATAAACTCGCAATCTGGGCTGTGACTCCACCTCACTCACGATGCTCGGGTCCAGCTCAACTCGCCTGAACATCCCACTTGACTTTGTATAGAAACTCTCCACCCTCTGGTGACATGAAATGCACCTTGCGACGATATCAGTCTATAAAGGTTTGAACGGGAACCAACCAGTCCATCCTGAGAATGACATCATAGCTCGTCATCTCTAAGACATAGAGGTCCCAAAGGAAGTGACACCCACCAACCTCAAGGGGGCACTCCTTACACTAACGCACACCAGCCGTTCTAGTCCACAACGGAGTGTCTAACATCATAACATCTAAATAAAAAGAAACATAGAGCCCAAGGCTCTTCACAACGGGCACAGATATGAAACTATGTGTAGCACCCATATCGAAAAGTACTGAAGATAAGACAGAAGCTACTAGAATAGTACCTATGATAGTAGAAGGTCTGGGATCCTGATTTTGTTGGGTTTGTTGCACTACATATGCCTTCCCAGTGTCGTGGCCCTACGACACAGCCTGGCTACCCTGAGCTGTCCCGCCCTGCTGCCTTTGAGATCCTGGTGTCTGGATACCACGGCCACGACCACCAACTCTGCCTGTACGTCCTGATGTATCCCAGTTCCCTGACTGGTAAGAAGCTGCTGGTCCGGCTCCCGCACGCAGAGTCTTCACAAAACCCCTCTCACTAGCCACTGGTAAAAACACCCTACAAAAGCACTGCAGATGACCCATCTTACCACAAGTTCGACACTCCACTGGGTCATATGGACACTACGGTCTCTTGTGCCCCTCTTTACTACACTAGTAGCACCTGACCAGGCCACCTGAAGTAATCACCTGGCTAGTACTGCCACCGTGATAGAAACTCATCTGTCGCTTCCTCTTACCGGAAAAAATAGTACCAGAAACTGGTGCCGAACTGCCCTGGCCTGCACCACTAGCTTCCCGAAGGTTCCTCTCTGTAATCAACGCCTGGTTCACAATAGCATGTACTGTAGGCAACCTGAAAACATTCACCAGTGCTCGGATGTCATAACGAAGACCATCCTCGAAGTGTCTGGCCCTCAAAGTCTCATCACCCACCAGAACGGGTGCAAAATGCTGAAGCTCGGTGAAACGAGAAAAATAGTCCATCACCGACATAGCGCCCTGCTACAGATTCATGAACTCTTGAGCTCTATCTACTCTCAGCATCTATGAGAAGAAGAAGTCATACAAAGCTGTCTGAAAATCTTCTCACACCATGTCTCTGTGATGCTCTGACTGGGTGGTAACATCCCACCACCTCTTAGAAAAATCACGCAGCATATACGTCGCGAGCTTGACCCTCCGCCTTGGAGGCGTCTCAAGATGCTCGAAAATAGTCTACAATGAATTCAGCCAAGACTCTGCAGTCTGTGGTTCGTCATCCCCTGAAAACGTAGGCGGATGCTGCTACTGGAATATACGTGTCAGCTTTTCCATGGATGTGGCAGCCGGCGGTGCTCCCTAAAAGGTCTGCATGAACCGCATGAAGCCTTCACGGAACTGCACATCTGCGCCTGTGTCCGGTATAATGGCTGGCGCCGCATCTAGCTCTGTCGGAGGATCCACTGGTAGCCCATGGCCTACCATCTCTGGAGTATAATCGTCGTCGCTCTCCTGGAGAACAACTGGTGGTCGTCTCGACGACATGACTCTACAAGGTCAAACGCACACCTTAGATCAAGATTTTCAAAAACCGAAACAAGGGGACAGGAGAAGGAAAGTTTTCAAAAAAATTCAAAACTTGACTACACGGCGTGTTCTTGCAAGTCATTCACATGGGCGTCTACCCCATATTAAACTGGTCGTGTAACACCCCAAACACACGACGTGCCTTCTAAATACACGACGTGTACCTGAATCCTCCTTCCCTGCCCGAGTCCTTCTACATGGCTAAGCCACATGACTCACTTTGAACAAGACTACACAGCGTGTATGGCATCTACACAGCATGTATGGTTTAATTTCCAACTTCTCGTGTCGTTTGTGACATGGCCGACTACTTGGCTAACACCACACGGCGTGTGACACCCGCACACGGCGTGTACACTGCCCTGTTTTCCAAGACACACGGCTAAGTCCGCATGGTCTCCCATCGGTAAGGACTACACGGCGTGTCCCTCGGGTACACGGCGTGTTCAAGAAGAGGTAACACCGACCCGTGTTTGTTAGATACACGGCCGGGTCCCCAGGCTAGACTACACGGCGTGTTCCAAAATGGACACGGCGTGTATGTCGCAAGGTCTCCTCCATCCGTGTTGTTAGTTACACGGGAAAAATCCGGGTCAACCCTACACGGCGTGTACATCCGGTACACGAAATGTTTTTACCAAGCCTTTATCTACCCCGTGTCCCCGCCCACACGGTCTATGACACAGGAATATACTACACGGTGTGTACTGAGGGTACACGGCGTGTACTCAATTTTTTTTTCATTTCTTTCCAAATAGAAGAACACACAACGTGTGTCCATAGAACTACATGGCGTGTATACTGGGTTTTCTGGACAGTATGCCTCAGAAACTACTTCAGTGCCCAGAAAACACTGAAAAACAACACCTAAGAGCCAAATTCCGATCCGTGAGGGCCCATACTCCCCGTGAATCAAAGTTTGACAGCTTATACATGTTATACACAAATAAACAAGTCAATGATCCACCAAATTCTGGTTATTGAGGGGCCATACTCCCCAACAACCAAAGTTTGGCGTCCATCCTTTAAACAGGCTCACACAAAAAAATACCCTATCATATAGCAGGTATTTATCAAAGCATCTCTCACAACAACATGCTTTTCTAGCACAACGACTATCACAACAACATGAAATTTCTAATGCGCCTACATGGCATGGAACTATGCATGGCATGTGATTTATAGCATGTGCCTAAATGATGCATGAGATGACATACCCTCATCTCATCGGGTTGCAACTAAATAGAACTCATGGATAACATATAAGCAACACAATCCCAAGTGCGTCACCCAACGGTGAAAATCAATTCAACTATAAAATTGCAAAATCAGAAAAATTGCAACAACCGAGGTAGACTGGCTTTTCCCTATACACGGGTTAGCTACTCTCGGGCACAACTTATTACCAACTACCGTTTCCGTCCTATCCCTAACTAAGGATCCAAATAGTAAGTCAAATAAAAGAAACCCCTTTGATACCACTTTGTAACGTCCCAGATCTGGGTACCACTCCATGGGTGCCCCGAACCCGGTTGGTCACATGACCTCAAGCGCATTTTCCCAAACGCCAGAGGCTACCGACTAGCAGCGAGAGTCCAGGTCTGATAGTGGGGAAACTATGCCCTCATTTTTCAAAGTGTAGTGCATCGGAATACAAGATAAAACATACACCAACAGCGGAAGAAGTAAAACATACATAACTAAAATGAACAACTGAAGTAACAACAACCAGCAACCATATATATATGTATGTCACTATTCTATGAAAACAGCCAGAACATGTTACACAGTAGTACAATACGATAAAATGGAAAGTACAAGTACAACAAAACATAACAGTCGACGACATCACGAGCCTGAACTCGGTCCCATGCTCCCCTACACCTCAGCAACAATCAAGTACCTGTATAGGGACTCTTTCCCTTATCCATACCTGCAGAAATATAATCTGTTTGGGGCCGAAGACATGACTCCAAACAAGGTGTGAGAAATAAATCCCAGTAGGCACCCACCAAAGGCTCGTGCCCAACTGTCAGTGTAAATGTGCAACAGTAGCGTGCAGTAGTAAATGCAATAAACTAAGCAGTACTCAAAAGTAACTATCATTTCCAGTTTTATTGTCATTTTAATATTCATTTAATCATTCAATTTAAGATATAACCACATTGAATATTCTAAGTAAATAGTCAGTGTCCTCAGACATGCAAACACTTACCCTCAGGTAACAGGATCACAACCTGCAGGTAGTTGCCCACAGGCATAACAGATATTGCCCTCAGGCGTACGAAGTGTCGCCCTCAGGCACAGAATTCACTACCCCCAGGAATACAAAAAGTTGCCCTCAGGTGAAATAGAATGTTGCCCTCAGGCTAAGCAGTACCTTGCCCTCAGGCTAAACAAACAATGCCCTCAGGCTGGAAAGAACACCGCCCTCAGGCACAAGTAATCGGGTCATGCCCAACATGTAAATAAGAAATTCACATACAATTCCTCTCAAGGAAATTTAATAAACATTATTACAATGGCATACCCTCGGGTATCCTGGCCAAACGGCTAAACAGAGGAACGCACCCTCGGGGTGGTCCTGGATCCAAGCAGCGATCTCAAACAACAGTTTATTATCACATTTAACTATCTATACAATTCTAGGTGTTTAAAACAGCCAAAACCTCATCCACACGACACCCCAACATGGGTTTGTAGCTCAACGGTACACAAAAACGCACAGTAGTTGGAATTTAAACACTAAGCCACCTACCTTAAATGCCCCTGAACGGTATATGTGAACATCGCTTCCAGAAACGCCCAAAGACGACGTAGATATGAGGTATAAGAAAAATCGTTCAAACGTAAATAACTTTCCCTCTGGAAAGAATTGGTAAGAACGGATTAAGGAGAAGGAGAGGCTTACTCGTACGGTCCCAACAAGATCGACAGAGGCGGAAACGGATTCCCGGCGTGCGACCTGGAGCTCCTCGAAGGTTCGACCCTCTCTCCCAACTCCTCCTCCGATTCTAAGCCTTCCCTGTGAACATGGGAGACTACTACCCATTTTAAGCGAAAAAAACAAACTACACGACGTGTACTACTTGAGTACACGGCGTGTACTTTCCATTTTTAACTGTTCCTCTGACGGCTTCTCGCCAGCGTGACACTGTTCATCTATCGACATGAGTACACGACGTGTATTAACAGAGTACACGACGTGTACCGCCGCTCAGTTGGCCACTGCCTTACTATTCACCTGCCGACTGACTACACGACGTGTAAATACCCACTACACGGCGTGTAGTCGGTTTTTACACCCTTCATCGTCGACCGGCCTACACACCCTGTGTACTCATCCCACACGGTCATAGTACACGGCGTGTGAAAAAGTACACGACGTGTAGTCCCAAAATTTAGGATTTTTCCCCATTTTCCTTATTTTCTCAAAAACACTTAAGGAAAAGAGAAAAGAATTAGCTCGTACCTCAAGAATAAGAGCCGGGTTCTTACAATATATAATATAGAAGTAAAGTGACATGACAAAGTAGAATTGATAAAGAAATAAAAGCGAATGTATAGATGGGTATGACCCATGTACTGTTAAAGTGGTTCAGAGTAAGAAGACTTCACGTCTCATATATTTTATAGTAAATGATATCCAAGTTCCTATGCCCAAAACTTTTTCTCTTTTAAACCGAAGCGACAAGAAGAATTTTTGTTCAGATCTGGTAGACCAATACAGAGTATAGATAGTGCAAACTTATACAATAAGTCTTCAACAAAGACTTCATTTAAAAAAATGGGAAAGAGATGGATTGGGTGATATAAACAGTGGGGGGGGGGCTTCATGTTGTTTTGAAGTTACAGACATCAAACAATAATAGAGCATGGAGTATGATCTTTGAGTGTGAAAACAAATTTATTTTTCTATTTAAGAGTTAAAAACTCTTGAAAAGGTCAAAGTGTTCTGTTAACAAGTAAAACTCTCTTGAGAACTTTGTCGCATGGAATGAAGAATGGTAGAGTATTCAATCACCAAATTCCACCCTTTGAAAATATCTATCTGGTCCTTTATACAACATTTAGAACATGATCGTTGCGGAAAGTGTGTGTTGGCACTTCAAGGTTGGTGATGCCATAAATTATTTATCAGTGCAACCAAAGTCTTTTTGACGGTCTTGAGATTTGATATTGACCGTTATTTTTGACATCACTAGGATTTAGTTTAGACCTTACTTATATCAACGAATAAAGCAGTTGGAAAATAAAACAATCGACGATACTTTCAAGACAAATTATATTATTTTTCACATGACATATATAGTCTTTTGCAAGATCCATACTTTCTCTGATTGGTGATGTCACGTTTATCAGTGCATCCACCTCATATACAGGTCTTTGGAACACGGTAATGTTCTCATATATCGTAGATAGTTCATAGGCTAGTTTCTTATTTTGATATTTTTGCTATCCAATGAAGTGGTGAAGTTTGAACAATACAATTTCTTGAATAAGATGTGTATATATATATAAAGCTTCTAGGTGATACGAGATATTGGGACCTTTGGGTCATTATAGGCGTGTGCCCCACTAAGTAGGGCTGTAAATGGTTTCAAAACAAGTAGTTCGGACTCTCTAATATATTGGGGTACCATACCTGTACCCCAATCCATTGGTACTGGTCCAGGTAGACCCCCATATTAAGGTCCAAATATACATGCCCAGAGATCATAATGTAAAACGTGTACTGATCCGCAGTTGGTAGTCATTATCAATGTGTGTTTTTACCAGGAATTACCCGAGCCCAGAATGCGCGGAGCCGAGAGCTCCCAATCCTCGAGTCGTTCACTTGACCTCCGGACCGGATCTCCCCAGAGGCATGCGAAGATCGCCAGAACCGTAGTAGACAGTGACTACGAGGAACTGACGCAGTCTATTCCTCCTCAGATTATGAGCCAATGCCCCGGACTTCAGAGGTACTTGATCGGGGTTGAGTACTTCGGTACTCGATTTTGCGGCTCCCAGAAGCAGCCTAACTTGCGGACGGTCGTCGGCGTTCTTGACGTAATCTTCACACCATGTTTCCGTTCAGTTGATCTAACGAAAAAAAGCACGCTCTTTAGGCTTTGTGAAAACACGATTTGTTCTTGAAGCAACTAGTTCATTTCAACGCTTCTCTTGTTTTTTTGTGTGTGTTTTTCATTGAGTAATTTATCTGCTGCGAAGCCACTTGAATGATGTTTGTATTTTATTCCGCACCTTTGGTGATTCGTGAGGGGAAGACCGATATTTTCTAATCGTTTCTTAGCACTGAATTTTTTATTTTTTAATATTTTTCTGGGTTTAACTCTCTGATGCTTGTGATTTTCTTGAAACCATTGGCTTGATACTTGTCCTTCATGATCATGTAGGAGGCTTTTCTTAAATTTGTTGGACAGCCCGTTTCAATATACTGTTCAAGTCGGACTGTAAGTATTTCTGTTTAAATGAAATGGCATTTGGTTATAAAATTTCAACCTCCCAATGGTGGGTTGGGGATGTTAATTTAAACTTAGTCCGTACCCTGCTGGAGTACTTTATCAAGCCACCAGAAAAGACTGCCAATCCGAAACTAGTGGTCCAAAAATCGAGTAAATGTGTTGAATTAAAATATACTAAAAAAAGATTTCCTCCTCCAATCCTTCTTCTCTCACTTTAAAAAACTCAATCCAAATAGGGTAGCTAATGGGCCTTCTCTTTCACATGCCACTCATCCCTCCATGCCCTCATTCATGTCGAGCTATTATTGTTTAAAATTTCACCAATATATATAACGATCCATATCCTATATGCACAGTGTTGGATACAGGAGGCTAGTGCTCCCCGAGGTTTGTGACATGGGCTTAACCGCCCTCTCGTTTGGCTGTCAGGCGTTGCTCTGTGGCCCTAACAGGTCACGCTGTGATGCTGCATTTCCAGTCCGACACAGAGCGACGGGGAGTTCCATGCATCATATATATACCATATGGGAGAGCTCTCCCCCCGCACAAGGCCTTTTCCAAAGCCGCGTGGTAGTGAAGCAAAGTGGACAGGATCGTGTATGGTGGGGTGGCAGGACCTGTTAGCTGGTATCAGAGTCCAAGGGGTAGGTTTGAACCACTTGGGTAACATGGGGGGGGGGATTGTTTGATACGGGAGGCCATCGCTCACCAATGTTCGTGACATGGGCTTAACCGCCCTCCTGTTTGGTTGCTAGGCGTTGCGCCGTGACGCTGAATTCTGAGTCTTCCATGCATCATATATATACCATAGGAGCTCCCCCCCCCCCCCCCCCCCCCCCCGCACGAGGGCTTTTCCAAAGCCACGAGACAGTGAGCCAAAGCGGACAATATCGTGTATGGAAGGGTGACAAGACTTGTTAGGTGACATCATAGCATTGTTAGCATCCAATTGAGGATTGATAATTGGATGAAATTGGATTTGTTTCAATAGGTGTTGAAGTTGCTTTTAACCCATGATGATTATTGGTAATGGATTTGATTGTCAACACAGATGGTTTTTGGTGCTGGAATTCCGAAATTGATTCTGGAAGAGAAGCAGGTGTTCCAAAAGGTATGAAGTTCTGCAGTCCAGAAGTTATCCGGAAGTGGTTCTGTTGAAGTTCTGGAAGTTGTGAGTGGCTTGGTTGGTGTTTCGGAAGTGGAAGTAAAATAGCAGTCCGAAAATTAATCTGGCTGTGAAGTGTTCCCGAAGTAAATTAAGAGTTGAGAAGTTATTTTTGAAGAGCTGAAATATATTTTGGAAGTATTCTGGAAAAATCTAGTTTTAGCAGATTTTTATGAAAATGGTAGTCTTAAATCGTAAGAGTCATTTCTGCCAGTAGAGAGAAGTGCGACAAAGTCCCGGATTCCCACTGTATTCATTGGAGTAATCCAGGCTGCACTTTGAAGAATGGCTAATTCCTGAAGTAGTTACCTGTGTTCGTAAAGGTATCCTGAAGTGTTTCGTAAGAGTAAACTCTGGGAATGTTGGGTGCAGAATCAACAAAGTCATGACGTCTCCCTGTGCACGTGCACGTAAGAGTAACCGGGTTGTACTTTTGGAGAATTGGCAAAGTCCTGAAGGGAACTCACAGTGAATCTTAAGGGCCATCCATCCTTGGATTCTGTAAGAGGCATTCTGCGGCAAAGGGTGAAAACATAAGTCATCCTTGGATTTTGTAAGAGCCATTCCGCGGTAAAGGGTGAAAACGTAAGAGTCATCCCTGCATTTTGCAATAGTCTTTTTTGCTACAAAGGGAAAACGTAAGGGTCATTGGACTGCTTTGTAAGAGTCTTTTCTACTACAAAGGCAAATCGTAAGAGTTATCTCAGAGCAGAGGAGCAATTCATATGGGTCATACTCATACCTTTTGTCATTTTTAGGTGAAGGCCGGCCTACAGTGGATTTAAAATATGTTTTGATTAATCATAAAATATGATTAATGGTTCCGCCAACCGAGATGGGGAAAATCATGCCAAGATTAACGGAGGATTTTTTTCATGATATCCTAGTGATTTAAATTCAGGATTTGTGAGAGTTCAGTGGATCTGATATTTGACCAAGCATCACACTGTGAGTTGAGAAGCCATGCCGCAGTGTCATTATTTCACGCAGACGTGGAAGCTATAGAATAATCCCAGGCCGATTTTCAGGGAAGCTTTGGATGCTATTTCGTTATTCAAATTTGGAAAATATCTCTCGTGGTTTATGACTCTGTTTTCAAATAGTGGTGGTGTGGCTGTGATCGCGCTGATGTGGAGCGGCGCACTATCGCTCCTGTTGGTTGAATCGCGTGTGGTACGCGATCGCGGTAGTCAGACCCCCTCCACTGCAACCGTCAAAGCGCTTACTGCTGGTCTCCCCTGCCGCCGTCGAGGAACGAACCAGGCCTGCTCTCCCTTGCAATAACCGACGAACTAGGCTTAACTCTCCCTCACTTCAGCCGACGGACCAAAGCACCTCTTCTTCATTGCAACCGACAAATTTGGATTTGTTTTTACTTTTTTATGTCTTGATTTTAACTTTTCACCGTATATATGTTTATAGAATTGCATAATTTAAATTATATTAACTGACCCATGATTGGATAAAAAAGCGGCCGTGACTCGTTCCGCGTCACCGCTATCGCGCTATAGGACCCCGCCGTGTCACGTTGCGATATGAGATTGACTACTATGGTTTATGATGAGATTAGGCGATACACTGCGAAGGGGAGTGTCACACTGTGAAGAAGATGAGTCAACGAGTTTCCTTTTTTTGTATTTCTTATCTTTTAGGAGGAAGATCCGTGAATTAAATGGATGAGTTTGACTCATATTTGAAGAAGAATGCTGGATTGATTTGCCCATCATACTCGCGAAGACTTGAAGATCTTCATGAAGGGCTACGGGGAGAGTCTCTCTTGAACGAGAGAGAAGGATTTCTGGAAGACTAAATTTGTTGAGATATCTATCTCCATAAGTATTGAAGACCACTACTGTGCAGAAAGAGATGGAACAGAGGAAATAGAGCTTTCATTGACATATCCGAACCGGTGATAGAGGAATTCCAGAAGGAAAGACCGGAGGCAATTCCATATTGATGCTAGAAAGAAGTGAAAACATAATTGGCACTCTCTGAAGGACCTGTCAAAGGAGTTTTACATGACGTCTCATGGAAATGTGTAACTGCTGTTCGTGGTGACATTCACAACAGACTGTGAAGGAGTAACGTGAGGATCAAAGTGCACTATCTACATCTGGTGCAAAAATAGTGGTGATACTGTTTGCATTGGTCTGCATGCCAAAGGAGTTTTCCTTTCTTGGAGTAGTGTGCAGAGAGAGGAAGTGATATTTGGGAAGTAGTGAGGTATCCCTAAACCTTATAAGGGGAGTGTCCTAGCCTAAACCCACTACCAAATAGTGCTTTTAGTGGATTTTGGTGCATCGACACATTGTCGATTCCATGCTCTTTGGATTAGTCCAGTGCAGGTGAACCCAGTACACATCCGTGTCCCGTGTGCTTGCTTGTCTATATTCCGCTCATCAATTTCAGCCTTGCTTTTTGGCTTTTTTGCAACTATTGATCTAGCTTCATTCTTTTCATCATCATTGTCTTCTTCAGAATAACATCAACATCAACCCCTTGTGCTCCCATGAGCTACTCAACTCCCCATCACTTTCCTTCAGAATTTGTTTACTGTTTTGTTGGAGATTCTGCTCATTTTCCACCGTAGTGACGTCTTGGTTTTCGACAATCTTTTTAAGTCTTTTGTTGAAAACACCTTGTATGCCTTGCTCTTGGACGAGTAGCCAAGGAGAATCCTTTCATCTCCACGAGGCTCAAACTTCACGTGCTTCTTATTTTAGAGAATAAAGCACTTAATTTCGAAGATCCGCAAGTATTTCATAATCGGTTACTTCTCGTGCCACATCCCATATGAAATCTTTTCTTCTTTCGGACACAACAAAACTCTGTTATTAATTCCTTCCAAAACTTCTCTGGTAGGTATCTCAATAAACATCGTTCTGACCATGTTGTTTATGATCCGGTTTCTTCTCTCAACTCCACCATTTTGTTGAGGATTTCTCACTGCCGATATTTGGTGCCTTATCCCATGCTTCTCGAGGTAATCCTACATTTGGCTGTTAGTTAACTCTGTGCTATTGTCGGTTCAGAATGTCAAAATCTTTTGCCCAAACATCTTTTCAGCCTTCATTCGATACGAGTAATACAACTGAATACCTCGGACTTTTGGATGATATCAACCATGCCTTCTTGCTGTAATCATCAATGAATAACACATAATATCTCTTCCATGCAATGACCCTTGGTGATAACGATCCACTCACATTAACATCCACAAATTCAAGCAACATTGTTGACTTCTTGTCTTTCGGCTTGTATGTATTTTGAATAATCTTCGCTTCATGACAGACATTGCATGTGTGTGTATAATCTCATGATAGTCTAGGGATATCACGAGCTCCTTCATTCTTCACCAGATCTTCCAAAGATTGTTTGCTCAAGAGACCAAGCCTTTTATACAACAATCTGTTTTCTTCTTCCTTGGATATAAAACACATATATTCTTTTCCATTGATGAGATAGAGATTCCCCTTTGTGCGCTTCCCTTTCATCATAACGGCACCATCCTTCCCGTCGACGGTACGATTCTTTTTGGTAAAAGTTACTGCATGTCCCGAGTCACACAGTTGTCTTACACTTAGCAAGTTATGATCAAGACCTTCAACAATCAAAACATTCGCACGTCTCATGTCTGCCCCCAAATTTGGCTTTTCTTGATCCAATAATCTTCAACCTTCATCGTTGTCAAATCTAACAACACCTTCGTTGTCATACTTGATGTTTGTGACTAGATCCTTGTTTCCCGTCATATGAGAAGTACGTCCACTATCAAGAATCCATGCACCAACATGATCTAATGCTTCAGGGCAATCTCCGCAACCACGATCTTCTCAGCTCTTTTCTTTTTGATCCATGTTTTTGACTTCACACACTGTGATGATTGGTATGTTTGATTCTCCTCTGTATATGATGTACCAACTTCATCTTGCAAACCTGCAAATTGATTTTGCGTTTTTAGTCTGCTTGATGATTCCTTGACCTCCTGTGTACGATCACTTTGGGTCTTCAAACACACATTCTTCTGCATTGTCAATGAGCAATTTATGGCCATATGACCATATCCAGTACACCAAAAACATTGGACATCAAAAGCATACATGAATGTTGAGTTTTACTCGGCTGCCTTCATTGTTTTTTTGCCTTCCAATACCTCTTGGCTATGGAACACACACTTTGAGTGTCCCATCTTTTCACAACAATAACAACAATAACAACTGCTTTGAGGTTTATTCTTATGTGTTTTCAATGTGGCTCTAGTAGTTCTTTGGGTATTTTGAGTGTTCCGATTCTGAGTCACACCTAAATCAACCTTCAATTTTAGAGTGGGTGCTTGTGGCTTGACATCAACCAACTCTGCCTTTTGTCTGCGATTAAGCCCCATACCAGCCTTGTCATTTTGATGTGTCTTGTTTTTATAGACAATTCTTTAACCATCTTGCTGGACTTCCATGCTTCTCCTTCACCTTTTTTGCAGCCCATTCGATCCGATTTTCCGATGTCATATTGAGAGTCAAGAGTCTCTCCTGATCTTCAATTTTTCACTGCAGACTGTAGACCCGACGATTTCTCTTTCAAACTCTTCGATACGTTTGACTTGATCTTTCACTGCGTTAGTCAAACCTTTGATAATTCGGGTTCTCTCTTCGATCTTGAGCTTGTACTCAACAACCTTCTTCAAACTTTTTGGCTTTTCAGATTTGAGTTTTTCAATTTTTATCTTCCTAAGACTTCTTTTCTTCGTGCTTCTGCATGTGTAGAGTTTAGCGTCACAAAGCACTCCATTGGCTTTCTCTGGTTTAGCTCTCCAAACATCCATCTCGTCAAGTGCAGTCTCTAACTATGCTTTGAGATCAACTCTCTTCCTTCTACTTATGCTTCATCATCATCTTGGAACGACTTTGGACACTTTGCAGCATGGTGCCCAACGTTTTCACGTCGAAAGCAAGCAAGAAGAGGCTAGCCTTTTAACTTTTCTTTTCCTCTTTTCACATTAGAGGAAAGGAATGACATAACTTCATCAACCTCTTCCTCTTCCTGATCGTTCTCTACGATAAGCTTCTTCAATACATTGAATGTCACTTCCCGAGACTTCTCTTTTTCAACAACCTCGTTATCATTGTTCTTAATCTCATACGCAACAAGAGTACCATGAAGACTATCCAATGACTGCTCCTTTGGATATTTATCCTCGAGCATAGAAACTTGGATTAAATTGATGTGACAATCTTCTCAAGATGCGCTTCGCGATCTTCACATCATCGAAGTTTTCTCCGAATCTATGCATATCCTTCGCAATCTCATTCACCCGATCAAAGAATGCATCAACAGATTCATTCGGGTGCATCTTAAGTCTTCGTATTTGTTCCATAGAACCTGCAATTTAGCTTCCCGTACCTTTGAGTCATCTTCATATATGTTAAGCAACATTTCCTATAAGGCCCCAGCCTTAAACCTTACTTAATCTTGAGTTATTACAAGATTACACATTGAGGATCTTTTCGGGTTTAGAGTTTTAGAGAATTAGATCATAAAACTTGCATTATATTCCACATATAAACAAAGTGGTTACATAAAGATAGTATTCTTCATTCCCATCAATGGAAACACATTTAAAATAAAACATGGATTCTTTCTTGACACTTCCTTGACACTATCATCTTATCATGTACCTTTCCCGTGACCTGTGAAAAACATTTCAAAAACTTGGGATGAGCATAAAAAGCTCAGTATGGGTTATATAAAAAAAACAAGGAAAGGAAACATGAGTTCTTATATACATAAGAATGAAATCATACTTTACCCATAAAACATAGGCACTTTAACATACCTCATAAAATCATGAACAAATCATAGAAATCATAAGACATAAAGGTAACTTGAGGCATTCATAACATCCTTACGTAGGGAGTAACCCTCTTGGTTACGTTTGGAATACCCATCACAGTATATTCCCTAAATCTCTTCGGAGAAATCTTAACGTTTCACTTCTTCGCGTTACCCAATGCATTGGAGAGCTATATCGGGCTCACCCGCCCTTAGTTTATCACGGAACCACCCGTCTTCATAATAATGCCCAAGAACCATTACATAATCGTATCACATAAAACATGCATAAATGAAACATAACATTTCCACATTTCAATCACAAGATATCAATACAACACAAAAAACATTGTGAAAATCATTTTTAATACCAAAATAAAAGAAAAGTAAAACATGGTATTTATTTTTCTTTTAAAAAGAAAGTATGACTTGTAGAGGAAGCCGAAACTCAAATAACGGTCACGACGGCGGAGAAGTCGTTGTCGCCGCATACGTACGACAAAAACATATCCTTTTGTCGTTTAGTAAACGCTTCGTATAAAAAAGATTCCTTTTGAATAAACGTAAAAGTCAACGGGGTTTATACACCGTATAAAAGAAAGTTGTGTATAAAATAAAATATGCCTCAACGAAAGGAGATTGAGACGAAGTCCCATACCTCGTATCCGACTTGACCCGACCGTTCTTTAATCTCCTGAATAATAAACTTGAGTTAATCTCTACTTGCTTAAGAACCTTTTTCAAGTTCATTATTCCTTTTATACCATGTTATGAACATCATGTAATCATTTAAGTTAATAATGTTCATTTTGTCGGTATTTGGTTCTTAAGTCAAAAATAGACTTCTTACACTTACATGTTGTTAATTTGGTCAAAGGTTCGTTATATCCAGAATGATATTAATGATTTGAATAACATATATATCATACATATTCATCATATACATGTATTTATAATATTACATCACATTTAGAGGTAAGAAATGAAATGCACCGTTCATGGAGACGGTAAGCCGTACGTACGCATGAACGCTACTTCCATTTCTATTTCGTATTTTTTGGAATGGAATCATAATGATATAAGAGTATATTATAATTCCAGTATAATAACATATATAATATCATTAACTTTATCCTTTACACATCCCACATATGGTATTAACGAATCAAATCACTTTCAGGGGGCGGTAGTCCGCACTTCCTAAAATGAAGATATCGTGTTTACCCATAATGGAAACCATAAAGGTATGCCCAAAATAAAAAAAACAGAAGCTTAAGGAAAACATAAACATATTATATATCATATATAAAAATAGTGACATCATAATGGCCACCTTTGAAGGTGTTAAATGAGTATTGAACAATCATCGTTTCGGGAGGCAGAATTTCGCCATCCACGGAAACCGTATGTTCTTTAACCATTTGATGTAGTTGTGTGAGAGTGTAGCTCAAATAAATATTATAACAACATCCTAGTATATTGAAGATACTGGTGTTGTTACAAAATAAGTAAATAAAAAGAGTTTAGGGGGTTGGAGAAGCAAAATAAAACAAATGAACATGAGAGAATGAATTACCTTTAGAAGTGTAACTCCTTTTGATTTGAGCCTAAAGGCTTCCTTTGAAAGGATTTTGCCCAAAGGGAATCCTTTAGGATGAGGAGAGGGATGTGGAGAGAGTAAATGGGCAGGGTTTGGCCGAGCCAAAGGCTTGAGGAGTGTGTGAAATGAGGTAGAGGTGATGGCTTTTTATAAGAGGAGAGGAGGGGCACTTTTGGAAAGTAAAGAAATATTACTTTATTTGAAAATGTGTTTCGGTTTTAAAAGGTCCAACATTGATAGAATTCATGGATAAGGTGATAAGGGTTTGAAATCCACCCATCCAATAAATTTTGGACATGTGTAGTACATAGATTTTACATTGTCTTTCCATTTTATTTAAATCGTCAAATAATGATGTCATCGCTGCATCATTATTATGTCATAAATAATTTAATTTATTTAATGTCTAAAAATCATAAAAAAAATACTATGATGTAGGAAATCTTTTTAGCTTTCCAATGACTATTTATAATCAAATATCCGATCTTTATAACCCCATGTAAAAATTGTTTTCGTAAAACATATTATGTTGGTGTCATTTTTACTTTTACATTAAATAAAAAGTTATTTATGTCATTTCCCAACCAAAATGTCTTCATGGGGTCCCCAAGTTGACCCATGGCTTGTCTTGGTCGGCCATGACACAACCAATAAGGTTGGGACATGTGTCTAGGTCATTTCATATTATTAAAGCATTATTTATACCTTAAACTACCCTAATTACCACTAATCGCGATTAAAAACTTAATAAGTTACTATTCACCAAAAAAATTATTTTAATCTCATTGAACCACATTTTACTTCTTAATGACAACCATGTATGTCGGATTTTCAAAATTCAAAACACAATGATGGCAAAATTTCATTTAAACGAAAATCAGTCTTTATAAGTACCACTTAGTGGTTTCATTATTCATCAAAAATTGAAGTTTTTCAGAAAATTACCAAAAATTCACCCTAAGCTATATTTGATATTCCGAATTCAAAAATGAAGTCTATTTTACAAAATTCAAATCATATAAGTCACATTAATTAATTTAATAATTAATTCCCGCTGCCAGAGTAAAAAGCGTGTTTTTACAAAACAATAAGTATCAAAAGATTGACACCAGTTTAAGTCTAATTTCAAAGTGAAATTGATTCCAATGACCACCATTGGATAAAATGGTAAAAATATATTCTAATTTCACTTCAAAACCAATTCAAAACATAATCTAATCATATAAATAAATTAGATTAAAAAGCAGTTTTGATGTAAAATGCAGTATTTTTCACTATTCATTAAAAAATGAACATTGTCAGAAAAATACCAAAAATTCACACAAAGTAAATTTTGATGTCCCAATCATAACGAATAAGTTTATTTTGACAAACATAGTTTATAAAATTGTCAAAAGATAGATTTAAAAAGGGTTTTCCATCATAAGGAAGTAAAACAATCTTTTAAGAATATTAGTGTATTCCATGCATAAGATTGTATTTATTTTCATTTTAAGCCTCTAAAACACTATCTTAATTATTAATAGACATAGATAAAAATATCTATTATTCATTACTTACTTGGGATGTTACATCCTTCCCCTCTTTAGAAAATTGCGTCCCCGCAATTTATTTACTTATCGAATAAATGGGGGTACTTATCCCTCATTGCATTTTCAGATTCCCATGTTGCCTCTTCAATCATGTGGTTTTTCCACAAAACCTTTACCTGCTTAATCACCTTATTCCGTAACACTTGCTCCCTGTGGTCAAGAATCTGGACCGGTTGTTCCTCATAAGATAGGTTCTCTTCCAGCTGAACTACCTCTGGACTCAAAACATGAGATGGATCTGACATATACTTTCTCAACATCGAAATGTGAAAAACATTGTGTACCTGAGATAAACTCGGAGGTAAAGCCACTCGGTATGCAACTGATCCAACTCTCTCCAGAATTTCGTATGGTCCAACAAACCTTGGACTCTACTTTCCTTTCTTACCAAATCTCATCACGCTTTTCCAAGGAGAAACCTTGAGAAAAACATGATCACCTACCTCGAAAGATAGATCTTTCCTCCGGTTATCCGCATAACTCTTCTGCCTGCTCTGAGCTGTTCTCATGTGTTTCTGAATCAGCTGAACTTTTTCTACCATCTCTTCTACCAATTCTGGTCCCATCAACTTCCTTTCACCCACTTCATCCCAGAAAACTGGAGTTCGACACCGCTTCCCATATAATGCCTGAAATGGTGTCATCTGTATACTGGAATGAAAACTGTTATTATATGAAAACTCAACCAAAGAAAGATGTTGGTCCCAACTTCCCTGATAATCCATAGAACAAGCTCGTAGCATATCCTCCAATATCTGAATTGTTCGTTCTGACTGCCCATCTGATTGAGGATGAAAAGCTGTACTAAAATTTAATTCAGTACCCAACGACTTCTGAAGGCCTTTCCAAAAGTTAGAAGTAAACCTGAGATCACGATCTGATACAATGGAGAGAGGAACTCAATGTAACCTGACTATCTCTTTAAGATACAAACGGGAAAGTTGATCAAGAGAGAAAGTATCTCGTATAGCAAAGAAATGAGCAGATTTGGTCAAGCGATCAACAATAACCCAGATTGCATTATTACCTCGAGATGTCTTCGGTAATCCAACAACAAAGTCCATGGATATATTCTCCCATTTCCACTGTGGCACTGGTAAAGGCTGAAGCATCCCTTTCGGTAACTGCCGCTCTCCTTTAACCTGCTGACAAGTCAAACACTTCACAGTAAAATCAGCAATATCTCTTTTCATTTCATCCCACCAGTAATACTCCCGCAGATCTCTATACATCTTAGTACTGCCCGGATGAACTGAAAACGGAGAACTATGAGCTTCACATAACAACTCTCTCTTCAACTGTGAATCACAAGACACACACAATCTCTTCCCAAATCTGAAAACGCAATCATTATCAATGTTGAATTCAGGCAACTTGCCTTTCTGAACCAGCTCTACCTTTTTCTGCAACTCACTATCTTGCTTCTGTGCTTGCTTGATTCTATCTGATAGAGATGATCTCACTGATACCTGAAACAAAACAGAAGGACTTCCTGCACCAACAACTTCTATGCCAAAGTTCATCAAATCCTTAACCAAAGGATCACGTTCCAAACACAACATTGTTAATGAAGCATTACTTTTTCGACTCAAAGCATCAGCCACTTTATTTGCTTTTCCCGGATGATAATGAATTGTACAATCATAATCCTTGATTAATTCCAGCCATCTCCTTTGTCTCATGTTTAACTCTTTCTGAGTGAATATATACTTTAAACTTTTGTGATCGGTATATATTTCACACTTTACTCCATACAAATGATGCCTCCAAATTTTTAAAGCAAAAACAACAGCAGCTAGTTCCAAATCATGTGTAGGGTAATTTACCTCATGAGTTTTCAACTGTCGTGAAGCATAAGCAATTACCTGATCATTCTGCATTAGGACGCAACCAAGTCCTTTCAATGAAGCATCACTGTATATAACAAACTCACCATTCCTGGAAGGTAGTGCCAAAACTGGAGCATTCACCAATCTTCTTTTCAATTCCTGAAAACAATCATCACATTCTTTTGTCCAGATAAACTTAACACCCTTCCGAGTTAGCTTAGTCATTGGACTAGATAACCGTGAAAAATTTCTAACAAACCTTCGGTAATAGCCCGCCAAACCAAGGAAGCTACGAATCTCGGTTACATTTGTGGGTCTTGGCCATTCTTCCACAACTTTTGTTTTTGCAGGATCAACAGTTATTCCATCTTTAGAAACAATGTGACCAAGGAAAGAAATTTGTTGCAACCAAAACTCACACTTGCTGAATTTCCCATACAGTTTCTTTTCTTTTAAGGTTTGCAAGATAACCCTTAAATGTTTTTCATGCTCCTCTTTACTTTTAGAAAACACCAAAATATCATCAATGAAAACCACCACAAACTTATCCAAGAACTCATGGAATTTTTTTTCCATTAAGTACATGAATACAACAGGTGCATTGGTTAGCCCAAAAGACATTACTACAAATTCATAATGGCCATATCTCGTACGGAATGCGGTCTTCGGAATATCTGCCTCCTTTACCTTCAGCTGATGGTACCCCGATCTCAGGTCAATCTTTGAAAAAAACTGAGCTCCCTGGAGCTGGTCAAACAAATCATCGATATGAAGCAAAGGATATTTGTTCTTAACAGTGATATTATTCAAGGCTCTATAATCAATGCAAAGTCTCATAGAACCATCTTTTTTCTTAACAAACAAAACAGGAGCACCCCATGGTGATGTGCTAGGTCTAATGAAACCTTTCTCTAATAAATCTTGCAATTGCTCCTTCAACTCTAAAAGTTCAATTTGTGCCATTCGATAAGGGGGTTTTGAAATTGGCTTAGCATCAGGAACTAAGTCAACAGTAAACTCAACTTCCCGATCTGGTATTATTCCAGGCAACTCATCAGGAAAAACATCAGGATACTCATTTACCACTGGCACATCATTAATCTGAACAGTTTCTTTATTTTCAACGACGTGTGCAAGGTAATATTCATTTCCATCTTTTACAAGTTTCTCGGCCTCTTGATATGTTATCAAAAGTAAGGGTTCATTCTTGTAAACAAACTGAAAGTCTTTCTGAAAAGAAACTTCTTTAGCTCTACAGTCAATCTTAGCATGGTAAATAGAGAGCCAATCCATACCCAGGATAACATCAAACTCTACTAGAGGTAGAACAATAAGGTTTGCAAGTAGGTTCTTTCCACAGATAAGGATAGGAAGATTCTTATAAATTCTTTTTGCCTCAACATTCCCCCCAGGTGTTTTTACCAAAAGTTCAGGAGTCATTTCTTGAGATGGTATTCCCATTTTACTAGAAAAGGTTTCAGAGATGAAAGAATGCGTAGACCCCGAATCAAACAACACACTGACATAATCTGAAAAAACAAAAGTACCTGATACAACTTCATTTGATGGCCCGACATCTGCTGAAGTAGTTGCAAAGGATTTCACCACCCCTTTCTGCTTGTAGTCTAACTGCTTCCCATCACTCAAGCTCCTTGTCGGACACTCGTTTGCATAGTGACCCATCTCATTGCACTTATAACATTTCACTAACTATAAATCAAATTTGTTCTTACCTTCACCTTGATCCTTTTCAGTGCAATCACGAGCCTTATGTCCCATCTTACCACATCGGTAGCACTTCCCAGAATTCAGAAGACATTCCCCAGCATGCCTTTTGCCACATTTATCACAAACTGGAAACTTAGTTCTCTTACCATCAGACTTTTTTGAAGAATTCTTACATTTCTCCTGCCACCTCGGTCTCTTCTTCTGCTGGTTGTTATAGAAAACTTGGTCATCGGCAAACTCCATTTCCACCTTCTCAGCACATCGAACAAGCTTTTCATAACTTTTAAACTCACGAGAAGCTAATGCCCTTCGATATTTTGGCTTTAATCCTGAGTAAAAACGATTGATTTTACTATCAAGGTCCCGGATAAAATTTGGAGCATACCTTGCCAATCGAGTGAACCTTTCTTCATAGGCAGCCACTGAGTCTTCCTCTTGCCTCAATTCCAAGAATTGCTTTTCCATCCTAAGTCGAACAGCCTTAGGAAAATACTTCTCAAGAAACATACCTTTGAATTCATCCCAGTCAAGAGCATCAATCTCATCGGCGTCCCTGATATTTTTAACCATAGACCACCACTGATCTGCTTCACCCTCCAAACGGTAAATAGCAAGACTAACCTTTTGATTGTCTGAACACCCCATGACATCAAAAATCTTCTCCAGTGCTTTAATCCACCCTTCAGCTAGCACAGGGTCAGATGATCCTCTGAATGATGGTGGATGTTGCCTCATGAAATGTTCCACCACTGACATGTTCCTCTGCGGTTGGTCTGGCTGATCTCGTGTATGGATACCACCGCCATTTATCGCTTGAGTCAACTGCGCCATTACTGCAACAAACTGTTCAGTTCCAATTCCGACCATTTCTGGATGCTGATTCGGAAGGTTATTTCCTTCTGTATGCCTTCATAGCATTGCTTCCCTGTTTCCTCTGCGGAAAACCATTCTGAACAAACATGTCTTAGATGAAGCAACATGGTAATCTTTAAATGCTATATCATTTCAAAAAAAAAAAAAAATATTTTTGGATAATCATTTAATAGAATTCTAACTCCTAAAGTTATCTAAACCGACCTTTGATACCAACTATAAAGCCCCAACCTTAAACCTTACTTAATCTTGAGTTATTACAAGATTACACATTGAGGATCTTTTCGGGTTTAGAGTTTTAGAGAATTAGATCATAAAAGTTGCATTACATTCCACATATAAACAAAGTGGTTACATAAAGATAGTATTCTTCATTCCCATCAATGGAAACACATTTAAAATAAAACATGGATTCTTTCTTGACACTTCCTTGACACTATCATCTTATCATGTACCTTTCCCGTGACCTGTGAAAAACATTTCAAAAACTTGGGATGAGCATAAAAAGCTCAGTATGGGTTATATAAAAAAAACAAGGAAAGGAAACACGAGTTCTTATATACATAAGAATGAAATCATACTTTACCCATAAAACATAGGCACTTTAACATACCTCATAAAATCATGAACAAATCATAGAAATCATAAGACATAAAGGTAACTTGAGGCATTCATAACATCCTTACGTAGGGAGTAACCCTCTTGGTTACGTTTGGAATACCCATCACAGTATATTCCCTAAATCTCTTCGGAGAAATCTTAACGTTTCACTTCTTCGCGTTACCCAATGCATTGGAGAGCTATATCGGGCTCACCCGCCCTTAGTTTATCACGAAACCACCTGTCTTCATAATAATGCCCAAGAATCATAACATAATCGTATCACATAAAACATGCATAAAGGAAACATAACATTTCCACATTTCAATCACAAGATACCAATACAACACAAAAAACATTGTGAAAATCATTTTTAATACCAAAATAAAAGAAAAGTAAAACATGGTATTTATTTTTCTTTTAAAAAGAAGGTATGGCTTGTAGAGGAAGCCGAAACTCAAATGACGGTCACGACGGCGGAGAAGTCGTTGTCGCCGCATACGTACGACAAAAACATTCCCTTTTGTCGTTTAGTAAACGCTTCGTATAAAAAAGATTCCTTTTGAATAAACGTAAAAGTCAAAGGGGTTTATACACCGTATAAAAGAAAGTTGTGTATAAAATAAAATATGCCTCAACGAAAGGAGATTGAGACGAAGTCCCATACCTCGTATCCGACTTGACCCGACCGTTCTTTAATCTCCTGAATAATAAACTTGAGTTAATCTCTACTTGCTTAAGAACCTTTTTCAAGTTCATTATTCCTTTTATACCATGTTATGAACATCATGTAATCATTTAAATTAATAATGTTCATTTTGTCGGTATTTGGTTCTTAAGTCAAAAATAGACTTCTTACACTTACATGTTGTTAATTTGGTCAAAGGTTCGTTATATCCAGAATGATATTAATGATTTGGATAACATATATATCATATATATTCATCATATACATGTATTTATAATATTACGTCACATTTAGAGGTAAGAAATGAAATGCACCGTTCATGGAGACGGTAAGCCGTACGTACGCATGAACGCTACTTCCATTTCTATTTCGTATTTTCTGGAATGGAATCATAATGATATAAGAGTATATTATAATTCCAGTATAATAACATATATAATATCATTAACTTTATCCTTTACACATCCCACATATGGTATTAACGAATCAAATCACTTTCAGGGGGCGGTAGTCCGCACTTCCTAAAATGAAGATATCGTGTTTACCCATAATGGAAACCATAAAGGTATGACCAAAATGAAAAAAACAGAAGCTTAAGGAAAACATAAACATATTATATATCATATATAAAAATAGTGACATCATAATGACCACCTTTGAAGGTGTTAAATGAGTATTGAACAATCATCGTTTCGGGAGGCAGAATTTCGCCATCCACGGAAACCGTATGTTCTTTAACCATTTGATGTAGTTGTGTGAGAGTGCAGCTCAAATAAATATTATAACAACATCCTAGTATATTGAAGATACTGGTGTTGTTACAAAATAAGTAAATAAAAAGAGTTTAGGGGGTTGGAGAAGCAAAATAAAACAAATGAACATGAGAGAATGAATTACCTTTAGAAGTGTAACTCCTTTTGATTTGAGCCTAAAGGCTTCCTTTGAAAAGATTCTGCCCAAAGGGAATCCTCTAGGATGAGGAGAGGTATGTGGTGAGAGTAAATGAGCAGGGTTTGGCCGAGCCAAAGGCTTGAGGAGTGTGTGAAATGAGGTAGAGGTGGGAGCCTTTTATAAGAGGAGAGGAGGGGCACTTTTGGAAAGTAAAGAAATATTACTTTATTTGAAAATGTGTTTCGGTTTTAAAAGGTCCCACATTGATAGAATTCGTGGATAAGGTGATAAGGGTTCGAAATCCACCCATCCAATAAGTTTTGGACATGTGTAGTTCATAGATTTTACATTGTCTTTCCATTTTATTTAAATCGTCAAATAATGATGTCATCGCTGCATCATTATTATGTCATAAATAATTTAATTTATTTAATGTCTAAAAATCATAAAAAAAATACTATGATGTAGGAAATCTTTTTAGCTTTCCAATGACTATTTATAATCAAATATCGGATCTTTATAACCCCATGTAAAAATTGTTTTCGTAAAACATATTATGTTGGTGTCATTTTTACTTTTACATTAAATAAAAAGTTATTTATGTCATTTCCCAACCAAAATGTCTCCATGGGGTCCCCAAGTTGACCCGTGGCTTGTCTTGGTCGGCCATGACACAACCAATAAGGTTGGGACATGTGTCTAGGTCATTTCATATTATTAAAGCATTATTTATACCTTAAACTACCCTAATTACCACTAATCGCGATTAAAAACTTAATAAGTTACTATTCACCAAAAAAAAATATTTTAATCTCATTGAACCACATTTTACTTCTTAATGACAACCATGTATGTCGGATTTTCAAAATTCAAAACACAATGATGGCAAAATTTCATTTAAACGGAAAATCAGTCTTTATAAGTACCACTTAGTGGTTTCACTATTCATCAAAAATTGAAGTTTTTCAGAAAATTACCAAAAATTCACCCTAAGCTATATTTGATATTCCGAATTCAAAAATGAAGTCTATTTTACAAAATTCAAATCATATAAGTCACATTAATTGATTTAATAATTAATTCCCGCTGCCAGAGTAAAAAGCGTGTTTTTACAAAACAATAATTATCAAAAGATTGACATCAGTTTAAGTCTAATTTCAAAGTGAAATTGATTCCAATGACCACCATTGGATAAAATGGTAAAAATATATTCTAATTTCACTTCAAAACCAATTCAAAACATAATCTAATCATATAAATAAATTAGATTAAAAAGCAGTTTTGATGTAAAATGCAGTATTTTTCACTATTCATTAAAAAATGAACATTGTCAGAAAAATAACAAAAATTCACACAAAGTAAATTTTGATGTCCCAATCATAACGAATAGGTTTATTTTGACAAACATAGTTTATAAAATTGTCAAAAGATAGATTTAAAAAGGGTTTTCCATCGTAAGGAAGTAAAACAATCTTTTAAGAATATTAGTGTATTCCATGCATAAGATTGTATTTATTTTCATTTTAAGCCTCTAAAACACTATCTTAATCATTAATAGACATAGATAAAAATATCTATTATTCATTACTTACTTGGGATGTTACATCCTTCCCCCCTTTAGAAAATTGCGTCCCCGCAATTTATTTACTTATCGAATAAATGGGGGTACTTATCCCTCATTGCATTTTCAGATTTCCATGTTGCCTCTTCAATCATGTGGTTTTTCCACAAAACCTTTACCTGCTTAATCACCTTATTCCGTAACATTTGCTCCCTGTGGTCAAGAATCTGGACCGGTTGTTCCTCATAAGATAGGTTCTCTTCCAGCTGAACTACCTCTGGACTCAAAACATGAGATGGATCTGACATATACTTTCTCAACATCGAAATGTGAAAAACATTGTGTACCTGAGATAAACTCGGAGGTAAAGCCACTCGGTATGCAACTGATCCAACTCTCTCCAGAATTTCGTATGGTCCAACAAACCTTGGACTCAACTTTCCTTTCTTACCAAATCTCATCACGCTTTTCCAAGGAGAAACCTTGAGAAAAACATGATCACCTACCTCGAAAGATAGATCCTTCCTCCGGTTATCCGCATAACTCTTCTGCCTGCTCTGAGCTGTTCTCATGTGTTTCTGAATCAGCTGAACTTTTTCTACCATCTATTCTACCAATTCTGGTCCCATCAACTTCCTTTCACCCACTTCATCCCAGAAAGCTGGAGTTCGACACCGCTTCCCATATAATGCCTGAAATGGTGCCATCTGTATACTGGAATGAAAACTGTTATTATATGAAAAATCAACCAAAGAAAGATGTTGGTCCCAACTTCCCTGATAATCCATAGAACAAGCTCGTAGCATATCCTCCAATGTCTGAATTGTTCGTTCTGACTGCCCATCTGATTGAGGATGAAAAACTGTACTAAAATTTAATTCAGTACCCAACGACTTCTGAAGGTCTTTCCAAAAGTTAGAAGTAAACCTGGGATCACGATCCGATACAATGGAGAGAGGAACTCCATGTAACCTGACTATCTCTTTAAGATACAAACGGGAAAGTTGATCAAGAGAGAAAGTATCTCGTATAGCAAGGAAATGAGCAGATTTGGTCAAGCGATCAACAATAACCCTGATTGCATTATTACCTCGAGATGTCTTCGGTAATCCAACAACAAAGTCCATGGATATATTCTCCCATTTCCACTCTGGCACTGGTAAAGGCTGAAGCATCCCTTTCGGTAACTGCCGCTCTCCTTTAACCTGCTGACAAGTCAAACACTTCACAGTAAAATCAGCAATATCTTTTTTCATTTCATCCCACCAGTAATACTCCCGCAGATCTCTATACATCTTAGTACTGCCCGGATGAACTGAAAACGGAGAACTATGAGCTTCACATAACAACTCTCTCTTCAACTGTGAATCACAAGACACACACAATCTCTTCCCAAATCTCAAAACGCAATCATTATCAATGTTGAATTCAGGCAACTTACCTTTCTGAACCAGCTCTACCTTTTTCTGCAACTCACTATCTTGCTTCTGTGCTTGCTTGATTCTATCTGATAGAGATGATCTCACTGATACCTGAAACAGAACAGAAGGACTTCCTGCACCAACAACTTCTATGCCAAAGTTCATCAAATCCTTAACCAAAGGATCACGTTCCAAACGCAACATTGTTAATGAAGCATTACTTTTTCGGCTCAAAGTATCAGCCACTTTATTTGCTTTTCCCGGATGGTAATGAATTGTACAATCACAATCCTTGATTAATTCCAGCCATCTCCTTTGTCTCATGTTTAACTCTTTCGGAGTGAATATATACTTTAAACTTTTGTGATCGGTATATATTTCACACTTTACTCCATACAAATGATGCCTCCAAATTTTTAAAGCAAAAACAACAGCAGCTAGTTCCAAATCATGTGTAGGGTAATTTACCTCATGAGTTTTCAACTGTCGTGAAGCATAAGCAATTACCTGATCATTCTGCATTAGGACGCAACCAAGTCCTTTCAATGAAGCATCACTGTATATAACAAACTCACCATTCCTGGAAGGTAGTGCCAAAACTGGAGCATTCACCAATCTTCTTTTCAATTCCTGAAAACAATCATCACATTCTTTTGTCCAGATAAACTTAACACCCTTCCGAGTTAGCTTAGTCATTGGACTAGATAACCGTGAAAAATTTCTAACAAACCTTCGGTAATAGCCCGCCAAACCAAGGAAGCTACGAATCTCGGTTACATTTGTGGGTCTTGGCCATTCTTCCACAACTTTTGTTTTTGCAGGATCAACAGTTATTCCATCTTTAGAAACAATGTGACCAAGGAAAGAAATTTGTTGCAACCAAAACTCACACTTGCTGAATTTCCCATACAGTTTCTTTTCTTTTAAGGTTTGCAAGATAACCCTTAAATGTTTTTCATGCTCCTCTTTACTTTTAGAAAACACCAAAATATCATCAATGAAAACCACCACAAACTTATCCAAGAACTCATGGAAAATTCTATCCATTAAGTCCATGAATACAGCAGGTGCATTGTTTAGCCCAAAAGACATTACTACAAATTCATAATGGCCATATCTCGTACGGAATGCGGTCTTCGGAATATCTGCCTCCTTTACCTTCAGCTGATGGTACCCCGATCTCAGGTCAATCTTTGAAAAAAACTGAGCTCCCTGGAGCTGCTCAAACAAATCATCGATATGAAGCAAAAGATATTTGTTCTTAACAGTGATATTATTCAAGGCTCTATAATCAATGCAAAGTCTCATAGAACCATCTTTTTTCTTAACAAACAAAACAGGAGCACCCCATGGTGATGTGCTAGGTCTAATGAAACCTTTCTCTAATAAATCTTGCAATTGCTCCTTCAACTCTAAAAGTTCAATTTGTGCCATTCGATAAGGGGGTTTTGAAATTGGCTTAGCATCAGGAACTAAGTCAACAGTAAACTCAACTTCCCGATCTGGTATTATTCCAGGCAACTCATCAGGAAAAACATCAGGATACTCATTTACCACTGGCACATCATTAATCTGAACAATTTCTTTATTTTCAACGACGTGTGCAAGGTAATATTCATTTCCATCTTTTACAAGTTTCTCGGCCTCTTGATATGTTATCAAAAGTAAGGGTTCATTCTTGTAAACAAACTGAAAGTCTTTCTGAAAAGAAACTTCTTTAGCTCTACAGTCAATCTTAGCATGGTAAATAGAGAGCCAATCCATACCCAGGATAACATCAAACTCTACTAGAGGTAGAACAATAAGGTTTGCAAGTAGGTTCTTTCCACAGATAAGGATAGGAAGATTCTTATAAATTCTTTTTGCCTCAACATTCCCCCCAGGTGTTTTTACCAAAAGTTCAGGAGTCATTTCTTGAGATGGTATTCCCATTTTACTAGAAAAGGTTTCAGAGATGAAAGAATGTGTAGACCCCGAATCAAACAACACACTGGCATAATCTGAAAAAACAAACAAAGTACCTGATACAACTTCATTTGATGGCCCGACATCTGCTGAAGTAGTTGCAAAGGATTTCACCACCCCTTTCTGCTTGTAGTCTAACTGCTTCCCATCACTCAAGCTCCTTGTCGGACACTCGTTTGCATAGTGACCCATCTCATTGCACTTATAACATTTCACTAACTGTAAATCAAATTTGTTCTTACCTTCACCTTGATCCTTTTCAGTGCAATCACGAGCCTTATGTCCCATCTTACCACATCGGTAGCACTTCCCAGAATTCAGAAGACATTCCCCAGCATGCCTTTTGCCACATTTATCACAAACTGGAAACTTAGTTCTCTTACCATCAGACTTTTTTGAAGAATTCTTACCTTTCTCCTGCCACCTCGGTCTCTTCTTCTGCCGGTTGTTATAGAAAACTTGGTCATCGGCAAACTCCATTTCCACCTTCTCAGCACATCGAACAAGCTTTTCATAACTTTTAAACTCACGAGAAGCTAATGCCTTTCGATATTTTGGCTTTAATCCTGAGTAAAAACGATTGATTTTACTATCAAGGTCCCGGATAAAATTTGGAGCATACCTTGCCAATCGAGTGAACCTTTCTTCATAGGCAGCCGCTGAGTCTTCCTCTTGCCTCAATTCCAAGAATTGCTTTTCCATCCTAAGTCGAACAGCCTTAGAAAAATACTTCTCAAGAAACATACCTTTGAATTCATCCCAATCAAGAGTATCAATCTCATCGGCGTCCCTGATATTTTTAACCATAGACCACCACTGATCTGCTTCACCCTCCAAACGGTAAATAGCAAGACTAACCTTTTGATTGTCTGAACACCCCATGACATCAAAAATCTTCTCCAGTGCTTTAATCCACCCTTCAGCTAGCACAGGGTCAGATGCCTCTCTGAATGATGGTGGATGTTGCCTCATGAAATGTTCCACCACTGACATGTTCCTCTGCGGTTGGTCTGGCTGATCTCGTGTATGGATACCACCGCCATTTATCGCTTGAGTCAACTGCGCCATTACTGCAACAAACTGTTCAGTTCCAATTCCGACCATTTCTGGATGCTGATTCGGAAGGTTATTTCCTTCTGTATGCCTTCCTAGCACTGCTTCCCTGTTTCCTCTGCGGAAAACCATTCTGAACAAACATGTCTTAGATGAAGCAACATGGTAATCTTTAAATGCTATATCATTTCAAAAAAAAAAAAAATATTTTTGGATAATCATTTAATAGAATTTTAACTCCTAAAGTTATCTAAACCGACCTTTGATACCAACTATAAAGCCCCAACCTTAAACCTTACTTAATCTTGAGTTATTACAAGATTACACATTGAGGATCTTTTCGGGTTTAGAGTTTTAGAGAATTAGATCATAAAACTTGCATTACATTCCACATATAAACAAAGTGGTTACATAAAGATAGTATTCTTCATTCCCATCAATGGAAACACATTTAAAATAAAACATGGATTCTTTCTTGACACTTCCTTGACACTATCACCTTATCATGTACCTTTTCCGTGACCTGTGAAAAACATTTCAAAAACTTGGGATGAGCATAAAAAGCTCAGTATGAGTTATATAAAAAAAACAAGGAAAGGAAACATGAGTTCTTATATACATAAGAATGAAATCATACTTTACCCATAAAACATAGACACTTTAACATACCTCATAAAATCATGAACAAATCATAGAAATCATAAGACATAAAGGTAACTTGAGGCATTCATAACATCCTTACGTAGGGAGTAACCCTCTTGGTTACGTTTGGAATACCCATCACAGTATATTTCCTAAATCTCTTCGGAGAAACCTTAACGTTTCACTCCTTCGCGTTACCCAATGCATTGGAGAGCTATATCGGGCTCACCCGCCCTTAGTTTATCACGGAACCACCCGTCTTCATAATAATGCCCAAGAACCATAACATAATCGTATCATATAAAACATGCATAAAGGAAACATAACATTTCCACATTTCAATCACAATATATCAATACAACACAAAAAACATTGTGAAAATCATTTTTAATACCAAAATAAAAGAAAAGTAAAACATGGTATTTATTTTTCTTTTAAAAAGAAGATATGGCTTGTAGAGGAAGCTGAAACTCAAATAACGGTCACGACGGCGGAGAAGTCGTTGTCGCCGCATACGTACGACAAAAACATATCCTTTTGTCGTTTAGTAAACGCTTCGTATGAAAAAGTTTCCTTTTGAATAAACGTAAAAGTCAAAGGGGTTTATACACCGTATAAAAGAAAGTTGTGTATAAAATAAAATATGCCTCAACGAAAGGAGATTGAGACGAAGTCCCATACCTCGTATCCGACTTGACCCGACCGTTCTTTAATCTCCTGAATAATAAACTTGAGTTAATCTCTACTTGCTTAAGAACCTTTTTCAAGTTCATTATTCCTTTTATACCATGTTATGAACATCATGTAATCATTTAAATTAATAATGTTCATTTTGTCGGTATTTGGTTCTTAAGTCAAAAATAGACTTCTTACACTTACATGTTGTTAATTTGGTCAAAGGTTCGTTATATCCAGAATGATATTAATGATTTGGATAACATATATATCATATATATTCATCATATACATGTATTTATAATATTACATCACATTTAGAGGTAAGAAATGAAATGCACCGTTCATGGAGACGGTAAGCCGTACGTACGCATGAACGCTACTTCCATTTCTATTTCGTATTTTCTAGAATGGAATCATAATGATATAAGAGTATATTATAATTCCAGTATAATGACATATATAATATCATTAACTTTATCCTTTACACATCCCACATATGGTATTAACGAATCAAATCACTTTCAGGGGGCGGTAGTCCGCACTTCCTAAAATGAAGATATCGTGTTTACCCATAATGGAAACCATAAAGGTATGCCCAAAATGAAAAAAACAGAAGCTTAAGGAAAACATAAAAATATTATATATCATATATAAAAATAGTGACATTATAATGGCCACCTTTGAAGGTGTTAAATGAGTATTGAACAATCATCATTTCGGGAGGCAGAATTTCGCCATCCACGAAAACCGTATGTTCTTTAACCATTTGATGTAGTTGTGTGAGAGTGTAGCTCAAATAAATATTATAACAACATCCTAGTATATTGAAGATACTGGTGTTGTTACCAAATAAGTAAATAAAAAGAGTTTAGGGGGTTGGAGAAGCAAAATAAAACAAATGAACATGAGAGAATGAATTACCTTTAGAAGTGTAACTCCTTTTGATTTGAGCCTAAAGGCTTCCTTTGAAAGGATTCTGCCCAAAGGGAATCCTCTAGGATGAGGAGAGGGATGTGGAGAGAGTAAATGGGCAGGGTTTGGCCGAGCCAAAGGCTTGAGGAGTGTGTGAAATGAGGTAGAGGTGGGGGCCTTTTATAAGAGGAGAGGAGGGACACTTTTGGAAAGTAAAGAAATATTACTTTATTTGAAAATGTGTTTCGGTTTTAAAAGGTCCCACATTGATAGAATTCGTGGATAAGGTGATAAGGGTTCGAAATCCACCCATCCAATAAGTTTTGGAAATGTGTAGTTCATAGATTTTACATTGTCTTTCCATTTTATTTAAATCGTCAAATAATGATGTCATCGCTGCATCATTATTATGTCATAAATAATTTAATTTATTTAATGTCTAAAAATCATAAAAAAAATACTATGATGTAGGAAATCTTTTTAGCTTTCCAATGACTATTTATAATCAAATATCTGATCTTTATAACCCCACGTAAAAATTGTTTTCGTAAAACATATTATGTTGGTGTCATTTTTACTTTTACATTAAATAAAAAGTTATTTATGTCATTTCCCAACCAAAATGTCTCCATGGGGTCCCCAAGTTGACCCATGGCTTGTCTTGGTCGGCCATGACACAACCAATAAGGTTGAGACATGTGTCTAGGTCATTTCATATTATTAAAGCATTATTTATACCTTAAACTACCCTAATTACTACTAATCGCGATTAAAAACTTAATAAGTTACTATTCACCAAAAAAATTATTTTAATCTCATTGAACCACATTTTACTTCTTAATGACAACCATGTATGTCGGATTTTCAAAATTTAAAACACAATGATGGCAAAATTTCATTTAAACGGAAAATCAGTCTTTATAAGTACCACTTAGTGGTTTCACTATTCATCAAAAATTGAAGTTTTTCAGAAAATTACCAAAAATTCACCCTAAGCTATATTTGATATTCCGAATTCAAAAATGAAGTCTATTTTACAAAATTCAAATCATATAAGTCACATTAATTAATTTAATAATTAATTCCCGCTGCCAGAGTAAAAAGCGTGTTTTTACAAAACAATAAGTATCAAAAGATTGACATCAGTTTAAGTCTAATTTCAAAGTGAAATTGATTCCAATGACCACCATTGGATAAAATGGTAAAAATATATTCTAATTTCACTTCAAAACCAATTCAAAACATAATCTAATCATATAAATAAATTAGATTAAAAAGCAGTTTTGATGTAAAATGCAGTATTTTTCACTATTCATTAAAAAATGAACATTGTCAGAAAAATACAAAAAATTCACACAAAGTAAATTTTGATTTCCCAATCATAACGAATAAGTTTATTTTGACAAACATAGTTTATAAAATTGTCAAAAGATAGATTTAAAAAGGGTTTTCCATCATAAGGAAGTAAAACAATCTTTTAAGAATATTAGTGTATACCATGCATAAGATTGTATTTATTTTCATTTTAAGCCTCTAAAACACTATCTTAATCATTAATAGACACAGATAAAAATATCTATTATTCATTACTTGGGATGTTACATTTCCAACATGGCGTGTGGGGATTTGCATGACATCAATTTTGTGTAGATTGTGTTGGATAAGGCTTTTCCTAATGCGCTGACTCCTTCGACTTCGACATCCAGTTCTTTACAGTCTCCTGATAAAGCTCTGCTATCCATATTGACCAAAATTTCTTGAATAACAGCTGTATAAACATCCATGTCGAAAGATCAGAAATAGTGCTGCATCTAATCCTTTCTGTGCTCAACTGTTGGTCACGTAAATGCCTTCGCACAAGAAATACGTTTGTGTAAGTCTTATGTGAAAACAGAGCACCTAGCTCATTTGATCTTCCACCAAGCCTTCTTCTCTCACCAAATGACGCGATTAGTGCCTTATTTATAGGCAAAATCGATCCGGAAACCATGTGCCGCGCAACCCTTTGCGATTTCGGAAAACGCGTCGCCTCTAATTTGCAAATGTCATCGAGTTCACGAAACTGAAGTTTCGCGAGCATCCGCCTATTTGCCTTAGAATTCTTCCTTTGCTCCAAATTTTTGCGCAATCTTTTCGGACATGCTTGAAACTCCTTTGAAGCTTTTCCTTCATGAATGTTTCATGGTCTTCTCCATTTTGGAACCTTGTCAACATGTTTTGTCAACACTACTACTCTCATATTCATGTCATAATTACTGTGCATTGCGCTATAAGGCATCCTACACCTTAAACAAAACCCCTTCTTCCTTCTTTCTCCCCACTCTTGGGCCGTCTGCCTCCCCCTCTTTGTGCTGCTTGCTTTAGTGCCCGCTGACTAGTCATTGCGGGAATGCTTCCCATTCTTCTATTTGGTTGAGACGAGGTCCAATTATGTTGTTGTGAATCGGGACAAAGAGGGTCTATGATAGGACCCACACCAGTAGTTGCTTTAGAACCGACGACTTGTATAGAATATGAGCAATCCAGTAGCAGAATTACAGAAGGTGGGAGGAGGAGAAGACTCGAGAGGCGACGCCGCACTCCCGCCCAAGCCTTAACGACCGACGTCCCAAGCCAATGAATGACTCACTCAAACATGATAATCCCTCCCTCCTTACTCTCTCCGCTCCTATTTATAACAACTCCACCCCCCATGTGCCTCTTAGCCTTCCTAACAAATCCTCTCCTTCAAAAGACAATACTGCCCCGACAGTCCATACCCACTTGCGTACTAATAGGACCTCAAACTTAAGAAAGGATTTCTAAGGAAAAATCAATTGTATTATGCTGAAAATCAATTACAATCCTCATGATTGAGGAAGAACTACACTAGGAATTCAATGGAAAAACAAGATAGAATGAAAAAGGAAGAAATCTCTCTTGAATGTCACGCCAGAAGCCAAGCTGAAGCTCCCTTTGCAGATCTCTGCAGCTCGAAAGAATAACCCCCCCCTCTCCCTCCCCCCAAACTGAGTGTAAACAATATAACCACCTTTTATTGTAAAAGACCGAGTGTCCTTCATTTAACAGACTGATACCTCCTTCTAGAATAGGTCTTAAGTGGCATAGGAGTCTCCAAATTACTCGCCTGAATTCCCATCCTATCAATTTCGTTTCCTGAACACCCATCCTATCAATTCCGTCCGCCTGAAATTTCACCTTGTCCCTAAGGTGGAAGAAAGAGAATTGATTCCAAAACGACTGGGCATTTTTTTAAGTATCACCCGAAGCTGGACGACCACACCAATGAACTAAACATTGAAGATCAGAACCACTGCCACAGAATGCCTGAACAATGCCTGAACAGAATCCGGTAGAACTTGCTTTGGAAGGTCCTCACAAAAATGTTGGGGAAGTTACTCCAAAACATGGTCCCCAACATCCAATTTAAGCTGAGTGTGAGACATAGTCGATAAGCAACAACCTCCATGCGAGAAACAATGGAAAACGGGCCATAAAAATGCGGAGCAAGCTTAGGATTAACTTTAGAAGATGAGACAGTAGGGTTCGGGAAGCTTGACAAAAACTGTTGGAGTCTGCATCTCACATCGGACTAGTGGTCTGATGTGGGCTTCATTATTCATTATAAAATAACCTCAAAGTCTCTTTTAGAGATGTACCTTGGGTTTTGGGTCTCACCTCTCTGTTATCCTTTCACATGGTATCAAAGGAGGTTTAATCCAACCCGAGCCTCCCTTGGGGACTCTTAGTTATGTCCGGCCCCGCCCTCCCTGCGGACTCCCGACATTGTTTGGCCCCGCCCTTCCTTCCACCTCCCGATCAGCGCGGCGCATCCCGGCCCGCCCTCCCACGGTGCATCCCCCTCCGCTGCGCACTTCTCCTCCCGTTGCGGCTCCCGGCCCCCGCCTCCGTCGCGCCCCTCCCTTCCGTGACGGCTTCCCCTCCCGTCGCCCCTCGTTCGAGGGCCCTCCAGCGGGGCTCCCTTCCGATGCATCCTTTCCTGACGAGCTCCCCTCCTGTGCGACCACCATCGACGGAGCGACGCACCTCCACTCGCGTTGCCCTTCTCCAGCGGTCGCGACATCTCTTGACGACCCTCCTCACACATCACCAACAGCAGCGACGATCCTCTGCTCCAGCACTCCTCGTGGGTCGTTGGTGTTTTTCTGCTCTTGCTGGCCCTGACCGCGAGGCGCTTCCGCTGAGCCCCGTCGTCAGCCTTTGCTGGTTCCTTCCGCTGAGTAGCGGCGAAATCCCGTCAGCTTTCCAGGCGTTCTAACACCGGCCCGCCAGTGCGGCTTTACGAGCGCCTCAACAACCGGCCCCTCCAGTGCGGCTTTCCCGGCGCTTTATCGTCCGGCACCGCCAGTGCGGCATTCCCGGCGTTCCGACGACCGACACCGCCAGTGCAGCATTCCTGGCGCCTTCGACGACCGGCCCGCCCGTGCGGCTTTTTAATCATCCATTTTTTCATCTTGAGGGGGAACTGCGATCTTGAGGGAGAGTTGCAATCGCACATGATTTCTTTTCTGTTTTGTCTTGTTTTGTAATCAAGCTGGGTATGTCATACCCAGCTTGAGGGGGAGTGTTTGCGGCGTATGTTGATTGCTTTGTTTTTCTTTATGTGTTCAAGCTAGATACGCCTAGCTTGAGGGGGGGAGTGTTGGAGTCTGCATCCCACATCGGATTAGTGGTCTGGTGTGAGTTTTATTATTTATTATAAAATAACCTTAAGGTTTCCTTTAGAGATGTACCTTGGGTTTTGGGTCTCACCTCTCTTTTATCCTTCTACAAAAACAAAATCACCAGGTTGAAAAGAAACGTCCTGACGCTTCTTATTTGCCAACTGCCGCATAAAGTCTTGGGCTGACATCAAATGCTGTTGTAAACTATAGAGAGCTTCATCTCTATCAATCAATGCTGCAGCAACAGTATCAAGAGCTGTATCTCCTGGAATATAATGTGGCAAAGTGGGAGGTTTGTGACCATAAACTGTTTCGAAATGAGTAAGGCCAGTAAAAACATGAAAGGACGTATTAAAACAAAATTTGTCCCATGGTAACCAGCGAACCCACTGCTTGGGCTTATCAGAAGAGAAACGATGCAAGTTTGTTTCAAGGCTGCGGTTGACCACTTCAGTCTAACCATTCGTTTGAGGATGATAAGAAGAGCTCATTTTTAGCTTAGTACCATGCAAGCAAAACAATTCTTTCCAAAATAAACTAGTAAACATTGGATCACAATCACTAATAATAGCACTAGGCATGCCATGCAAATGAACAATTTCCTTCATAAAAAGTTCAGCGACCTCCTTAGTCGAAAAAAGATGTTTTAGAGGTAAAAAATGAGCATATTTGGAAAGACGGTCCACCACAACAAAAATTATTTCTTACCCTTGTGATTTGGGAAGGCCGGAAATCAAGTCTATTGAAACTTCTTCCCAAATCATATCCGGAATCGAAAGGGGCTGGAGTAAACCTGTTGGGCTTAAAGTTTGGTACTTATGTCGTTGACAAATAGCACATTTCCGGACAAATTTCAGTATAGTTTGGGTCATACCTTGCCAAAACAAGCCTGTTGCCAAAAGTTTGTAAGTTTTCAAATAACCCTTATGACTGCCAAGAGGTGAAGCATGGAAATAATCTAATAGGAGGAATCAGTCAGGGAGTTTTAGAAAGTACCAGGTGACCCTTAAAAAACAGCAGATCATTTTGCAGCGAAAAACCAGGATAGGAGCCGGGAGCTGGAGAGCCAAAATTTGGTCCTGGATGAATTTATCACGGCTGTTCTGAGAATGGACCAGGGGCATATCAATCCAACAAGGTTCGGAAAGAGCCATTTGACAAAATTGGGTGGTAGGAAGTCTGGAAAGAGCATTCGCAACAGAATTCGTGTTTCTAGATTTATAAACAACATCATAATCATTTCCCAGCAGTTTAGCCTGCCAGCATTGCTGGTCCATAGAAGCTATATGCTGATTTAAGAGATGTTTTAAACTCTTATGATCAGTAAAGACAACAAAGCGTCTACCAAGAATATATTGTCGGCAGTGTTGGACAGCGTGAACCAAAGCCATTAATTCTTTTTCATAAACGAACGTATGTAAAGTGACAGGAGACAAGACCTTGCTGTAATGAGCAATAGGACGCCCTTCCTGCAAGAGTACTGCACCCAAACCACCTCCCAAAGCATCACACTCTATGGTAAATTGTTTAGAAAAATCAGGTAAGCGAAGCACCAGAGCAATTATTGAACTCAAAATTCAAACGCAGAAGCAGCAACAGATCCCCAGTGATTTTTTTTTTTTGGTAAGGTCCGTAAGCGGTTTGGCCAATTTTCCATAATCCTTGACAAATTTACGGTAATAGCCTGAAAGTCCCAAAAAACCACGTACCTCTTTAACATTATGAGGAACCGGCCAATTCAAGTCGTTGGAAATTTTTTGAGGATCCCTAGCAACACCATCAGAAGTAATACGGTGGTCGAGGTACTCAACTTCCGGTCTACCAAAAAAACATTTCTCCCGGTTTACATGAAACTGATTAAGCTGCAGAATAGTAAGCACCTGCTTCAAGTGGTCTGCCAAAAAAACATTTCTCCCGATTTACATGAAACTGATTAAGCTGCAAAATAGTAAGCACCTGCTTCAAGTGGTCCCAAATGATCCATCGAACTGCTACTATAAACTGGTATATCATAAAAAAAAACTAGAACAAATTTCCGTAGGAGTGGTTTGAACAAAAGATTCATAGTGGCTTGAAAAGTAGCAGGGGCATTCATAAGGCCAAAGGTCATGACCAAAAATTCATAATGCCCTTCATGGGTACGGAAAACAGTCTTGTCAACATCCTCTTCGTGGACTCGGACTTGGTGGAAGCCAGATTTGAGGTCCAATTTAGAAAAGAATCGGGCCCTAAATAATTCATTCAACAATTCATCAATAATGGGTATGAGAAATCTGTCCGGGATAGTTTGCTTGTTTAAAGCTTGGTAATCAACGCACATCCGCCAACCATCTTTTTTACGGACCAAGATAATCGGGCTAGAATATGGGTTGGTATTGCTACGAATAGCCCCCTGCTGAATCAAATCGGCTACCTGTCTTTCCACTTCGTCTTTCATTAAAAAAGCAATTTGGTAAGGTTGAACATTAACCGGAGACACTGGTTCATGAAGTGTGATGGCATGATCCGAGGAACGCTGAGGCGGAAGTCCCCTGGGCTCTTCAAAGACCCGAGGGTACTGCTCTAACTTAACATGTAAAGCAGAATCAAACTCCAGTGGAACTGAAAGAGCCTGCTCAGTTTTATGAATTCCAGGATGCCACTGGGCGCCCAATGCAAAGGAACTATGATCAGCCAAAAGGGTTTGCAAAGCCAAAGGAGGATCCTGACTGGGCTGTAGCCCCTGCAAGGTTACTGGTTGTCCTCGAAATACAGAACTCATAGTTAAGTTCTTCCAATGAGAAGTAACATAGCCCAAAGTTTCCAGCCAAATTACACCCAAAACTAGATCAGGACCGATAGTATTAAAAAGATAAGCATCCATGTCAATAACCAAACTTCCCAAAAGCGCCGGTAAAGACTTGCATATCCCACTAGAAGAAATCCGCTGACCATCTCCTAAACGAACTCCAAAAGGTTTTGTTGGGGATACTGGAACAACCAAAATGTTGCGGAAATGTTGGGAGCAATGAAACAAAGAACGGATCACAGAAGAGTAAAAGGAAAAAAAAATTACAAGGACACAAGGATTTACGTGGTTCGGGAATAATTCCTACTTCCACGGAGAGGCATAATAACTTCACTATGAAAAATCCGGGAGCACAATTTACAGGATTTTCTCACCAGAAACCCTAGCCCAAAATGGGCCACAAATGGAGAAGACGATCCACTGTTCCACCAACTGCACATGAAGTCCACGTCACTACAGTGAAAGTCGGCCACCCAAGTCAAAAAGTGTTACAGTGGTTGCCGGCTGGAAGTCCAAAAGGCTGCAGTAAAGTTGATTCCAAAATCCGCAGTGCTACAGTGCTCTGTCGGTGTTGGTCGGCCAGCTTTGTTACAGTGGTCAGAGATGCTACAATACCCGAAAAATTGGGCCGGACACCTTCAGCCCCCGAACCCCCGGAGCAGGGCATGTTGCCCCCTGCAACCCCCAACGAGCTCACCGCGGAGCTCGACCCGCGAAAGTTGCAGGCTGGTGTGCTGTACGGGCCACAAGCATTCAGCCAAACCGGATCGGGCTACACCAATCGAACTCAAAATTGTAAGTAATTTTGTTGAAACAAAATTATGGCTTGCGCCACTGTCCACAATCACCAAAATTGGCACATCAGAAATAGATCCTTCAAGAATCATCGACTTCCCCAAATTCCTTGCTTGGATAAAAATCCTAAGCTCAAGGCATGACAAGACATCTCCTAATTTGCTTCTATTTCCAGAACTTCTGGAGATTCTGAAGTTGCCAAGTTGACCTCCTCACCTTGAGGTTGAACATACTCCCAAACCATAGTCGAAATCCCTTGTCTGGGCATTTATGAGCTGGACCATATTTAGCACCACAAGAATAACACAGTCCTTTAGCTTTTCTTTCTTTAAACTTAGTACGAGAAATGGTGCGAGCACCCTTCCATTTTGGGAACTCTTACTTCCATTCTACAAAACGCCCCTATCCAAGTTCACCGGGGCTTGGTTGAACTTAACATTTGCACCGCCACCAGAACGTGCATAAGATAATGGTAACGCTGCCCGACTAGGTGCTTGTGCAGGCAATATCCCTTTAACCAGTAACTCGCGCTCCACACTGCGAGTTAAGGAAATAAGTCGGGCTTTAGTAGTAGACTCATGAGTAGCGACTGTGGTTTCAATTTCTGGACGTAAACCGCCCAAAAAAAAACTGATATACCAGGTATCAGGTAAACTAGAAATACACAACGTAACTTTCTCGAAGTCATTTATATAATCCTCTACCGTGGCTTTGATCGCACCGCGATTCGCTGTTTTATTTAACTCTTACACCATTGTGTTAAACTAGTTTTATATTGAAAATTATAAAATTAATAACAAATTTCACTTCATGTTTGATTCAATTATTTTGTATTTATCACTGTTAAAAAGGACAATGTTACTTGTTTTGATAATTACATTGCAGGTGGAGATGAATTGGAGGATCCATGACGAAGTTCAAGAGGAATCGGCCAAACCGCTCAAGATCCAAGCACAACAGTGGACTAAACCGCACACTCATACTAATTCGGGCATCCAATTGGGCTGAAATTTTGTTAGAAGATTCATAACTTGGTGGGCTACAACTTTCATGAAGGAACCCAAACCCAATTCGTCCATTAAGAGGCCCAAACGAACTGATTTGCCAATAGAATGAATCTGCACGAAGTCAAAAGTTTGACATGGTGATAGACAAGTAACATTATCTGATCGCCAAATTTGACATGGAGATAGACAAGGTGTCGGCCAACAACTTTGTAGTGTTGTCCAAAGTGATTTAAGACAATCTGATCGCCCAAAACCATGGACCAAGTGGATTCTCGAAATCAGGGTGCTCAAAACCACCTCCCACTTTGCCTATAAATTGGCACCTTGGACACCCAATTTGGAAGTTCAACCAGGAGGTAAGGTGCTGCCATTTTGGAGTCCCAAAGGAGTCCTCTCATCATCCTTAGAAGTTCTGGAGTCTATGGGAAGTGCTACATCAACATATCTCTCTTCCTCCCCTCTTATGGATTTCTAAACTCGTCGTGATCACCCGAGGGGGTGTGATGTAAATCCCAAGCTTTGTTTTTGTAATATTTGAATGGTCTTTTAAATTCCAGGTTTGTGTGTTATTTTTCATCATCCACTCTTCTTTTATTGAGTTATGTACTGGTATGTCATGCTCAACTCATATGATCATGTTTGAGGGTACCCTTTCACGTAATGTTTCACTCACTATTCACCATTTCTTCTTCCCTCTTTTAATTGCGGTGTTTGTGTGGTTCATATTGGTCAATTGAACTCACATAAACACTGTCATGGCCATGCACTTTCATGTCATGGTAACACAAATAAATAACATACAAACCTGGACAACGCATCGAGTTCTTCGTGTGTTGTCTTGGTGAGTTTTGGTAATGAAGTCGAACACAATTTGCCCAATCATCGGTGGAATCCGGTAAATCATTTTGCGTTTCCGACTGAACCCTAGGAGGTATCCTAGTGTAAACTCAGTAATATCCTAGTTATAGGTGTTACAAACCGGAGATTAAAAGATTATAACTTTGTCTCTTGAAGCGATTAAGGATGAAAATCATGAGATTTTCCCGGGTTGATCACGTTTAATTAATTTTATCCATTTATGCTTTGTTTTATTGTTTTCCTTTTTCTATTGTCTTCCTAAAACATCAAACCCCAAGTTTTCCAAATCCCATTTCCCTTTCATTTTCATAATAAAAAAAAGCTTTTTCTTAAATTAATGATCTAAGGTTCCGTCGAGAGACGACCTAGGGTTCCTGCTATACTGCAGAAATTCTAGTAAAACTAAACATCTAATTTGACGCGCTCGACAACGCGATCATTCTTATTGCCTATAATACCTTTAAGCTGCTTCAAAGGATCGTTTTCCATGGGTAAACCAAAACGACCTAAGAGTTCGGCCTTGAACTCCTCCCAAACAAGAGTCGGCCGCATCTTCAACAAAGAGAGCATCCAATGTTGAACATGGCCTTCCATACACAGCTGAGCGATTTGTACTTGTAGATGACAATGAGGTTTATGGATCATAAAATATGTCTCAGCTCGGGCTAACCACACTACTGGACCGTCCCCTGAGAAAATTGGCAACTCGACACGCTTGGCTAAAGAACTCAACTCTGCACGCATAGCCTCCCCTATGTCATTCTCCTCATAACAGATTCTGTCCATTTTTTCCTGGACGACTCGTTTTTTCGTTTTTCTGTGCGAGCAACAGAACCTGTGGGAAAACAATTACTCCCTTGCACCTGACGATCCTCTGGAGGCGAAATCCGCACCCCTTCGTTCATCTCCAAAATGTCCTAGCGAACCTTAGAAGTTTCCGGCACGTCCTCCAGGGGATGTCCCGAACTTGGAAATGTTTGTCGGACGAATAATTCTGCAATGACCTTTGTTCTTGAAGAGTCCACGTTAATGCTTCAACCGAAACTTGTAACTGTTCTTGAAGCTTCTGAGAAAGAACGTCTATTGTATGCCTAACCTCTTTTGAAATTTACGTCAGTCAATTGTTGTAACTCAGACTGCCACAATGTCTCCGCCGTCTGAACCCGCCGCATACATTCCATCTGAGTTTCTATATTTGCTACTCTTGCTTTCATCCTTGTCGGGATCCACCAAAGGAATCGATCCTATCCCAAGCTGCTCGATACTCAATGAAAACACCAAATAATAGGACCTCAAACTTAAGAATGGATTTCTACGGAAAAATCAATTGTATTATGTTGAAAATCAATTACAATCATGATTGAGGAAGAACTACACTAGGAATTCAATGGAAAAACAACATAGAATGAAAAAGGAAGAAATCTCTCATGGTTGTCACGCTAGAAGCGAAGCCGAAGCTCCCTCTGCAGATCCCTGCAGCCCGAAAGAGTAATCCTCCTGTCCCCCCCACAAAACCGAGTGTAAGCAATATAACCACCTTTTATTGTAAAAGACCAAAATGTCCTTCATTTAACGGACTGATACCTCCTTCTAGAATAGAATAGGTCTTAAGTGGCACAGGAGTCTCCAAATTACCCTCCAGAACACCCATCTTATCACGTACAGTCCCACCCCAACTACCTAACACTGCCGTCTCCTTTAAAATCACATTGTCCTCAAGGTGAGACATATGGTGATTTTTTGGTCCAGTAACTATTGTTGCAAGTCCCATGGTTACTCGCTCAGTCGTGCGCCATCCACTGCACGGTCTGTGATTGTCGACTTCGTCCTGCCCCATTCTGCACATACACTCAGCACAATCATCCAAATATTCCTCCTCGCTTGATGGTCATCCCGCAGAAGGTATGCCAGCGGTTTTCGATGCTGCTCCTTCCGGTGCGGAGGTTTGTGATCCTCCATGTTCTTCCTGCGGTTCCTAGTTTCCCCCAACCGAATCATTTTTGCCCAATCCAAACTATCAACGCGGTCCACTGCCGTCAAATTAAGTCCAACTACAGAATATTTCGGCACTGTGTCCTACTGAAGGGGTGTCAGTTCCTCCAAAGTAGGCCAAGAGAACTCCATGCGCTGCTTCGTGGATGATGAGTCTGGTGTGTGACCAAGTGAATGTGCGACCACCCCCACGACCAACGCCTGTACCTCCACATCACTAGATGCTACTGTTGGCGTCACTGCATCCGACTTCTCTGTGCTCGCAATTTCCGATGGAGGCATGCCTAAGTCTAGTTCGTCTCCCTGCTTTGCCCTCGCCTCGTGATGACACAATCTCCCAGCTGCCTGATGTCCCTCTCCCCAGGCGTGCCAAAATTCCACCGTCGAAGCCAGGCTGTACAACGCTGCCTCATCACACTGCTTTGCCTCCACTCCGCCAAATGCTGTGGACTGTGTGTCAAGGAACGCGGTTGAATTAGTAGGCGAGAACCTCGCCCAGGCTAAAGTAGGGACATCTTGCTCTGTTTCTTCAACTCCTGATGTAAACAAGTTTGGTTTCTTTATGATCTCTGTTGACTGCTCAGTAGCCTGTAATAGACGTGGAGTAGGTGACAAGTGACGTACGACGCATGTCGTCATTAATATGTGCCGCTAAAACCGCATCCCGTTCCTCAGCCAGGACAAATTTTTTCGCGTCGTCTGCCCCCTGCTTTCTCTGTTAACCCGCAACAACGCTAGCGACAGACTGCACGGAGATGGAGTGCGCCTCTTGCTGCGCGATCGTCAGAGAAAGTGTCACAAACCAGCCCGAATACCCTGGTAACCCGATAACCGAGCCGGCCCTGACATAGCCCGAAGGGCGTTTCCGATCCCCACGGGTCGGCGGCTAGCACCTGGCATCGTACAACACACAAGTGGGAACGATTTTGCCAGAAGAATGCGGAAGCAAAAGAGAACAAAGCAGTATGCATAACATAAGAAACTCCACTGGGAGTGATGTACCAGAATACAAAGAGGCATAAAAAGCCCACAGTACTACAACTCAAGTACTGAAAATGGGAAAACAGCCCCAAGGTCCCTAAGGACACAACTCACCAAGAGAAGATCAACAACAGGATCCACCTCCAAGAGATTCCTTCCCTTTGCTCGAGCCTGAAAGAAGGAAATCTACAAACACCCAAAGACAAAAGTAGGGTGTGAGTCTAAGCCCAGTAGGATACCACCAAAGATTCCGTAACAGATGCCAAATACATGTTATCCAAAGAAAAGCTTTCCATTTTCAAATAAGCAGGTTTGGAAAATCAAAAGCATATTCTAACAAAATATGCTATACATTTTCAAATAATGGAAATAGATATTTTAAGTAAAGGCTTTACAATGATGAAATATTTCTAAAACAACGGCTTAAGTAAAACATTTATATAAAACAGTTTATATAAATTTAGCAGGCATGTAAGCAGTTCAAAAGTATTGACATACATTTATATCTCAAATATAAATAAACAAGCGAGCAACATGGTCATCTGCCAAAAGGTACGATGGTATTAATCAGTTATAGGATTCCGCACTCTCTATGTGAACTTAGCAAAATGTGTATACACACGTCCCTATGACACTGGCCAAAGGAGACTCGTCACCAACCCATCGGGGATGTGACCCGCCGCAAGTATGTTTTAGAACGTTGTTGTAGCGTAGAGTGTATCCAAATAACTCACTAACTACCTAAGGCTTGTATGCACTCTTACATGATGGGCAAACTATTTTAAGAATGCTTAAAATACGATCAATCCCATTCTTCCATTTCAAAAGTGCCAATTTCATTCCATTTAAAACCAAAACAGATTTTATTCAAAACATGCTTTTTTCACAAGTTAAAACCAATGGGTTTCTATTAAATCATTTTAAGCCATTTTCATAAGTTTGAAATCCATTCAAAACCAATTTCATCATTTCACATTTCTTTTCCTCAATTAAATTCAACAATTTAATTGAAACCATTTCCATCAAATCTGCAATTTAAATTCAACAATTTAAATCGGCCAATTTCCATAAACACACCCAATTCAATGGAATTGGGGTTTTCCAAATTTCCATGCCAAAACCATTTCAAATATCTCAACTCACTAGAATCGAGTTTTTATCAATTTAATTGAAAATAAACTTGAGCAATTGAATTTAAATCAACAATTGAAATAAATCAAGCAAATACAATGATAATTAATTTGGCAAGTCGGGACGGAACCACCTACCTCAAAGGTTTTGACCAAAACCACAACGGTCGAGAACGTTCAAGAAAACCGGGTTGCTTCTTCAAGAACCCACCTTAGATCTCTTCTCCTAGAAAGACCAAGACCAAAACTCATCAAACTTGGTACCACACACTTAGATCTACCCATTACGGGCATAGATCTAAGAAACTGAGAGAAGATGAGAAGTAGATCTAAGTAGATCTAAGAAACCGATCAAGAACGATGAAGAACGATCACATACCTCAAGAATCCGACTTCGATTCACCAAGAGGAGCCTATGGATCGCCTCTGGAACGATGGGAGAACCCTCTCTGACCTTAGGAGAAGACAAATCCCGAGTTAAGGCCGCTTAGGATGAAAAACGAGGCACTTAAAGGCAAAACCGAGCAAGATCCACAATTTAAGGATCTCATTTAAGTAGCCGCACGGTTTGGCCGCACGGTTTGACAAACCGTGCGCTAACCGTGCGTGAGCTACTGCCTCGGCCACCCTTCTCGCACAGTTCGGCCACACGGTTAGACAAACCGTGCGCCGCCCGTGCGTGAGCTACTGCCTCGGCCACCCTTCTCGCACGGTTCGGCCGCACGGTTAGGAAAACCGTGCCCCGCCCGTGCGTGAGCTACTGCCTCAACCTCCCTTCTCGCACGGTTTGGCTGCACGGTTAGACAAATCGTGCGCCGCCCGTGCACAACTCAAAGTCCTTTAGATTTCCTTAAAAGTTCACCCAAACGCACCCCAAGTCACTACTCCAAAACAGAGGTGCTTAGAAACATCAAAAGTACCTGGAAACGTAACGCGATGTTACAGAAAGCGGATGCACCTCCTTCTGCATACGCGAGTTGATCGCCTCCTTAGCCTGCGTTGACTGAACAAGTTCCTTCCGCCTTGGCGCCAGATCGAACTGAACTGCTGCATTGCGGTTCTGCACCGTCGTGTCGTTAGGCATGTCAGGACTCCCTTAAAACTGATCAGACACCAAAGAGGATCGAGCCGCCTCGTGCGTCCAATTACCAACACCTTCGACTGAGCGTGTACGGACCTCCGCCATATCCTGCATCGGTCGAACACGTTTCGTATGCCGTGCTTGTGCCGTTGATCCACTATTGACATTCGGCTCATGCTGCTGCAGCTCCTCTCGTCAACACATCCACAGTATAAGTGTTTTTCGGAATTCAGCTTCCTCTTGCCAGTGGCGAGTCCAGTTCTGCTCCCGCGTTGCTGGTCGGGCTGCATCTTTAGGAGCCTAGCGGTGATCTCCACGCTGACTCACTTAACTGAATAATCCCTCCCTTCTTACTCTCTCTTGGCTCCTTATAACAACTCCACTCCCCCATGCGGCTCTTAGCTTCCCTAACAAATCCTCTCCCTGAAAAGACAATACTGCCCTTGACAGCCCATACCCTCTTACTTACAGGCCCACCCCAAGTACCTAACAGTCTGCTGCCATGCACCTTATTTGTGTTCATTTAATTTGCCCGGCCCCCCTCCATGAAAAAATTGAAGACCCACTCATTTCCTTACTGTTACCTCAACATGCTTAGCCAGGCGCATCGCTTGTAACTGCGTTTCTGGATTGTGTATACGAACTGAACTGTGAATCTCTTCTCGCAACCCATGAAGGAAATATCCTACATATTGCTGTTCTGGTTGGCACGGTAGCAACTTTGCCTGATATTCACTCAATGCAATACTGCACTGTTCACTTTTGCTGTTGTGCAGCCATATCTTCATATGGATTTTGAATTTTCAGGCCATTAAATTGCTTCATCAATTCCTCTTTAAACACGGGTCAAGTCATTTCAGGTTGTACTTCCCCTAAAGATAGTGAACTAGTGGATTGCATCGCCCTCCATACTTACCTGGGCAAGTGATACCTTCGTCTCCTCCGATGTCTGATTGATCTGGAAATACAATTCAGCCCGCGTAATTCATCCCCTCAGATCCCTCCCATCGAACGCTGGTAGCTCTACCTGTCCTGCAGCTGTGAAAGAGCTGTCTCTATGCAGTGCTGAAATCATCAGTTATTGTTTCTCTGGAATTTCGAACTACCATATTTTTAAATCTGTTTTGCTTGTATTGTTTTTGGTTTATGCTTTTTCCATCATAAAAGTGTGTGTTGTATTTTTGGTCGTGCCTCCATAAAAGGCAGATTGTGTAATTCGGCTGTGGCTCCTTAAACAAAAGGCAGGTTGTGTGGTTGTGCCTCCAAGACAAAAAAGGAAAACAACATAAGGAGTCTTTTAAGTCTATGAACCAAGTTATCACATCTAGACCCTTACAACTTATTCATCTTGACCTATTTAGACCCGCATAGACAGCTAGTTTAGGTGGTAAGAAATACACTCCAGTGATTGTTGTTGATTTTACCAGATACATCTGGATATATTTTCTATTACAAAAGCATGATACGGTATCCAAGTTTTCAAGTTATTGTAATCTAGTTCATAATGAAAAATGTTACATGATCATATCTATTAGAAGTGATCATGATAGAGAATTCCAGAACACTGAATTTGAAGACAATTGCAATGAATCTGGATATTGTTATAACTTTACTGCATCCAAGTCTCCATAGCAAAATGGAATTGTTGAGAGAGAAAATAGAGCAATTCAGAAAATAGCAAGAAATAAAGTTCTTTTCAAGTAAACGAATCTATTCCAATTTCATGCAGTTCTATTATTGTTTTTTGGTTAATATTTATTTATTTGCATATGTCAAATATACTATTTCTAATGGTTAATATATACTTGTAACTTCTATACAATGGTTACTCTTAATGGTTGCATATCAATTTTTTTTAAGTGTTGTATACCCGACAACTATATACCCAACTAATATATACACAACTGTTACATGCTGATCGCATTACCCTCTCACCTTCTTGTATATTCTCTCAAATACTTTTCAAAGCAAAGTGTCTATTATATTTTTAACATTTTTCATTCTCTGTACTCTGATTTTAGCGGGTATGATTTTTATGGGAGAATATGACACTGAATTTCTATCTTGCAGCCATGATCTTCATTTGTATTTATCGTTCATTATTATTTATAGCGGTCATGATGAATATGTGCATTTGATTTGTACTATTTTTATAATGAAATAATACCATGTTGTTTTTCTTGATAAGGGTATGTTAGGAATATAGGGGGCTGTCAGTGTGGGGCTGTGTGTGTGTCTGGAAGGAGTGAATATTTCCCCAGGGGCAATGTGGTCATTTGGTTTATTAGTGGTTGGGGTAGTTGGCTGGGTTATTAAATAGGAGAGAGGCTGGAGATAAGGGACACGATTTATTTTGGGTTTCAGCTGGTTGATGTGTAAGGGGGTCCGACCTTGGGAGGTCAGGCCAGGGCTGCGGCGAGTGGTCTTCTCCTGCAGCTCCTCCTCCTCCTTCCAACTGTAGTTCTGTCTCATTTCTTTTGCAAATACTGAATATATTGCTGTTTATTCCCTTCCTACCGCTTAAATTCTGATGCAAGACATACCGTTAGGTTTGTTACCTAACAATTGGCGACTCTGCTGGGGAAGCTCGTGGGAGAGACTAATGAAGTGACAGCTCACACTCTGAGGAACTGATCGCTGCGACTGTTTCCTGGAGGCGCTGTTCGTTGGAAAAAAAAAGAAAGAAAGAAACGAAGTCCTTAGTATTTTCTCTCTCTACCACTTATTTTTTGGGGGAATGACAACGGGGGACCAAAAGTCCCCCGTAATACCGAAAAGGGACCAAACCCAGTTCTATGAACAGTAAAAAACACTGTTCACAGAACTATGATAGGTCCCTTTTTGGTATTAGGGGGGACTTTTGGTTCCCCACTGTCATTCCCCCTTTTTTTTTTCGTTGGACGCAACCGCTGGGGAAGCAACAGTGAGCGCTGTCTTCATCGCAACCGAGAGACACGATCACTGTTGGTGCGCGCAAGCTAGGGGAGCAATCACAGGGGAACATGTGCTGTGAGGACGATTGGAGCAAGCCGATCGTTGTGTGGAAGTCATTGTGCAGGTACGAGCTGCTGTACGCTGGAAGAAAAAAAAAGGAAAAGAAAAAAAGAGTTGCAGGTTATTTTCTCTCTCCTCTTCCTACCTTCTTTTGTGGAATCGATTGTGGGACGTGTACGCTACTGGAAGACGCCCAAGCTGTGGGGATGAAAAGTTATTGATCGATCGTTGAAAGGGGCCTGCAGCAGGTGGTTTCTGTTGGAGTTGGGTGTCTGGAATGGCGCCAAGAGCTGTGCTGCCAGATTTTTCAGGAGAGGATCCCCTTGGATGGATCAAGAAAGCAGGAACTTATTTTTTGATCAATCGGACGGCAGAAGATATGAAAATACATTGGGCTTGGCTTTGCATGGTGAAAACTACACTCTTTTGGTTCTTGTCTTGGCTGAGGGAAAATCCTAGATCAGAATGGGAGCAGCAAGCAGCTGAAACCAGCACTGCTTGAGAAGTTTGGGAACAACATGGAGCAACTTGATTCCAGTTTGAAATGGCCTGAACAGGTAATTTCTGATATGAGTTCTAGTGGGGATAAGCGAGGAAGCAACGACAAAGAGCAGCAGTTAGTTCCTGGTCTCTGCTTTCAGTACTTATTTCTGCGGAAGTTTCGAGACCGGGAGTACCGCCAATAGAGCAAGAATGGCGGGGAGCGGAGCGAGATGTACCTGCTTCGGAATCTCGACTCCCGGTTGAACACAATGTGGCGTATACAGAAGGTTGTTCGTGTTGTGCTGCTGTTAGCACGTTGATGCTAGAAGGTTCACACGATTGTGGAGTTTGTTTCCAAGGGGGTGGGGATGAAACGGAGGCAGGGTGCCCTTATGAAATTGGCCAAGAAAACCCTTACATAACAGTGGCTGATGAACCAGCAGTGAGCTTGAGGAGTTTCTCAACTGGTCAGGAAAGTAACTACGAGGGGCAGTTTGGTTCCACATCAGTTCAGTCTGAAGAAATAATTTCTGATCCGAATCCTAATCTGTTAGTGCAGTGAATTTCTTGAGTGTAGCGAATTCCTTGCAATGGCTGAGTTGAGAAGGAATCCTGCGGCTAAGGTTTCTTATGAGCCTAGCGAGCAGCTCAAATCGAGAAACGAAGATGCTGAAGTATGGAGCAAGGAGTCACAAGTGGTTCAATCGGCTGCAATCGGGAGCTACAGACGACTATTTGCAGAGGTTATGAATTCAAAGTATTTTGCTTGTAGATTTCAGCTATTCATGTTTGGCAATTACGATGATAATCCCCATTCTGCTGCTGACCAGTGGCTTCTTCAAGAAAATCTTCCACATTCCTATCGACAGCAAGTTGTAGAGTTCATACTGAAGAATTCTGGACAAAGAAACTCTGTTCTTGATGCTGCATTCTGTGATCCGTACACAGGCTCCAATGCCTACATACCTGGAGCACCCTCCAACAAGCCTGTTTTTTCTATGAAACCTACATTCAAGCACATTCCCAAGAAAGGCATGCTTGTCTTTGATGTGGCGCAGTTTGACGGAATCCTCAATTTTTTTTCTGAATTTAACAATTCACTTCTCTGGTATGGTTTCTGTTCCGGAGCAGCCTGAGGTTAAAATTCTTGATTTGAATTCTATTGAGGATGAACAGAGAAGGTACGCCAGGGAGGAGTTCAATTCGAATGAACAGCCATTATGCGTGGACAAATTTGATTTTGGCTTGGAACTTGTTGAACTTATTGAAAAGGAAATGGTCCAGGACTGGACCAACAGAAGTGTGCTTGAGGAGTTGGAAAATTCCAGTTCTATTCGGCTGGGTGGGGTGCTTCCAGATTTAGGTTCTAGCATGAATCAGTGGAAAGGGATCGGCAAGGTGGAGCATTATGTTCCTGGACCACCGTTGAAACTTCAGGCTGGGGAGTTTGCATGTTTTGTCGAACTGCCAGCTGCACAGAGTTGGCAAGAGTGCAGTGTGGCAGAAGATGTTTTGGCCTCAGAATTTCAACGATTGGAGGTTCGAAGCATGACGAGAGCAGCGTGTGTTGCCCGCAGTGTAAGTGGAAGAGCTGCAGTGCACATATTGGCTCCGTCTCCAACATCAGATGGGTGCTTAGGGAGTGATTTCCACAGCGATTGTAGTGGGGGTTCAGCGAATAGGATCGGTAGGGCTGAAGAACACAAGATGGGGCTTGACAATGTGGCAGTGCAAAAGCGGCCTGCTCGAGCAACGCCAGGGTGTCATAAAAAAGCCTTGCGATCGCTGAAGGAGCTGCTTATGGACGCTGAGACTGAGGCGAAAAACGGCACCAAGGGTAGTGAAGCCACCGACATACCATGGATGTCTGGTTTACCAACAGGATTAGGAAATACTACGTGCATCAATAGTCCAGATTCTGTATACTTGGTAGCGGTACCAGGGGTTTCCTGGGTAGAAGAGCTCAACAAGGTGCTGGAGGGATTTGTTGCAGATTCTGGTAGAGTTGCATTGATACTTAGGCCACCGCCAGAGCCACCACCAAGTGGTTGTCATTCCACTGCTACAACAGCTATGTGCCGGGAGGTTCAACTTGGGGACAAGGTGGGTTTTCAGACGAGAGAATTGTTAGGAATATAGGGGGCTGTCAGTGAGGGGCTGTCAGTGAGGGGCTGTGTGTGGGGCAGGAAGGAGTGAATATGATAGGAACCAAGCACTGACTACTTTGTATTCACATAAAAAGGGAGCAGAAATACAGTAGATAGGAGAAAATTACAGCAGCAACAAGGGAATAACGGAGAAAGGAGGAAGAGAACCTCAGGAAGGGGACTCGCCCTCAATCCTGCCCAAGTCATAGGCCGATCTACACTAAGCATTCCACTAAACCATAAACTCCAGGATGCCCTCACCTTAACCCTCTACCCTTATTTATAATCTCCCTCCCTAACCAAGAATATTCACTAGAATATTCCCTTGAGGCCCACGACATATTCTATATAATATTTCTCAGAATATTCCCTCTAACTACTCCAGGTGGCATACATGGTCTCTATCACTGCCACCGTCCCGAAAAACCACCTTGTCCTCAAGGTGGTGGATATGCCAGGAGATCTGCCATATCATCCGTGTTGCAGGGAACGGAGGACAAGGGGTGTTAGGCAGGCAATGGTGTCAGACAATCTTCCATATCCTCCGCTGTAGTCCTGTATAAAGTGCCTGTGCCGCAGGTGTTTTCCACGCAATCTCCCAAACACGTCGGCCGCCGTCATGGATCAGGGATGGAGAGACGAAGGTGAGAGTGTCGCTTGCCGTAATGCCTGACCTCCATCCAGTGGGAAGGTCATGTCGTGAGCTGGGTCGCAAGTACAGCTGGTACCACCCGACTGCGGGGGTGAAAAGAATGGAAGAACCTCCTTCATGAACCTGGAGACCCCATTTCGACACCGTGGGTGAGACTTGTACAACTGGTGGTAAAATAACAAGAGCCCATGTATGAGCCGGCTCAATCTGCTGCGGCTCGGGCGACAGCATTACGAACTTCGAAGTGTCCGACTCCTCAATATGCGGGAAGTCCCTCACAAATTGGCTGGTGGGAGTGTCATCAGTGGTGTCAGGCAGAGTTGCCGCAACGCAAAGTGTTGTCCCCATGATCTTTGTGGACTGAACGGTACCCTCATTTGGCAACCCATCCGGCAGAATTGGAACTGGTGTAATGTGCCTTTGCTCAGGTGTAATGTGCTCTGGCTGCTGCAGCAAAGGCAGCGCGGGTGCCCTCCATCGCTGCTCTGGATCACATTGGTGTTGGTGCAGAGGGGGATCTTCCAATTTGGTCGTCAGATACGGCATGCCGACTTTGATGAAACTCATGCAAGAAACTGTCCCTTCAGGTTGGCTCGGGTTTGCAGCAAGAGCGCCAGACCTCGCAGTATGTGCAGCAGGCAACGTGGTTATGTGATAAGGTAAAGTCGCCTCCTCTTGCGGCAGTAGAGTCTCAAGACGCTGCTCCAGAAGTTTGAGATTGGCCCGAAATCCTGCTTGCCCCTGCAATAACCGAAGCGAGGCGCTCCTGAGTTTTTGGCCGATTGCTTCGAGGCGTTCGTCCATAGCGGCGTCGGTTGTCCAAGGGCTGCGTCCGAAAACAAGTTGCACGTTTTTTTTTCACAGAGTCGGACACACCCCTTTCCCCCCCTTTTTTCCAGCATTTTCTCCCCGAGTCTGAAAATCGGGCCGCCCCTAGCCTTTTTTTTTGAAATATCTGAAAAACGAACTTGTCTGGTCTTCGGAGCAGCTGCTCGCAGAAGCCCGTGCGGTCCGCGCGACCTGGTAAAATTTGCCGCACTGCTAGAGCAGTGGTCGGTGGACACGACGGAGCGGACGGTGCGCGCCTCTGGTGCATGCGTCAACTGGTGCAGAAGACGGCGGTAGTGCAGGGCAGAAGAGCGGATCGGTGCGGAGCGCGCCTCGCGATGAAGACAAACCGGTTGGGGGAGGCGTCGACTGAGCGCGGTAGGACGCCTCAGCGTATTGGATGAAAGCCCACGGGAGAACAGTAGCGCGCCTGCACTGGACGAACGGTGTTGCGCGTCTGTTTCGGCGGCAGAGGAAGAAACGAGAGGTGCTTATGCCACAACAGCAGCTCGAGCGTTCGGGGGAGCGGATAAAGAAAAACAGTGCGCTGCGGCTGCCGCTGTTGTGTCCGTGGAGGCTGGAGGTGAAGAAACCCGCATGCGCCTTTGGCACGACTCCTCAAAAACAAACAGCAGAGGCGTGCGTCCTTTGTGCAAGGCTCCGATTCGGTATTGTACGAGGCCCTGATCCAGTACCTCGTTGCGGAACTGCTCGTGCGACCAGTAGCAGAGGATTGCAAGTCCAAGGGAGTAACGACAGTAGCTCCAGGAGCAAGGAGCAACGGCAGATCGGACCAATTGATAGGAACCAAGCACTGGCTACTTTGTATTCACATAAAAAGGGAGCAGAAATACAGCAGATAGGAGAAAATTACAGCAGCAACAAGGGAATAACAGAGAAAGGAGGAAGATAACCTCAGGAAGGGGACTCTCCCTCAATCCTGCCCAAGCCATAGGCCGATCTGCACTAAGCATCCCACCAAACCATAAACTCTAGGATGCCCTCACCTTAACCCTCCACCCTTATTTATAATCTCTCTCCCTAACCAACTAAGAATATTTCCCATAATATTCCCTTGGGGCCCACGCCATATTCTATATAATATTCCTCAGAATATTCCCTCTAACTACTTCAGGTGGCATACATGGTCTCTATCAGAATATTTTCCTAGGGGCAGTGTGGTCATTTGGTTTATTAGTGGTTGGGGTAGTTGGCTGGGTTATTAAATAGGATAGAGGCTGGATGATTTATTTTGAGTTTCAGCTGGTTGCTGTGTAAGGGGGTCCGGCCTTGGGAGGTCAGGCCAGAGCTGCGGCGAGTGGTCCTCTCCTGCAGCTCCTTCTCCTTCTCCTTCTTCTCCCTCCTCCTTCCAACTGTAGTTCTGTCTCATTTCTTTTGCAAATACCGAATATATTGCTGTTTGTTCCCTCCCTACCACTTAAATTCTGCTGCAAGACTTACCGTTGGGTTTGTTACCTAACAGGGTATTTTTTCTGGAGGGCAAAATAGTTAGTTTAAGTTTGCAGATTGCTTCTTTTGAAAACAGCAGTGCATTGATTTATTAACTAATTGCATAGTTACTTTCTAGAAAACTGTTCTTACAACATTATGGTGTGTGTTATTAATGAATGCAGGATTCAGGAGTCCATGCTTTATCTAATGTCTGTCATGTTGATGTTCAGAGAATAAGCAAAAGGAAGCCCGGGGAAGTGGTAAGAGATCTGCAACGTAACTGTAATTCTGTAGTTTCATGTGCAATTATTAATGTCATTGTTGTCAAGTGCAGTTAATGCCTCATGAACCTGATGTCGTTCAAAGAGCTGTAAATCACTTTTTAGTGGTGAGTTGGTTACCCAACATTTAGATTGCTAATTATTAATTCTTGATAGTCTAAGTCATTGAACTGGATTATGGTACTACCTGCATACAATTTTTTGTTTTGTTTTTTATTTACACGAGTTTACTGTGTCAGTTCTTACAAGATTCAGGGCTTTTTTCAGACCTTGTTTTACTCTGTTTTCTTACAGGAACATGGTGACATATCAGTGATAGATGTTCGTTCCGTCCCACCTGATTTTCATGCTAGATTTAATGCTCTGGAGCGGACGTAGGTATCAACAAAATGATGTGTATCGTGCATTTTTTCATGCTTATTTTTTTCCCTGTTTCACTTTTATGCATGATTGCCTTGAAATGATCATCATACCGTGTTACCATTTATTCCATTTGCCCGAAACAACGCTTGTATTGCTGATTTTTTGATTTCCCGACATTCAATTACATATTTCTATTTCAACCAGGGTGTTTGCTAAGTTTCATTGAACTTTGGATCTGGTTCACATGGATTTAGGCTGTTTGGTAAAAGAGAAACCTTTCTGATGAAAGCAAAGAAGGCGTGGGAGTGAGAATGCAAGTGGGATTGGTGATTTAATAGTTTGTTTGGCATGCATGAAAAAGTGTGATGGAATATGTCAAATAATATAAATATATAATAAAAAATATAATATTAATCTTCTCTGTCATTTAAGGTGTGCTTTTGTCTATAAAATAGAGGTGGCAATCCTGGTTCACAGGTTGGGTTCGTGTTGGGCTGGCTGTCCTGTGAACCCATTTAAGCTCAGCCCTAATTCAACCCATTTAATTAAATGGGTTGATCCGACCCAATTCATTTATGAAGGGGTTGACTTTAAGCTCAACCCTAATCCAACCCATTTAATATTTTATATTATCATTATATTTTTAGTTGGGACACGAGTTAGATGGGTTAGGAGTGGTCAATCCGAACCTGTCCCAAATATTATTCTTGTTTGATTACTCAACCTGATTATTACCTGGATCCATTTATGCCTGACCCAAACCCATTTAACTTGTGTGGGGCCGGGTTCAAAATTGCTACCTCTACAGTAATACTTGAAATCAACAGCAATTATTTTCACAAAATTTATTTTCCAAAATTGGGAAGCATCACCTCCCTTAAACGATGGAATTGACACTGTTCCTTATACCAATGAATTTCACACCATTCCCTCATTCTGGTCACTGTTCTTTCATGCCAATCGTAGCCTTAATATAAATCTCAATTCCCTATAAAAGGCAAAGATTCCAAATGGATGGATCCTTACATTTCTCTTTTGGTTGTGCGACTTTGTTCTGCTTTTTCATCAACATCGTCAGGTGGTTGGAACTTTAAATCTTGATGCTGTTGAGTGATTCTGAAGGTACTTCTACCGCATACTTTCTGGACCAGAGACTTTGTCAATCTTTGATAGAGATCGAGCATGGCATGTGACAGAGGAGCTGGATATCCATAATATGCAGGTTGCATTGTAATTTACCACAATTGAAATATGCCATTTTACCCCCTTTGTTTTTACTTTGAAGTATTTGGGATGCATTTGATATAATTCAGAAAGCATGCAAAGTTCTGGTTGGACGCCATGATTTTAGTTCATTCAGAGCTTCTGGTTGTCAGGTTGTTCTCAATACTTGGTAAATTTTTAGTTGATTTTGTGGTATCATCTTTGATTTGATTAAAAATTGGAATATATTTAACAGGCATTATCTCCTATCAGAACATTGGATGAACTCTATGTTTCTGAGGTTACTGCAACTCCAAATTTATCTTTCATGGAGGTGCCAAGAGAAAATTTTAATGGTGAATATCCTCAACCTGAAAATAATGGAACTCTCAGTTCCTTGATTACCGATCCAAGTGTAACTGTGAATGATGACTGTGGGATTTGTCAAGGTTTTGGAGCGAGGAGAAAGCATCGGTGCTATGTGATAACAGCATGTGCACCTTCTTTTCTGTACCACCAGGTCTGTTTGAAAAACTTGTTGTTTCTTTTTTGATACCCTTGAGCCATCTAACATGTGTGATTGGAGGTGATAATTCTGAACCTGACACGATAATGGCACGACACGAGACAAATTAACGTGTTTGGGTTAGACATTAATGGATTCGGGTTGTAACGGGACTGAGTAATCTGACACGAATAATATTCGGATCGGGTTTGGGTTGGCCATTTTTGACCCATCGAAACCATGCAACCAGTTTAAAAATATAATTATAATATATAGTTTTAAAAATCCAACAATAATTAATTTTATAATATGTTTTATTCTTATAATCAATTTAATTTGAAATAATTCAACATGTTAATAACGTATTATTTATTTTAAATGGTTTAAGAGGGTCAAGTTGCCACATGAATAACATGTTTCATATTAATGAGGCTATTTTTAGTCTAAATGAGAATTCAATTTTGTTAGATTATTGAGTTTATGTGATGTCAACAAGTTGGACATGTTTTGATACAATCTGTTATATATTTACTTAAATGGGCTGGGTTAGGGTTGAGCTTAAATGGGTTCACCGGGTGGCCAACCCAGCACGAACTCGATCCGTGAACCCGAATCGTCACCTCTGTGTGATTATGATGGCGATGATGATCAGTAAATTGATAGGTTATTAAAATTTTCCATGTTTATGATAGATGCCTTTGTTACATGGTTGCTTGAAAATGTTGGTGAAAATAAGTGTGAGACTTAGGCTGCGATTGGCAGCATTTGAAAAAATGTTTTCAGGTCACTCGTATAATTCGCCTTCTTAAAAAATATTTGTATTTTATCTAAATGAAACAAATGTGGCTTATTTTTTCAAAACACTTATACTAAGTGATGAGTGTTACAGGGTCTATTTGACAACATTTCTTGAAAAGTGTTTATAAGCATTTTCAAAGAATAAGCGGTGTTTGTTTTGTTACTGAAAAACACCTACTCTTAAACTGGTAAGTGGAAACACTCAAGTTTCCAGCAAGTGTTGTCAAACCAGATCCCAAGCAATTTGGAAATTTGGAAAAATTTGAGACAGTGATGTAATTTTGCAGGTAAGGCTGCTTGTGGGTCTTCTTAAATGTGTAGGCACTGGAGATCTAACTTGCTCGGATGGTATGCAATTTATATATAAATTTATGTTCCGTCCATGATTGTTTGTCTAATGTCTTCAAGTAAATTCCAGTTGAAAGGATTTTAAATGCGAAGACGGTTACTGCTGCAAGCCCCATGGCGCCTGCATGTGGACTCTACTTAGGAAACGTGAGGTATGATCTCCCTTAACAATTGCTTATCATTAAGATTTGTTCCTGTCCATTTATTTTTAAATCTTTTGGTCTCATTTACAATGAGAACGGGCTACTTATTATTATTGTTGTTTTTGAGTGCGGGTATGACTTGCATTCTTAATTGTTTGATTTATCCTGTATATATTTATCTAATTTACAAACAGTTGGGGATGGGTAATTACAAATTACAAAAAAAATCTACTAGCACCTATGAGAATTTAAAAATAAAAACAAAGATAAAAATAAACTTAAAAATAAAAAAATAAAAAAAATCACAAGAATTTAATATTTCATTCTTTTCATCTTGATTCATATTAAAATTTCTTCTTTCTAGGGTTGTGGCCAAGAATAACTGTTACCAAAAATCTCTGAAGTTGATTTTTTTGGAGTTCTTGGGTTGTGTTTGTTGATAAAACATGTTGGCAAGGTTCCCGAGTCATGAAGATTTTGATATATTTATGAAGATGTGGGTGGTTCTGGAAGTGATTGAAGTTGTTCCGGTGATTGTAGAAGTTTGGGGCAAATGAATCATTTTTGTGCAAAAGCATGTGTGCGCGCACATATATGGTGCTGTGTGAACTTATTGGCGTCGGTGGAACGAAGACGCTGTACAGAGACGATGTTGTGTGCGAGTAGGCCTAGAAGTATGGAGAATTTTTGTGAGGTGCGAAAGGATAGGGTTTTGCCTATTCATAGGACCATAATCTCGTCATTTAGAAGAGAGGAGGAAGAGAGTTTTGGAGAAAGGTAATCACTTTGATTTCGCGAAGATTTATGCAAAGGTATTTCTTATGTGAAATCATTAACACGACACATTGTTTCGTGATAAGGTGGTATTGTGTAGGGAGTTGCTCACTACAAATTACCCTCAAAAGGGAAGGGTTTAGGTGAAACCTAAGGGCATTATCTAAAATTTCTATGGTAAAGTGGCATTCATCTTTTTAATGACATTAATGATGGTGTAAACAGAGTTGATTCAGTTCATTCGAGAATTCTTGAGTTTATGTGATGTCAACTAGTTGGACATGTTTTGATACAATCTGTTATATATTTAATGATGGTGTAAAAAGAGTTGATTCAGTTCATTCGAGAATTCTTTTGGAGTTGTGCGTTCACTTTAGTTGAGAGGACGGTGTGTTCTCGATTGTAATTGGTTGTAAAGTTAGAGGATCAGTATGCCGACTTTTAATTGTAAAGGAACAAGCAATTGTTGCAGAAGCGTCGGGAGTCTGTTGGATTGATGTTGCCCGATCCCGGTTGGGCTGAATGCTTGTGGCCCGCAACTGTCGCGGGTTGAGCTCCGCGGTGAGCTCGTTGGGGGTTGCAGGGGGCAACACGCCCCTGCTCCGGGGGCCGGGGGCCGAAGGCCTTCAGCCCAATTTTTTTCCGGCACTGTAGCATCTCTGACTACTGTAGCAGAGCTGATCGACCGACACCGACCGACACTGTAGCAGTGCGGATTTCAGAGTCAACTTTACTGTAGCGCTTTTGACAAAGCCAACCGCTGTTCACTGTAGCGACGCTGACTCACTTTTTGAACAGTGATCGTCTTCTCCATTGTTTTATAGCCCATTTTCGGGCTAGGGTTACTACTGAAAATCCTCTGTAATTTTTGTGCCCCCGAATAGTGAAAGTTCTGCCTCTCCCGTGGACGTAGGGATTATTCCCGAACCACGTAAATCGCTGTGTTCTTGTCTCTTTTCTTTCTTTCGTTTTCTCGTTTCTGTCGTTGTGTCTCCTGATGGTTTCGCAACAGAGTCGCAACGATAGAAATGAGATACAGAAAGAAAATACAGAAGAAAAGAAAACACACAGAACACACAAATTTACGTGGTTCGGGAATAGTCCCTACGTCCACGGAGAGGCAGAACTTCACTATGATTCAGGAGCACAGATTACATAAATTTCTCACACAAATCCTAGCCTGAAAAATGAGCTACAAAAGGAGGAAGACGATCCACTGTTCCGCACAAGAAGTCTGCATCGCTACAGTGAAATACGACCACCTTAGTCAAAAGTGCCACAGTGTCTGCCTGTTGAAAGTCCAAAAGGCTACAGTAAAGTTGACTTTGAAGTTCACACTGCTACAGTGTCCTGTCGGTGTCGATCGGTCAACTCTGCTACAGTGTCAGAGATGCTACAATAACTGAAAAATTGTGTCGGGGGCCTTCGACCCCCGGAACAGAGGCGCATTGCCCCCTACAACCTCGAACGAGCTCACTGCGGAGCTCGACCCATGACAGTTGCAGGCTACAAGCATTTGGCACAACCGGATCAGGCTACACCAATCCAACAACAATGTGCTTAGTAATTTTGGTACATTGTCACATTATCATTGCATGTTTTTTGGACGTAACCCAGTGTAGGCGAATTAAGTAAAAATTGCTTATGTCTCTTTATCTGTTTAAAGCGTAATTTATTTTAAGGGAGAGAAGTGATACAGTGGAACATGATCATTGACGAGGGTCGTTTGAATAAAATCAATACACCTCGATTCACCCCACTTTTAGGGTATTTACCTTGTTTGGGATCAACAAGTGATATCAAAGTTATAAAGGTTCAAATAAGTGAAGTTCTTCTCTTTTGGTTGTCATGCCAACTTTGATTCACAAAAGGATTCCTATCCGATTGGATGATGTTAGGCCAAATGCTTGCGGCTCATATTGCACATTAGGTCGCAACTCTGCGATGAGTTCGTTGGGGGTTACAGGGGGCAATGCGCCCAATGCGCCTCTGCTTTGGGGCTTGAAGGTGCCCGACCTAAATTTTGGGGCACTGCATCAACTCTGACCGACTGTCGCAGAGTTGATTGGACGACACCGACATGACACTGTAGCATTGTAGATTTTTGGCATGACTACTGTAGCAGGCCGGACTTTGGAGACAATAGTACTGTAGCTCCGTGTACTTTTAGTCACCGGTCACAGTAGCAACTTGAACTTGGGTGGTCGCGACACTCTAGCGATGCTGACTTTCGGCCACTGTTCACTGTAACAGTGCAGACTTTCTGTGCGGTTGGCGACACAATTATTATTCTTCTTTATTAGTCCATTATTAGTCCATTTCAGGCTAGAGTTTCTAGTGAAATTCTGTCTCTCCGTGGACGTAGGGATCATTTTTTGAACCACATAAATTTATGTGTCCTGTGTGATTCTTTCTTCTGTCTTTTCTTCATCTTCATCTACACACCTTTTTTGTCGTTGCGACTCCCGACGTTTACGCAACAACTTGGACGCATAACACAAGTGCGCAAGTGAGGTTCACACTAGTGGAGCAGGGCGTGTGAGCAGGGTAACCATGGCGCGTGCATGAGAATACCCAGGTGAAGGAGGCTAGAGCGCTCGTTGGGGACTAGGCAAAGAAAACCAGGGCACATATAAGGTACCGGACGCTATGACGACTCTCTTCGCTGAGACTTTCCTCCATTCTACTAAAACTTCTATCCTTCGCAAAAGGGAGCACCGACAAATGCCCCTCACAGAATTGGTTTTGATTGGAACAAGAATGATCGAATTTTTGAGATAAATGTGATTTTGGCGCGATCATTTTTTTTAACCAAGGGCACCGTACTTAGGTGGGACTAGGGTGTGTGATGCGCACGTTGAGACCACGATGTGTGTTGATGTCTGGGTGAAGGACGTGCTCCGCCTTTATAGATAGTGGGGGATCACTTCGGTTCCGTGCATCACTAAGTGTATGGTCAGAATGAAGATTGGGATCCACACCTTAGAGGCGGTGTTAAGCCTGAATGGATGGGGGCGTATTGGGTCCCAGACGTGTGCAGAGTTCAAGAATCAATTGAAGGTTGCAACGTTCTATGAATGTGTCTTGGTCTCTTAGACATACGTTTATAAGAATGCCAACTTGATCCCAAAGTTGATAAGTCGTTGGAATCCCCAAGCAAATACATTCTACCTGACACATAGTGAAGTGGGCATCGATTTGTGGGGCGCCTGCAAAGTCCATGAGGCATCAATCCTCAGACTATGTATGTGAATTTCTCCCCTCGAAGGTTACACGAGGAGATTTTATGCGAACACCCTCATTGGCCCAAGCGCTGATGAGGGAAGTCATAAATGCCATTGGGTAGGAACCTCGTCCACGAACCAACGTCAACTTTGAGATGTGGATGGGGGTTTTCTTGGTCCCTCGTGGAGATGGGTCAACTTGCAAATGCCCAACATGATGCCCCTGGAGAGAGGGATCCTTGTTAGATTGCTGTAGCCTGATCTGTTTTGGATGATGTTGGGCTGAATGCTTGTGTTCCATACTGAACACCTGACCGCAACTCTCGTGGGTCGAGCTCTGCAGTGAGCTTGTAGGGGGTTGCAGGGGGCAACGCGCCCCCGCTCCGGGGGTCGAAGATCCCCGACCCAAATTTTTGGGGTACTATAGCAACTCTGACCGACTGTAGCAGAGCTGATCGGACGACATCGACAGAGCACTATAGCAGCTTGGACTTTGGCATGACTACTGTAGCAACCTGGACTTTGGAGACAACGGTACTGTAGCTTCGCAGACTTCTTGCCACCGACCACTGTAGTAGTTTGGATTTGGGTGATCGCAACACTGTAGCAGCGCAGACTTCCAATCATCTTTCACTGTAGCACAACAAACTTTTTGTGCAATTAGTGGAACAATGTTTCATTCTTTTTATTAGCTCATTTTGAGCTAGGGTTTCTGTGTTGTGAAACTTTAATATTCTTCCTATAATTTGTGCTCCCAACTATAATGATATTTCTGGCTCTCTGTGGACGTAGAGATTAGTTTTGAACCATGTAAATCACTGTGTCTGTGTTCATTGTCATCATCTTATTCTTCTTTTGTTTCAGTCTTTTCTTCATATGCAAACCTTTGTCGCGCGACTCCCGGTGTTTCACAACAATCCTGGGCACATATTGGTCAGGATTGGAGTTAGGGTACGACATCAATCCAACGATCCCTCCTCAGATTCGCTTGGACGAATTTCTCATTGTGGTTAAACAAACATCTGCTTTCGGTCCGTGACTCCCATAACGACATTTGGCTGAGTACATTTGTGATTGCAGCCAAGCTGGCGGAGGGGGAACCTGTGGGTTTAACAGTGCCGGTGCTGGCAGAGACCATCAATGCTTGTTGCATGGTCTATAAAGGGAAGTCTTTGTTTTGTATCTCAGGACCATTCTAAGTGTCGTGGGGCTGGATGCTAACTCATTTCAACCTATATGAGTTTCAAAGTGAGGTCCAAATTCCTAAATGGAGATCGTTTGGGTTGAGATCAAGCTATGGTGCTACGACAACTCTGGGTAATAATGTGATTCTGGCGCCCCAGGTCCTTCGTTTAGTTAAGGGTGGAAATTTGACAAAGTAAAAATTTTCACCCAGGTCCTTCGTTTAGCTCTATTCGGTGAGGCCCTTCACTTAGCTAAGTCAAGCGCTAAAGCAGCTGGGTGAAAATTTGACCAAGTTAGTTTTTTTGCCCATGTAGTGACCCTGATTTTCTTACATGACTATTGCATCATTTTTAAGATAAACAATATAAAAGTGCTACAATGCCCTCCGCAATCGGCTGGGGTGGTGCGGGTGGGATGAGGTATGGGGCGTGGTCGCGGGGTTGAGTCCTCGGACCAGCAGGTTTCTTTGCAATTTCTTATAGCGTGCGTGAGTTGCCGTTGACAGTTGTACTTAATATAAAATATAAAAGTGCTACAATCCAGAATCCAAAGGTTTAGTGTCTTGGACAAATTAGACACATACATAACTTGCACAATAATAAAACATAAACATTTATTTAAAATCTTCTTCTTTATCCTTTTAAAGCTCACGTTCTCCTTAGTATACAGTCACTTGAGGATATACATAAAAAAAGGGTGAGCTAAAAGCTCAGTAAGAAGATGAATAAGGGGTATGAATTAATGAAACATGAGCGAACATAATCATCATCATAACACAAGCATATGATAATCATCGACATCATGAGAGAAACAGTGGATAAAGGCATGAAATGCAACCATGTATAAAAATGAAACATCATGTCTTGGTGATCAAATACCACACATAGCTATGAACAAAGCTAGCATCATGTATAATATATGTGCATAATCATAGCATCATTATTGTGAACAAAGCTAGCATCGTGTTCACGCATAATACACATCATCTCATAAGATATATCACATTACTCAATGCATTGTAGGATTATATAATTTCGGGTCCACTTGTCATATCATAACATTTACATATTCATGCATGCTACATAGAACGTATATCAATTAATGTCATGAAATAACCAATGTATAATAGTGAGTTTCATAAGAATTTCATCAATCATGATTTCATGAATAAACTTGGTGTTCCCAAATAGAAAAGGGGAAAGAACATATTTGGTATAAAGAATCATCATTTTTGAGCGAAGAAATAACTCAAAGAGGAGCCAAGATGCGTTTTGGAAAGAAGAGTTCTTTTGGAAAATCTTTGTATTTATCATAAAATCAGATTGAAAACATGTATATCCCCGAAAAGAAAAGAGAAAAACAATGAAATTATATTTGAGGAATATTAAAAGAATATCCACACTGAAATTTGGCATGAAAGAGGTATAACCCAAAGAAAGGGAGATTGGTTTAAGAATCCCCTCACCTTATGTCCGAATGTCTTCTACACTTGCACTTGATATTCTAGATAATCAAATTAGATTCATTAATTACTTAATTCAGAACATTTTATACATGTATTTGATTTATTATAATTTTATTAAGTTCATTTATGGTCATTTTGATGAGTTATAGAGTTTAATCTTGTCGTTTCAGGAACGTTTGTTTTCATGATTCATGGTTGGTTTACTTTTGTATAATTATGGAATTTCTTGTGAAATGAGAATAATCCACCAGAAGTGAAAATATATGTTATTAATGAACTTTAAGAAGATTAAATGGTTTCATATATCATTTGGTTTTTTGGTATGAGAATGATTTATTTGATAAAACGTTAATGATAAATGTTTAGATTATTTTGACGGTTTTTCGATCATCATGAACTAGTTTTGTTTTATTATTTAATATTATGTTTATAAATTAGTTTAAGAACATTAAACAAGTTATAATATGCTTATTACAATCTGGTTGAACCATAATAATAGTTTTATAACCAGCCTTGAAGGCGGTAATGGAAAATGAAAACTCGTTGTCCACGAAGGCGGTGAATGTATACATCATAGGCGATGTTTTCTTTCTTTTTTGAATAAAAAAAGAATAGAAGAGATTTGATGATAGATATTTCATTAACACAATAACATTTCAGTATATATATGATATTGGAGTTTTCATGCTTCTTAAGATAAGGGAGGTGATGAGAGAAAGAAAAGAAAAGAAAAGAAATTAAAAGAGAATGATTGAGGTTTTTGCTTCTTGAATGTTCTCATTGAGAACCTTCTTATGGCTCTTGTGGTTGGTCTTTTATTGAGACAGACAACTCTTGGACGTGGGGAAGGGGCTTAGGAAGAGAATTTGGCAGAATTTAGACAAGTTACAAGATTTAGGTGTGATGAGAAGATGTGATATTTATAGGGGAAGAGATGTGTTTTTTGATCATTTTATTCACTTTATTATTTTGGCTTAAGACTATCAATATTGATGATTTCTATGACTAAATACAATAAATGCTTCAGGAGAGTTTGAACCAATGGATGCCTACATCATCCATACACCAGCCATGACTCAAAAATTCATTTATTTGTTAAATACTGTAAATTACTGTATTTCACTATTAATAAAAATCAACTATTTCTGAAAAATTTCAAAAATTTGCCATAACCATTTTTCGACGTGTAGATTTAAAAAATGGGCTATATTTTATGAAAATAATTTTCTAAATATCTGAAATTTCATTTTTAATTAAAATCATCATTTATTTGAAACATATCGATTTTAATATTATATTCGATTTTACGACACTTTGGAAAATTAATTAAGGTTTCATAAAATTATCTTATAATTATAATACACCAAAATATTAATTATGAATATATTTAATGAAAATAAATTTTCTTTTAAAATGATTATATTAATTATAAAATTATAAATAAATATTTACGTTTTGCAAAAAATACTAACACTTTATTTATCATTTTTAAAACATTTATTTATTTATATCATGATATAAATATATCATATTTTCATTTATAAGATGCATAAATTTTATTTATACTTTAATAGATGAAGTACTATTTTATTTGCTGAGTTATTATTCTTAATGGTCATATTACTATTCCAATGGTCATGTTACTATTTCATCGTTACAAGTTTCTTAATTTCTATAAATATCACTTTTTTCATTCTTTCTTTGTGAGTATAAAGTTTTTATTGAGTTTCCTATGTAATGCATGTGTTTTATACTATATAACATAATTATAAGGGAAATCCAATTGATAAAATTTTGGGTCGTTGAATTCTCCTCCCCTTATGAAATTTCGTCATTAAAATTTCGTTTTACATACTAAGGTGAGTCGTCTTGTTGCGCAAGACTTTGTCTTTAATATCTAAGATCTTCACCGATTGCTCTTCGCACGAGAAGTCATTCTCCAGTTGCGCCACTTCCAGATTCAGTACTTGTGAGAGGTCAAATATGTATTTCCTTAGAAGAGATATATGGAACACGTCATGAACTTTAGCCATATTTGGTGGAAGTGCAAGCCGATAGACCATTGCTCCTATGTGATCAAAGATCTCAAAAGGGTAAATGTATCTTGGTTTCAGCTTCAATTTCTTTCAAAATTGCATGACTCTCTTCTATGATGATATTCAAAGGACGACTTTGTCTCCAAATTCAAACTCCAAATCCCTTTGACGGTTGTCAACATAGCTCTTTTGTCGACTCTGAGTAGCTTTTATATGTTGTTGGATTGCTTGAACCTTCACAATCATCTTTTGCACAAGATTTAGCCCAATTAACTTTCGTTCACCAACTTCATCCTAACCGGTTGGAGTTCTACATTGATTTCCATACAAAGCTTCATATGATGTCATCTGAATACTCGAGTGGAAGCTATTGTTATATGAGAACTCAACAAATGAGGTATGTTGATCCCATCCACCTTTGGATTCCATTGAGCAGACTCTTAGCATGTCATTGAGCGTCTGAATAGTCTTTTCAGATTGACCATCATGTTAAAGGTGATAAGCTGTGCTGAAATTTAATTCAGTACTCAAAGCATGTTGAAGACTTATTTAGAATTTAGATGCGAACCTTGGATCACGATCAAAGATGATCGAAAGTGGAACCTCATGCAACATCACCACTTCCTTCACATATATCTTGATAAGTTGTTCAAGCGAGAAATATTCCCGAACAGTGATAAAGTGGACAGTCTTGGTGAGTTGATCCACCACAACCCATATCACATTGTTTCTTTTGGATGTCTTCGGGAGACCAGTGACAAAGTCAATAGTGACATTCTCTCATTTCCATGCGGGTATAGGTAATGGTTGAATCATCCCCTTGGACCTATGTAACTCTGCTTTAACTTGCTGACATACCAAACATCTTGAGATGTACTTCGCAATCTCCTTCTTCATGTTGTCCCACCAGAAGTGTTCTCGAAGATCAAAATACATCTTGATACTTTCAGGTTAATGAAGAAAGATAAGCTATGTACATTATCCAATAGCTCCTTTATCTCAGGTGATGTAAGCACATAAAGTCCAGTTCCAAATCAGATGATACCATCCTCATCGATGTGGAACTGATGTATCTTCCCTTCTTTTACCGCTTTCACTTTCTTTTGTAGCTCTAGATCATCCATTTGTGCTTTCCTTGATCTTCTCTTGGATAGATGGTTGAATAATCATTTGAGCAAGGTATAATGTATTCCTTGCCGTTATGATTTCCAGGTTCGCCCTTTACATTTCCATGAAGATAGTCTTTCTCAATCCGCATCATGAATGGAGTAGCAAAATCTTTTCTACTAAAAGCATCAACTACCTTGTTTACCTTCCTAGGATGATAATGGATAAAGCAGTCGTAGTCCTTGATTACCTATAACCATATCCTTTGACGCATGTTGAACTCCTTTTGTGTGAATATATACTTTAGGCTTTTGTGGTCAATATATATGTCACACTTCTCACCATAGAGGTAGTGTCACTAGACTTTCAAGAAAAAAAATCACAATTTTTAACTCCAGATCTTGCGTCAGGTAGTTCTGTTCATGGATCTTCAACTACTGTGAGGTGTAAACTATCACTTCATCATTCTACATGAGTACACAACTCAAGCTATTCTTTAAAGCATCACTTTATATCAAAAAACTCGCTCGACTTGTTGGTAGACTGAGTACTGGTGTAGTGATTAGCCTCTTCTTTAGCTCCTTGAAGCTTTCCTTATATTCTTTCGTTCAGATATACTTTAACCCCTGTCCTTATTAACTTAGTTAGCAGACTAGACAATCGTGAAAAAATTCTCGCAAAACGTCGGTAGTACCCTGCTACTTCAAGAAAATTGTGGATTTCCATGACACAAGTGGGTCTGAGTCATTCCTCAATCACTTTTGTTTTTGAAGGGTCTACATAAATTCCCTCACTTGTGATCACGTGCCCCAAATCTTGCGTCAGGTAGTTCTGTTCATGGATCTTCAACTACTGTGAGGTGTAAACTATCACTTCATCATTCTACATGAGTACACAACTCAAGCTATTCTTTAAAGCATCACTTTATATCAAAAAACTCGCTCGACTTGTTGGTAGACTGAGTACTGGTGTAGTGATTAGCCTCTTCTTTAGCTCCTTGAAGCTTTCCTTATATTCTTTCGTTCAGATATACTTTAACCCCTGTCCTTATTAACTTAGTTAGCAGACTAGACAATCGTGAAAAAATTCTCGCAAAACGTCGGTAGTACCCTGCTACTTCAAGAAAATTGTGGATTTTCATGACACAAGTGGGTCTGAGTCATTCCTCAATCACTTTTGTTTTTGAAGGGTCTACATAAATTCCCTCACTTGTGATCACGTGCCCCAAGAATGATACTTTCTGCATCCAAAATTCACACTTGCTGAACTTGGCGTACAATTTCTCCTTTCTTTATGCCGCCAACACAATCCTTAGATGTTTTTCATGTTTCTCCTTGCTCTTGGAGTAAATGAGGATATCGTTGATAAACACTACCATAAATTTGTTAAGTTAGTCTTTAAAGACTATTAATCAAATCTATGAAGATTGCAAGAGTATTAGTACTATTAATCACTATGAATTCATAGTGCCCATACCTTGTACGGAAAACAGTCTTATGAATATCTTCTTTCTTCACTTTCAGTTGATGATATTCAGAAAGAAGATCCACCTTTGAGAAGTACTAAGCTCTTTATAGTTGATCGAACAAGTCATCAATTCTTGGAAGACGATACTTATTCTTTATGGTGATCTTGTTGAGCTCTCGATAATCAATACACAACCACATTGATCCATCTTTTTTCTTTACGAAGAGCACTGGCGCACCTCAAGGTGATGCACTAGGGCGTATGAACCTTTTGTTTTAATGCTCTTGCAACTGCTTCTTTAACTTCTCCAGTCCGATAAGGGTCATCCTGTAGGGACATTTAGAGATAGGAGTGACTCAAGGTATAAGTTTTATTGAGAACTCTACCTCACGATCTGGGGGAAGTTTAAATAACTCTTCGGGAAATATGTCACAGTATTCCCTCACAATGGGCATTTCCTCCATGTTGATACATTCCTTTGATTCAACCATTTGGGCAAGGTATGCTTCTTCATAAGGTATCAACACCCACATCGTTGAGGGATTTTCCAAAGGAGATTCATGATCTTCCTTGCATTTATAGAGGAGCATGAGATGATTCAGAGTATGAAAAGATATTTCATTTTCCCGACAGTTGATGTATGATCTATATAATGAGAGTCAATTCATCCTCAATATAACGTCGAATTCCACCGAGGGAAGTATTACAAGATTCACTGGAAGAATCTTCCCACATACACCAACAGGAGAAGAGTCCAACACTTGAGTTGCAATGATTGCACCACTAGATGTTTTTATGGACATCTCTACTTCAAGGTATCATATCTTCGATTCAATAGTTCTAGCAAACTTGCAAGATATAAAAGAATGCGTAGAACCAGAATCAAATAAGACTTTTGATATTCTTGAGTGAATATGAAGTGTAGCTTGTACGACTTCATTTTCTTGTTCCACTCCAGTGGTAATGACGACATAAGATTTCCCTTGCTCCTTTGACTTTGGTGGATGCTGACGCTGATTACCCTCAAGGATTCGAGGTTTAGTGTATCGACTTGCATAGTGCCCTTGCTCCATACAATTGAAGCATTAAACCATGAGTGATGCTCTCATTTCCTCCTTCATGTTGCCCGACTTCTTAATATCTCTTCGACATTCATGAGTTTGGTGGTCTTCTCTCCCACATTTGAAGCATTTTCCCGTCCCTTTGAGACAATTCTCATGATGTTTTTTCCCACATTTTTGACACGTGGGTGGTTGGATCCTCTTTCCTCCTTTGTCATTTGACCCACCAACATAGAACTCTATTCTTCTCTTCTTTATCTCACTACCACAAAACTGGGCAAGGGAAGCGCTGATAAATGGGTGGACCTTTATCAGCGCTATCTAAAAGTATCAGCGCTTTTCTTAGCGCTGATAAAAGATACATTTATCAGCGCTATTATTAGCGCCAATAAAAGTTTTTAATAAAAAATATTATCAATTTATATATAATTATTATATTTATATTCAAAAATAATGTTTATTTATATACATTAAATAAAAAACAAATGTTTATAATTAATATATATTTTTTAATAATTCAAAAATACATGTATAATGTTTTAATTGAAAAAAGTATTTCTAAGATTATAATTATATATATATATATAATTAAATAATTATAAGATTATAATAAATTACATTAAATAATAAATATATTTATTAGATTTATTAGATTTATTATATTTATTAGAGATTTATTAGATTAATTTATTAGATTAATTTATTAGATTCATTAGATTTATTGGATTAATTCATTAGATTTATTATATTTGTTATATTTAATATATTTATTTTATTTATAAATATATAATACTTTTTAATATATATATTTATAATTAAAATTATTGAATATATATGTGTTTTCCAATGAATTTGGTCAATGAATATATTGATCATGCGTATATGGTATGTATCATGCATGAATGTTCATTTATACATTACATCACGTTGTCCATTGATGTGGTATATTGATTAATTCATAATGTTACCCATATGAACTATATATGTTCTAAAAAACGTACTTATAAAATTACATTAAATATATTTAAATAATAAATATATTTTATTATATTTTTAATGATATATATAAATACTTTTCAAATACATTTGTAATTATAATTATAACTATATATATATATGTATAAATAATTATAAAATTATACATATAATATTATAATTATATATATATATATATTAACAATTATATACAAATATTTATAAATATATACTATTTATAGTTATAATTATAACTATAAATAAATAAATATATATATGTAAATAATTATAAAATTATAATAAATATATTTATTATACTAATAAAGTTATAAATATATAATTAAATAGATATATTTATAAATATATACAAATATTTATAAATAAATACAAATAAATTTATATTTATTTAGATAATTATTAATTTATAAAAAACATATGTATTATTTCATATATAATATGTTATATATAATTAAATAAATATATATTTATAAATATATTTATAAATATTTACACAAATATTGATAAATAAAAACAAATGTTATTTATAGTTATAAATGTATACAAATATATTTAAATAATTTTAAAATTATAATAAATGTATTAATTATATATATTAAAAAATTATAAATATTAGATATATAAAATTGTTATAATTTTATAATTATTTAAATAAATAAATAAATAATTATTTATAATTATATTTATAAATATATATATTTCATATAAATATTTATAAAATTAGAATAAATATAGTTATATATGTCTAATCTTGTAAATATATATAGTTAATATATTTATTTTATATATTTATATGATTATAAATATAATAAGTATATTGCTTATAATTTTATAATTACTTAAATTATAATTTTATAAGTATAAATAAATATTTATTAATTTATAGTTATAATTATTAATAAATAAATATATATTTATTCTGTATGCCATTTTAAATAAATATATAATAATATAAATAAATTATTAAAATTATACCTTTATCAGTGCTAAAAAAATGCTGATAAAAGAAGTCTTTATCAGCGCTATAATTTTAGCGCAGATAAATAAGTCTTTTATTAATAAGTATATTGCTTATAATTTTATAATTACTTAAATTATAATTTTATAAGTATAAATAAATATTTATTAATTTATAGTTATAATTATTAATAAATAAATATATATTTATCCTATATGCCATTTTAAATAAATATATAATAATATAAATAAATTATTAAAATTATACATTTATCAGTGCTAAAAAAATGTTGATAAAATAAGCCTTTATCAGCACTATAATTTTAGCGCAGATAAATAAGTCTTTTATCAGCGTTTTTTTAGTGCTGATAAAGGCTTATCTTTATCAGCGCTAACAAAGCGCTGATAAAGGTTTCATCGAGTTTTTTTAAAAGAACCCTAACAGGCTTCTCCTCCCTTGCAACCTTTCAAGCCTTCGCGGAAGCGGGCCCCTACGTCGTCGAGCCCTTCTCCGCCGCGACCCCTCCTCCTCCCCCTTCGCCGCTGTCGCCTCCTCTGCGGCCGTTGACTCGTCCTCATCCGCCGCGGCTGCTGCCGACTCGTCCTCCGCCGCGGCCGTCGCCGCTGCCTCCTCCTCTTCCATCCGGATTCATCAGTATGTTCTCATTATTCTTCATTCTTCATAGATCCATGGTTCTTCCCTCCCTTGAAATCATAGACCAAGTCTATTGGGGATAGGTCTTTGGTCTTTGTTGTTGATCTTGACGTAGTTTTGTTGGATCTAGTTAGGTTAACATGGTTTGTGATCGATATCAAAGTTTTCTTATGTCATTCTTCATTTTTGAAAATTGTTGTGAGGTATGCTGCTTCCCTCTAATCTCCAATTCTCTTTTAACATAAAGAATTTTTTTTGATTAAATATTTAAATTTTTGTGAAAAAACATGTATGATTCTTGAAGGAAATTCCTTGTTATATGGTTTTGGAAAAATTGGTTGGTATTTGGAAAAACCTCTTATTATATAATTTTTAAGTTATTGTTTTAAAATTATGGTTTTCTTTTGACATATGTAAAGTATTTGATGAAATGATTTAAATGAGGATATTTTTTTGATTTATTTGGAATGGTATTTGTTAAATATGGTTGGTGTGATGGACTTGACCATAAATAAGGGGAGTACGTCATTGGGGAATCTGGATATTTTTCACCTTGTGATGACTTGGTGGATCAATGGGGATCTCGCATGAGTATGGAAATTTTAACTAAGCATGCATGGTGAGTGGGTGGAGACATAAATGTGGCTATTCTTAATAATGGAATTAAATGTTTGATGACATAAATTAACTAGGAGAATACCTATAAACGCTTTATTTATATGATGAATCTGTTTTTTAATAAGTTAAATTTGGAAACAATTCTATACGATGATGAAAGTTATTTTGATGATTTACTCAAAATTTTCCTTGATACATCTAACTTACATGCGCAGGATACAAGTGTGGATAACACCAATATGAAAACATCATTATAAAACACCACTTAAATGGAATTGAATTTTCTTCCATCTAACATAAGATACGTTTTTCTTGAGGGAACATGAAAAATGATTAGTCATAATTTGAAACATTTTGACATCGACTAAGAGTACAAACATAAAAAAAATTTGAAACAAAAAATCTAAATCCATAGGTTGGATGGTATGGGAAATTTTGTGATTAAACCCATCACTAGTATACATAGGATTATTTTAAAACTAGAATTTAAACCTTTTAGTAATCCCCAAAGGAGGCTTAACCAAACTTTGATGGAAGTTGTAAAATTGAATTTGAGAGAATATTTAGTGCAGGAAACATATACCCCATCACAAATTCTTAATGGGTGATCTCCATTCAAATTGTTCCTAATAAAATAGGATTCTTAAATCTAAAAAATTAGAATAATGAGTTAGTTCCCATAAGTATTCAAAATAATTATAGGGTTTTCATTGATTATAGGATATTGAATCATGTAACAATAAAATACCACTTCCCTATTCCATTTTTAGAAAAAAAGAGAAGATAGCTAAGAAGGTCATTACAATTTTCTAGATGAAATTTCTAGGTATTTTCAGGTCTCAATAGATCTGGAATACCCAGAAAATGCCATATTCACCTATACCTTCAGTATGTTTACTTACCAAAGGATTCCCTTTAGACTATGCAATGACCCAATTACAATTTTCTATAAGGATAGTTGTTAAAATATGGTGGAAGACCACATCAGAAGGTCAAATCACTCTGCCAAGGTAAAACCACCAAAATTAAATAAACATAAATGATTCCTTTACTTGTGAGTAGTTATACAGAGTCACCCGAGTTCCCTGGTATGCTAACTTAGTCAATTATCTAGTTACATCAATGGTACCTCCCATCTATACTAAGCATTAAATGTTTAAATTGAAATTTGAGTCTAAGTTTAATGTTTTTTAGGATCATTATTTATAGTAAATTTATAACGCCTAATTAATTAGGAGATTCATCCTTGAAGAATAGGGTAATTTTATGCTTTCAATTTTCCATACACTTTAATTTGGGGGCAATTTTGGACCTCAAAGAACTACTAGAAAGTTTCTATAAGTTGGTTTATTTTGGTTTCAATTTTTAAGGACTCAAAGATTTTGTAAAGCATGTCTAAACTGTTAACTTACTAGTAAGAAATTCTCTAAAAACCTTTAATTTTTTTATTAAGTATTTTATTAATGGGGACTGTACTTTAGGGGACCATTTCCCATCCCTTTTGATTTTCATACATTCTCTTTGTAGTTTACTATTTTTCTAAATTGATTGAAGTAAATTTCACCTAAATTAATGATTCCAAAGTTTTGATTGATTTTTTGAATCCAAACATTTTTTATAGGTTTGGAATAACCCGATCTATAATTAGTGACCATATAACACACTTTTGCAATAGGAATATGGAAGGACTTATAATGAGGTATGGAGTGCACTGTAAGACCCCATCTTCCTTTCACACACATAAAAATGGGCTTGTAGAGGTCTCTAATATAAAAAACATTTGGATTCTAGAAAAGAAAATTCAACCCACCCAGGACTAGAGTAAGACGTGTGAAGATGCACTATAGGCATGTCAGACTACTTAAAAAACCACCTTAGGTATTTCCCAATATGGATTTTTTTATAGAGATAATTTTCACTTTTTAGTTGAGCTAAAACACAAATCATACTAGGATACCAAGAGAGTTAACCTAGAGTTTGTAAAGGTTGGATAGAAGAGGAAGTTGCAGATGGTGGATACTCCTTGTGTGGGACATTCTTTAGAAGAAGATTTGTTGGAAGTAGAGGGTTTTGTTGAAGGGTGTCGGAGTTTCACACGGGGGGGGGGGCTTCAGGGTTATGGGAAGTGTGGATAGTTTCAAGCTTCAGAAGTAGGATTATTGGCATATAAGGGACCAACCCCACCTCAATATGACACACGGTGTGACCGGTATAACTCCAAATGTATCTTTTTTATTAAAAAATTGTCATTTTGTTAATGTATTCTTTCATATTAATGTTTGATTTATTTCATTACTGTATTACTAACATAATATTTGTTTTCTTATATAGGTGATTTTTTTTTCTTGAGTTCGGTTGCTTTGTTCGACAACTAATACCATAAACGACAATTTTTGAGAGGGGATCACAAATGCCAAAAGACGAAACATTAATGTTTTTAACTGTTTGTTGGATAATTGTAATTGTAACCATATAAAACATTGTTTGAAATGTATATAGCAGTGTTTTTTTTTGTATTCATGCTGTCAAGTAAATGTACATAGCATTGTTTGCAAAACTCTTGCGCGCTGTTTCGTTCTTCTGTGGTTTGTTCGTGTGCAGGTGCTGTTTTGTGTAGGTGTGCAGGTGCTGGGTGTGCTGTTAAATAAACAGCACATCATAGGCAACTAGGTCTTTATCAGCGCTAAACAAACGCTGATAGGGGGCTTTATCAGCGCTTTTTTTAACGCAGATAAAGGGCACCCTTTATCAGCGCTTTTTTAGTGCTGTTAAAGGGGACCCCCTTTTATCTTCGCCATGATTAACAGCGCTAGAAAAGCGCTGTTAAAAGCGGTTTCTAGCGCTTTTAAAAGCCTTATTTGTAGTAGTGTCTCCATAATCATGTGACCATTCTCCTAACTCCATCCATACTTTGAGGGCACATCGAACAACTTATTCATAACTCCCAAAGTCTCTGATAGCTAGAGTCTTTCGAAGGTGTGGTTTTAAACCACTAAAGAATCTATCTATTTTACTATCATTGTTGATAACAAAACCCTAGACATACCTTGTAAGCCTTGCGAAATTTGCTTCATAAGCCGTGATAGATTGACCTTCCTTTTGCTTCAGCTCAATAATTTCTCTCTCCATCTTTGTACGAAGAGTTCAAGGGGAATACTTGTTAAGAAATATTTTCTTAAAATCTTCTCACTCCATCTCTTTTATTTCTTCCTTCGTCTTGGTATTTTTTATCAACGTCCACCATTGATTGACTTCTCCATCTAAACGATAAATAGTTAGTCACCTTCTCCTTCTCAGAACAATGGAGCACATAAAAGATCTTCTCCATTGAGTTAACCCATTGTTCCACAATGAGTGGATCAAAAGATCTACTAAATGTCGGTGGTCGTTGCCGTATAAAGGACTCAATGGTTAGTCGGTCCTTAGGTGAAGGTGGACGTTCCATGTTGTTCAAGTTATTATTCATAGTCTGAGACAGCTGGTTAAGTATCACCATAAAGTTTTGAACTCCGTCTCCCATGACATAAGAGATATCGTTCATACAATCATTGCATTGTCTCTCACATGGGTTGTTGGTCTGATTTCTCTTGGTTCCTACCATTTTCTAAAATAGAAAAGTTTTGAACAAGTAAGTAAGTCAACAAAGCATGAATAATTTATCCTTTTACACAATTAACACTAAGACATATCTTATGAGATCCCTATGTTAAGCAATTTTCTAAACAAAGCTTCATATACTCAGTCTTATCCTAAGAGTTTTCACTAACATCTTCTAATCCTAATTCCCAAATTAACTAAACCGTGCTCTGATACCAACTACAACGACCCTGTTTTTTTACATGACTATTACATCATTTTAAAGATAAACAATATAAAAGTGCTATAATCCAGGATCCAAAGGTTTAATGTCTTGAAAAAATTAGACACAAACACAACTTGCACAATAATAAAACATAAACATTTATTTAAAATATTCTTCTTTATCCTTTTAAAGCTCACATTTTTCTTAGTACACGTAGTCATTTGAGGATATACATCAAAGAAAAGAGGTGAGCTAAAAGCCCAGTAAGAGGATGAATAAGGGGTATGGATTAATGAAACATGAGTGATCATCATCATCATCATCATCATTATCATAACATAAGAATAAGATCATCATCAACATCATGAGGGAACCATTGAATAAAGGCATGAAATGTGACAATGTATAAAAATGAAACGTCATGTCTTAGTGGTCAAATACCACACATACACATAACATATGTGCATAATCATAACATCATCATTGTGAACAAAACTAGCACCATGTTCATGCATAATACACATTATCTCATGAGATACACCACATTGTCCAATGCATTGAAGGACTATATAATTTTGGGCTCACTTATCACATCATAACATTTACATAATCATGCATGCTAGATAGAACATATATCAATCAAATTCATGAAGTAACCCATGTATAAGAGTGAGTTTCATAAGGATTTCATCAATCATGATTTCATGAATAAACTTGGTGTTCCCAAATAAAAAAGGGAAAAGAACATATTTGGTATAAGAATCATCATTTTTTAGCGAAAAAACAACTCAAAAGGAGTCAAGATGCATTTTGGAAAGAAGAGTTATTTTGGGAAATTATTGTATTTGTCATAAAATCAGATTGGAAACATGTATATCCCCGAAAAGAAAAGGAAATAACAATGAAATTACATTTGAGAAATATTAAAAGAATATCAACATTGAAATTTGGCATGAAAGAAGAACAACTCAAAGAAAGGGAGTTGAGTTCAAGAATCCCCTTACCTTATGTCCGAATGCCTTTCGAACTTGCACTTAATATCCTAGAAAATCAAATTAGATTCATTAATTACTTAATTCATAACCTCTTATACATGTATTTGATTTATTATAATTTTATTAAGTTCATTTATGACAATTTTGATGAGTTATGGAGTTTAATCTCGTCATTTTGGGAGCGTTCATTTTCATGGTTTCATGAACGGTTTACTTGTGTATAATTATGGAATTTCTTGTGAAATGAAAATAATTCTCAAGAAGTGAAATTATATGTTATTAATGAACTTTTTGAAGATTAAATGATCACATATATCATTTGGTTTTCTGGTATGAGAATGATTTATTTGATAAAACGTTAATGATAAATGTTTAGATTATTTTGGCGGTTTTTCGATCATCATGAACTAGTTTTGTTTTATTATTTAATATTATGTTTATAAATTAGTTTCAAAACATTAAACAAGTTATAATATGCTTATTACAATCTGTTTGAACCATAATAATAGTTTTATAACCAGCCTTGAAGGCGGTAATGGAAAATGAAAACTCGTTGTCCACGAAGGCGGTGAATCTATACATCACAGACGATGTTTTCTTTTTTTTTTTGAATAAAAAAAGAATAGAAGAGATTTGATGATAGATATTTCATTAACACAATAACATTTCAGTATATATATGATACTGGAGTTATCACGCCTCTTTGGACGGGAGGTGAGGAGAGAAAGAAAAGAAAATAAATTAAAAGAGAAGGATTGAAGTTTTTAAGTCTTGGATGTTGTCTCCTTGAGAACCTCCTTAAGGTATTTGAGTTTGGTCTTTTATTGAGACCAACAGCTCTTGGACGTGGGGAAGAGGCTTGGGAAGAGAACTGGTCTGAATTTAGAAAAACTACAAGGCTTAAAAGATGTGAGGAGAAAAGGTGATGAAAGGTGGTATTTATAGGGGAGAAGAGAAACGTTTTTTGACTATTTTATTCATTTGTTTGTTATTTTGGCTCAAGACTATCAATAGTGATGATTTTTATGACTAAATACAGTAAATAGTTTAGGAGGGTTTGAATCAATGGGTGCTTACATCATCCATACATCATCCATGATTCAACAATTCATTTATTTGTTAAATACCGTAAATTACTGTATTTCACTATTCATTAAAAATTTAACTATTTCAGAAAAATCTCAAAAATTCACCCTAATCATTTTTCGACGTGTGGATTTAAAAAATGGACTACATTTTATGAAAATATTTTTCTAAATATGAGAAATTTCATTTTTAATTAAAATCATAAAAAAATACCGATTTTAATATTATAATCGATTTTTTGACACTTTAAAAAATTAAGTAAGTTCTCATAAAATTATCTTTTAATTATAATACAACAAAATATTAATTTATGAATCTATTTTATGAAAATAAATTTTCTTTTAAATCATTATATTAATTATAAATTTGTAAATAAACATTTACGTTTTACAAAAATACCAACACTTAATTTATCATTTTTAAAACATTTATTTACTTATACCATGATATAAATATATCATATTTTCATTTATAGGATACATAAATTTTATTTATACTTTCATAGGTGAAATTACTATTCTATTGGTCAGATTACTATTCTTAACAGTCAGATTACTATTCCATCGGTACAGATTCCTTAATTTCTATAAATACCAATTTTTTCATTCTTATTTTGTGAGAATAAAGATTTTATTGATTTCCCTATGTGATGTACGCGTTTTATACTATATAACATAATTATAAGAAGGAAAATTCAATTGATAAAATTTTGGGTCGTTATAGGCCATTTTTGTTTAGCTCTCTTCACTAAGGTCCTTCGCTTAGCTTAAGTTCGCTCTAGTCCTTTTCCCAAAACCTCTGCTTAGGTTGTTTCACTAAGTGGAGGAGTTGCACGAACCACATGCACACCTAGCATCGTCGAGCTATGGGAAAGACAAATAGATGTGGTGCTTACCATAAGTAGCGCGAATGACTTGGGTGAGAATAGAGTACGAAGCTTCAGGTTTCGCTCAAGTTGTAGTGATACGTGAAACCAGAGTGGTTGATGCACCCAATTTGTGTATGCATTTTCATACACTTTATTAACAATAAGAAAAAAGTTTTCACCAAATACCTACTTCTTAGAGGAAAAATACTTTGATTTTGGTGACCTTGTCTATTTTCAAGAGTTTTATATCCAAATACACAAATCAAGGGAAGTCTGTGAAATTTTTGCAACTACACGGCGTGTACTTTTCTACACGCCGTGTACATTTAGACAGAGACACAGATCAAAGGGGGGAGTACACGCCCAAGTCACCAGCCAGACACTACACGCCGTGTGGGGCGGCGTTACACGCCGTGTCTGCTATTCTAGAAGGGGTTGGTGGCCAAATTTTGATACTACACGGTGTGTATGGCGGTGCTACACGCCGTGTACACTCACCTACCAGGCGGCGCCGTGTTCAAAGTCAAAGACGACGTGTTAGGCCGCCTACCAGCGGAGGAAAGGAAGCCAAAAGCGCGTTGACGAAAGTACACGGGGTGTACTTTCTATACACGCCGTGTACTTATTTTTCCTATAAAAAGAGGCCTTGGCCTCCAGACCAAGGAGTTGAGAAGTGGAGATTGAGGTGTGGTGCGGAGAACAAGGGACGAAGTTCCGAAGGAGAGATGCTCTACCGTCGTAATACCGCCGTTCTTCTACCGAAGAATCATTTCTACCTCAAAATTCCAAGCATGATTTCATCAGGTATTAATAATTTTGTGTTTGTCATTTTCAATATGTGTAACTAAACACCCAGTGTGTTGGGGTTGTGGAGACTGATGAGTTGTAATTTGAATTAAGTTGATGTGAATGTGTTTGTTTTAATAATCTCTTCGCATTCTTCTTAAAGCACTTCATATTATCATTGAAAATTCTGTACCGGACCAAGGGAAGAATCTTCAGGGATTCAAAATAAGAATAACAACGAATAATTTCATGACCATTGAAAGGATTCGTCGGCTCAAAATGGACTAAGCCAAATAAAAATCTGTTAAAAACTAACTACCAGACCAAAGAGTTGGTTACTTCATCTCTTAATATTAAGTGATCCAGACCAAGGAAACTTAATTACAAATTTTAATTCAGAGTGTTGGATTATCATGAACAACACAACCTCATAAGCAATTTAATTTAATAATCAACTTATCAAAAATTCAGAACCCCAATGCATTCTTACTCTGATTTGCATCAAAACCAATTTTCCCTTCTTTTCTTTCATTCTAGCAATTCTTTTGTTAAAAGAAACTTAAAAACCAATTGTTCTTTTTGTACCAAAAAACAACCAAACAAAATCGACTCTAAATTCAGCAGCCTTCACTAAAAGAAATATACAAACAAAGTCAAAACAAGATAAGAGTAACATCTTAAAGTTCCCTGTGGATCGACCCCTACTAGTGCTATACTTGTTAGGGTAATTATAATTTGAGACACCGATAACATAACTTCGGTGGAACGACTCGTCAAATTTTGGCGCCGTTGCCGGGGAGATCTAAAGTTATTTTATTCTTGTTTTAATTCAATTTGTATTACATTCTAGTGAAAATAAAAATCAGAAATTCAAAAAAATCTCTTTTCTAATCATATTTCTTTTTATCCTTCTTTTTCCTCATTTACGCTTGGTAGTTTGTTTTGTTTTGTGCAGGTCCGTAAGTGTATGAGCGGCCACCTCACACGTTCCAAGAGCACTGAGTCATCAGGGTTATTCCCAACTGACCTGGAGATCGAACGAACGTTCTTGAGGCGCCAACGAACACTCATGGATGAACAAAATCAAAACAACCCCACAACACAGAACGAGGAAGGAAATCCAGCTGCTGTCCAAGGAGCTGGACAACAGTTAGGTCCGGATGACAACCGGAACCAGCAAGCTCCTCTTGCACCACCATATGGCCCGTCGCAGCTCCAACAACTCCAACCAGAGCGGATTCCATATTTCAACCAAGGTCAGGGGCCATACTACGCCCCTCAGGACCAACAATACCTGTCGATTCTCCCTCCTCAGCAGCCACCTCCACGTCGTACTCTCATGGAGTACGACCTGCCATCGATCCACGGAGCTGATACGGGCATCGTTCGTCCTCCGGCTCAGGCCCAGCACTTCGAGATCAAGGCTGCTATCATGCAGCTGATCCAGAACACTATACAATTCGGCGACCTGCCCAGTGAAGAACCGAACACCCATCTCTCCAATTTTTTGGAGATCTGTGATATATTCAGGTACCATGGCGTTTCTGAGGACGCCATCCGTCTTTGCCTGTTCCCTTTCTCTCTACGGGACAAGGTGAAAGACTGGATCAAAGGGATGCCACAAAGATCTATCCTCACCTGGGAGGAGCTAGTCCAGACGTTCCTATCCAAATACTTCCCACCATCAAAGATGGTAACGCTGTGGAACGAGATCCACAACTTTCAGCAGCATGACTCAGAGTCGTTGTACGAATCCTGGGAACGTTTCAAGAAAATGTTACGTAAATGCCCACATCACAGACTTCCACTTTGGATGCAAGTCCAAATCTTCTACGGCGGGTTGACGACTAATACCAAGTCCGTGGTGGATGCTGCTGCTGGAGGAACGGTAATGCGAAAGTCCCCCGAAGAACTTTTTGAACTAATGGAAGATATGTTAGCCAACAGCTTCCAGTGGCATTCCGAGCGGGGAACCCAAAAACGAGGTATGCATAGTATTGATGCTACTACCATGCTTGCTTCCCAGTTGGATGCAGTATCCAAAAAGATCGACGCACTGAATCTCAAGGACGCATCTCAAGTTCATGCGGCGAACCATCCAGCATGCGGTGATTGTGGTAACAACCATATCTTGGGAGAATGCCCAGGACCTTCAGTCAACCCTTCGACGAGCGAAGTGAGCTATGTTGCTCAAAACAGAGGGTCGAACCAGTATCAACAATACCAGAACCCGACATGGCGAGATAACCAGAACACAGGTTGGGGTCAACAGCAACAGAATCCTCCACCCCAACGACCGCCCGACTACAGTCAGCCACCATATCAGAACCAGTACTAGTGGTAGCAACATCCCCAACATGGCCCTTACCAGCAGCAAGGGTATCAAAACCCTCGCCCACAGCAGCCAAGGCAGCAACCACCTCCACCAGCTGCACATCCACCTCAGCAAGAGAATACCTCCAGGTTAGAGGATCTTCTGACGAAATTCATCTCTATTGCTGAGACCCGATTTTAGAACCAGGAGGCTTCTATTCGAGGCCTCGAGAACCAAATCGGTCAATTAGCAAACCAGCTCTCAGGGAGGCAGCCTGGTATACTACCAGGAAACACCGAGAAGAACCCAAGGGTGGAGGCCCATGCCATAACACTGCGAAGTGGAAAGAACCTTCATCAGACAGAACCATCACATTCAACTGCACCTATACTTCCAGCTGACAACAAAGGTACAATTTCAGACCCCTCTTCATCTGAAAATCCATCACCGGAGGCTCAACCAGGCAAAGGAAAGGAGGTTATCAAACCATTTGAGCATGTATTACCTTTTCCAGAGAGAATGAAGCAAAGGAATCTAGATCACCAGTTTGGAAAATTCATGGAAGTATTCAAAATCTACACATCAACATCCCATTTGCAGAGGCCCTGACTCAAATGCCCACATATGTTAAATTCATGAAGGAAATCCTTTCGAATAAAAGGAAGATGGAGGATTTGGGCACGATAGCACTGGAAAAGGAGTGCTCCGTAGTCGTACAACATTCCATTACTCCGAAACTCCAGGATCCAGGTAGCTTTACTATCCCTTGTACAATTGGACCCTATGAATTTGGAAGAGCTCTATGCGACTTAGGAGCCAGTGTCAACATCATGCCATTCAGATTTTTCCAAAAGCTCGGACTCCACGATCTGAAGCCTACCCGAGTCGCCCTTTAACTTGCTGACATATCCATTAAATATCCAAAAGGGCTACTGGAGGATGTGCTCGTGAAGGTGAGACGATTGGTCCTCCCAGCATATTTTATTATCCTAGACATGGAGGAGGATCACGAGGCACCTATTATATTGGGGAGACCTTTCCTGGCCACAGGGAAAGTCTTGATTGACATGCACTGGGGGGAATTGATTTTCCGAGTAGGGGATGAAAGAGTCTCCTACAATGTTCTAAAGGCCGTCAAACAAGTATCGTTATCTGAACATGAGGACTGCTACAAAGTGACTACCATGGATGAACAACTGAGTAGACAAGAAAATGATCTGGTATGTTCTTCCATTTTAGATGATATGATTTTTCCAGACATACCCATTGATGAGGCGCCAGAGGACCTGAAATTCATCGAAGGCCAGGGCGGCCACTACTGGAAACGATCTGTCATTTTTGACATCCTAGAGAGGGCAGAAGTACAACCATTGGTACCTTCATTTCTCAGAGCACCTGAACTAGAGTTGAAGCCTCTCCCACCTTCCTTAAAGTACAGGTATTTGGGGGATCATCATACTTTGCCTATTATACTTAGTGCAGCACTATCACAAGACTAGGAGGATGCACTTCTTCAAGTTTTGAAGCAGAGAAAGCATGCAATTGGATGGACTGTTGCAGATTTGAAGGGTATCAACCCTACCATTTGCACCCACAAGGTGCTACTCGAAGAAGGAGCTAAGCCATCGAGACAACCCCAGCGACGTCTGAACCCTCCCATGAAGGAAGTCGTAAAGGAGGTAATCAAGCTTTTAGATGCAGGCATCATTTACCCTATATCAGATAGCCCGTGGGTGAGTCCCTTGCAAGTGGTCCCTAAGAAGGGAGGCATCACTGTGGTATGAAACGACAAGAACGAGCTCATCCCCACTCACACAGTCACGAGATGGAGAGTCTGTGTAGATTACAGGAAGCTGAACGACACCACAAGGAAATATCATTTTCCCCTGCCCTTCATGGATCAGATGCTAGAAAGGCTAGCAGGGCATGAATATTACTACTTCCTTGATGGCTACTCCGGCTATAATCAGATCTCCATTTCCCCAAAAGATCAAGAGAAGAGCACTTTTACTTGCCCATACGGAACATTTGCCTACCGCAGGATGTCTTTCGGTATGTGCAACGCCCCCGCCACATTCCAGCGATGCATGCTGTCTATTTTTCACGACATGGCGGAAAAAATCCTGGAGGTCTTCATGGATGATTTTTCCATTTACGGGAAGTCATTTACCACCTGTTTGCGGCACCTGGAGCTAGTGCTGGAGCGATGCGAAAACACTAACCTAGTTTTGAACTGGAAAAAGTGTCATTTTATGGTGCAAAGTGGCATAGTCCTTGGCCACATAATTTCAGCAAAGGGGATAGAGGTGGATCCGACGAAAATAAAAGTCATTTCACAACTTCCCATTCCAAATTTTGTTAGAGCCATCCGCAACTTCCTGGGCCATGCGGGTTTTTACAGGCGGTTTGTCCGTGATTTCTCGAAGATAGCCCAACCCCTCACCAATCACCTGACTAAGGATGCCATTTTCGAATTCACTGAGGCATGCTCCTCAACTTTTGAGCATCTAAAGCAACGCCTGGTGGAAGCTCCAGTCATGATTGTCCCCAACTGGGAGACACAATTTGAAGTGATGTGTGATGCCAGCGACTATGCGGTGGGAGTTGTCCTGGGTCAGCGGCTGGACCGAATCTTCCGACCCATCTACTATGCCAGCAGGACACTCAATGAGGCCCAACTGAACTACACTACTACAAAGAAGGAGATGCTGGCAGTAGTATTCTCCTTCGACAGGTTTCGTTCTTACCTTGTGCTGTCTAAAGTTATTGTTTATACTGACCATGCAGCACTTAAGTACCTGTTAAACAAGAAGGATCCCAAGCCCCGATTGATCCGATGGGTCCTCATCTTACAAGAATTTGATTTAGAGATCCGTGATAAGAAGGGGAGTGAGAACATGGTTATCGATCATCTATCCCGTCTGGAGCTGCCGCACTTGGAGAAAGAGGAGGATCGAGAGATAAGGGAGGATTTTCCTGATGAACATCTCTTTTCTATTATTGAATCCCCTAGGCCCTGGTTTGCTGATATTGCTAACTATTTAGTTACAGGTGCCATCCATCCCGACCTCTCCTTCCAGCAGAAGAAAAGGTTCCTCTCTGATGTTAAGTGATACTTCTGGGAAGACCCACTCCTATTCCGATCCTGTGGAGACGGGGTGATCCGACGGTGCATCCCAGAGACAGAGGTTCAAGGGGTGCTGGAATTTTTTCATGCCTCACCCGTTGGAGGACATCATGGACCGGATCGTTCCACAGTGAAGATTCTGCAATCTGGGTTTTTTTTGGCCCACCATGCATAAAGATGCCCGATCCTTCGTTGCCCATTGTGATCCATGCCAATGTACAGGTAATATGGGACGAAGAGCCGAGATGCCTCAGCACCCCATCTTGGAGGTCGAGATTTTTGACGTCTGGGGCATCGACTTCATGGGACCATTCCCCCCTTCTTTCGGGCATACTTACATCCTCATCTGCGTTGATTACGTCTCCAAATGGGTGGAAGCCACTGCGACGGCCCACGAAACAGCTAAGGTAGTCGTGACCTTTTTAAAGAAACACATTTTCAGCAAGTTCGGTGTTCCTCGTGTGCTGATCAGCGACAGAGGGACTCAATTTGACAACGCGTTAACGAAACAAGTGCTGTTGAAATATGGGGTGAAACATCACATGGGTACACCATACCATCCCCAATCAAGTGGATAGGTGGAGCTCTCCAACCATGAGCTCAAACAAATTTTGGAGAAAATAGTGAATACCTCACGGAAGGACTGGTCCAAAAAGCTTGACGATGCTTTGTGGGCCTATCACACCGCTTTTAAGACACCACTGGGAATGTCACCATTTCGTTTCGTCTATGGAAAACCATGCCATCTGCCTGTGGAGATGGAACACAAAGTTTATTGGGCCGTCAAAACCCTAAATTTTGATCTGAAGGCAGCCGTAAAGAGACGTAAGTTCCAGCTATTGGAACTCGATGAAATCAGAAGGGAGGTGTATGAGAACGCTAAATTGTACAAAGAGAGGACAAAATCCATTCATGACTGAATGATTTCTCGAAAAACATTTCAACCCGGTGATCAGGTACTCCTCTTCAACTCTCGTCTTCGTCTATTCCCAGGAAAGCTCAAATCAAGGTGGTCGGGACCGTTCCATATCATACGAGTATTCCCTCACGGAGCGGTGGTAATTGCTAAGGAGGATGGTCATCCGTTCAAGGTGAACGACCAACGCCTAAAGATTTACCATACCATGGAAGATACAGTGGGAGAGATCTCCACCACACCTCTCAGGTAAGTCAAGGTAAGAAGATCGAGCCAACGACCTAAAACAAAGGTGCTTCCTGGGAGGCAACCCAGAGGTTACACGCCGTGCCCCACTTATATACACGACGTGTACTTATCTTTTTAATTTAATCTTAATAAGTATAAATCTATAGAATAACTAATAAATAACCAGGGATGATGCCAGTGCCGATGGTAAAGTCACTAGAGTTTATCCGAGCCGTCCCCGGTTCGAGTCCTCCCGACCTACCTTCGGCACGGGGTTCCTCCTTTTCTTACACAGCGTGTGTAGTAATTTATATAGATATATATTTTTGCTTATAAGAAAACCCATGGTGGGGATAGATCGGTTGGCCATGATCGTAACCCGGTTCCAAAATACCCGGGTTTGAATACTGGCAACCACCCCATTTCCATCATTTACTCTTTTAATAAAACCACACGGCGTGTCTTTCGATATACGACGTGTGTGCCATAATTTTCCTTACTAATTTAAAAACATTTTCTTATAAAATAAATTCATGCGGATGAAGTTGGCAGATTGGTTAAGTCTCGGCCTTGGATCCAAAAGACCCGGGTTCGAACTCGGCTAATCTCCCTACTTCATCCCCTTCTTTTATAATTAAAAACCACACGGCGTGCATATTATTTATTCCCATGTGTATAGGCCGTATAGAATAAATGTATATAAATAATAAATATGGGCAGTAGTACAACCTTCGCTCCAGTGGTTGAGGGCTTTCGTTCGGAACGGCCGATCGCCGGTTCGAAACTCGCCCCGAGAACCGGACCAAAGGTTGTACTTCTCTTTTTACAATTTTTAAACACACGACATGTATTTTACCAATACATGACGTGTATAGTTTTATTTTCTTTTAATTATGTATATACATATATATACCTATTTCAATTTTATTTTAATTAATTAATATTTATTATTATATTGTATATTTGTTTTGTTTTAATAAAAAAGAACAACAAAAAAAAAATTGGGGATACACGACGTGTAGTCCAAACGTACACGCCGTGTACCGCGGCTATATAAGCCGCAGACCACCCGGCTTGAGCCCGTGTCACGCGACTCCCCATTTCTTCCCCTTTCTTCCCGTTTCTTCTCCTGGATGAAACCCGAATCCCCATTTGCCAGATCCGTCATTTTGGTTCGTTTCAAGCTCTGATTTCTCTTGCATTGTGATCCTCGGTCAAGGTACGTCCTTCTACACCGTCTATTTCAAATTTTTGGACTTGTTTAGGGTGATTTTCGAATCTGCCGACCGTTCAGCTTCCGCGATACACGACCACGACATGTAGAACACACGCCGTGCAGTTCTGTACACGACCACACACGAAATACTTCAAAATTTGAATATACACGGTGTGTATGTTCAGTACACACTGTGTACTTTTCCCCATCGTGCCCGAGTACCCCATTGCACACGGCCTCACAAACCATTTTCACGTACACGACGTGTGTGTTTGGTACACGCCGTGTCTATCATTTCCTTTGGCTCCTCCGTGTGTAGCGCATACACGACGTCTCACCCCATGTTCCCGTACACGGTGTGTATGTTCGTTACACGCCGTGTAGCTTATTTCTTTCGGTCGGCCCGTGTCTCGCCCCCACACGACCATGTTCCTCGAGTAAAGAACACGCCGTGTTTGTCCGTTACACGACGTATCCTTTATTCTTCAAACTGATAAAAACATGTCCATGTTGTTTGTAATACACGACCACCTACAATTTGTGTGAACACGACGTGTATGTTCGGTACACGCCGTGTACCTTTACATGGTCTATCTTATGCTCACTCGGCATGTATATCCAGAGAATACGGGATGCTCTACATTTTTCACTACACGTCGTGTACTCTGGATGTACACGCCGTGTACTCTGGATGTACACGCCGTGTACTTTTATTTTCCTGTTTTCTCACATTTTCTTTCTTTTCTTTTTCTTTTCTTTTTTTCTTTTGTTTTATTTTTTCTTTCTATTCCAGGATATGGCAGATCACGATCCTGGGGGGAGCGGCCATCCTCCGCCACTGAGGGCGAGAGACCCATTTTTCGGCGGATTCGACTCCGACCTCCGACGCAGCCAGACCGAGGCACACTGGTCTACGAGCTCCCTTCATTGGCCATTCTTCCACCACCGACTGCCCCAGTAGAGGCTGGGCCTAGAACGGCTGTACCTCCGCCTACCAGCACAACGCTTCCGAGCACCTCCATTTCTGCTCTACCAGTTGCCACTCTACCTGCGCCATCTTCATCAGCAGCTGGTCCCACATCTACCGCTTCATCTTCCGAGCCTTCACCTCCTACAGCTGATCCACCCACCGAGCCAGCTCCTGCTGCTGCCCCTGCACCTGGACCGGGACCTGCAGGTGTTCCTTACCCATGCATGGTCTTCCCGGTCACCAATCTGGCACATGAAAGGGTCTGACGCTTCTCTCGCCGGCCAATACCATTGAGTGGCCGATACCCCGACAGCAGCATTCCGCAGCAGCTCGGTATTTGGGAGGACTTGGAGGAGCTCCTTGGACACACTACACTGCTCGCTGTTTTCCAGGTTAGCACTCCTGTCTTCCGTGATTTATTTTTGGAGTTCGCGGCCTCTTTCGAGTTCGACGGAGCTGATTACTAGGAGACACCTGGTGATGCGGTGCCCGTGGTTCGATTCCAGCTGGGCGGCCGAAGATTCTCCCTCACCATGACCGAGTTTGGCCGAGGGTGCGGATTCTACCCCCATCCTATCACCCCACCCCCCGTTTCTACCTTTACCCGACCCGAGCGCTCCGAGCTCATTTCCATGTGGCGGGAGATCGCTGGGCCTGACCACCAGTATTTCCCCACTTCCCAGAAGATCACCCTTATCGCCGAACCCATCCTTCGCTTCACCCACCGGTGCTTCAACGCCATCCTTTTCCCCCGCTATGAGGATATGGGGGTCGTGACCGGTCGTGACATGGAGATCCTTACCCGTGTCATTCGGCACGACTACTCAGACCTCCCCTATCTAGCCGCCTCTTATTTCCACTATATGTTTACCGGCCATCAGGGAAACCTGAACGGCGGGTTTTACGCCACTCGCCTCACCCACCACCTTGGGGTTTTCGAGCCTTCTTTACCCCATGAATTGTTAGGTTTTTCCCAGCGGATGGACTATCTCATGATTATTCGCATGAGATTGGTCCGGAAGTAGGGGGTGCCTACATCCTTGCCCATGCTCGTCCCCAGCCACCCGCTGACCCTCCTACCCCGGCTGATGCCCCTGCTCCTCCTTCCCCACCCCCTCCAGCTTCTCCACCTCACCCACCTCCTACTGACCCCAATTCTTCTAGCCTTCCTTCTTTTGTCCCACCACCAACCCCACCTACCCCCTCACCCTCGGCTGATCTCGCCTTTTCCATCCGCCTAGCCGCGATGGGGCAGCAGTTGGTACGTCTCGCCAGCCGCCAGGACAGTATTGGGGAGCATTTGGTTCGTATAGACAGCCTCCAGGACCACATGGAGCGGTTGTTGGGCCTTATTTTTCAGCATTTGGGTATTCCTTTGCCCCCACCGCCTGCCTCGGTCCCTGGACCTTCTGCTGCTGCTCCATCGCCATTCACAGCACTGGCCACAGATTCCGTTCTGCTATCTACTGTGGGCCCTGCTGCTACTTCTCCTACCGCCACCACTGCTGCCAATCCAGGGGGGGATGCTGAGCTTCCCTTACCGAGTTCGGTGCCTGCCACTCCTGCGTCTCCAGCTTCCCATCCTGCCGCCGAGTCCGTACCTCCAGCTTCCACGGCTCCTGAGCCGTCTCTTCCGGCCGATTCTGTACTAGATGATGCCTCTTCTGAGGCGACCCCATGACTGGTTTTGGGACATTCTGCTTTTTATTGTATATATATTTTTCTACTTTCTCATCCTTGTATATGCTTTGTATGCTTTCCTTGTTTTCTTTCTCCCACCATCGCAGGTACCCTAACACGTTTTGGGCTGCTCTTTTCCACCACCTATCATTTCTCTTATCCTATTCACGAGGGGAGTATTCCTTTTCCATTTTTTCTTTCTTTATTTTCTTTCTTGATATTACTACTTTCGTTACTTCCCCTCGGTCTGGTCCACTATTGTGTCCCCACCTTACCTTTTCCTCTTTTTGGGCACTCGGTGGACCATGTGCACTCTTAAGTATGGGGGGCATATCTCTCAACCGCTTAATTCTTCGCCCCTATCATCAATTTAGGAGACATCATTTTTAGAAGATATATTTTTAAAATGTGAAGATATTTTGGTTAATTATATTTTTAAATAATAGAACTGAAAGTGAAATTTTTTCAAAAATTTACATGCTTATTTTGATTATTAAGTGTTTTAAAATGATTGCTGATATAATTTCAATTACAACTTGTAATCTGTTGATAATTACATCGATTAGACTAATCAATTATTTGCAAGTCATGACCTGATTGTCTCTTATTTATTCCCACTCCTGAGAGGTATTCTAAACCCTTTTGTCATATTCTTTCTAATACCCTCTTTCTTGAGAGATTCATAGAATATATATAACTACCAGAATTTACAAGTTTTCTTTTCAAAACATGAATAATTTTTGAATTACATTAAAATGATTGAGGCATAAGATTGTTAACCCCTTTATCTTGAGCCTACCCTACATATGATCTTCATAAAGCCTATAGAAGCCATGAATAACCTTAATAGGAAGCCATATTACAAGCTTATTTCCCTTCCTACCCTAATTATTTTATGATTTTTCATGATTATTCATTTGAGCTTAAAAGAAGGGATTGGAAACACATGACATAAATTTGTGGATTTTCAAGAAATTAAGTATGGGGGAGTGCCTCTTGATCATTTGGGGAGAAAAGAAAAGAGTTTCAAACCTCTATTTTGGAAATTCAGAAGGGTTTCCTTTGTGAAAAAAAGGAAAAAAAAGGTACAAACAAAGAGACCTTATACACACTTGCTGGTTTGTGACTCCTACTCAACTAAAGGATATGGTGGTGATGAGATCATTTGATTAAGCTTATTGAGGACATATTTACATTGGGTTTAATTTTGAATATCATGCATTGTTATTTAAGAATTTAGCCTCCTTTTTCAAGCCTCAGATTTTTTTTTCACATCTTTACCTACCAACATTTAGCCACAGAAACATCTTATCCTATTTGAAAAGTCCTCATGATTTTTGTAAAACAAATTTTCTAAAGTGGAGAACTAGAATTCTTGCAAACCTATGGATAGAGTGTATATTTCTTTGATTAAGAAAAACTTTTTTTTATTTAAAAATTCTCAAGTGTTGAGTTCTTTATTGGTGAGGTAGATCATCAAGTGGCTTGCTTGTTTTTGAAAGGTTAAAACATGTGTTAGAAGAATATGACAATAGTTAATTGAATTATATATGAGGCATGATTAGAATATCTTCAGAATTAAAACTGTTGTGTATTCTTTTTGGAATTTTCTCCTGTAACTTATTATTTATAATTATGATTAACTGAAGTCCTTCCTTTTAAAGTATAGACTCTGATAATTAGATGTTGAGATTTGCTTGAGGGCAAGCAAAGGACTAAGTATGGGGGAGTTTGATGCACCCAATTTGTGTATGAATTTTCATACACTTTATTAACAATAAAAACAAAGTTTTCACCAAATACCTACTTCTTAGAGGAAAAATACTTTGATTTTGGTGACCTTGTCTATTTTCAGGAGTTTTATATCCAAATACACAAATCAAGGGAAGTCTGTGAAAATTTTGCAACTACACGGCGTGTACTTTTCTACACGCCGTGTACATTTAGACAGGGACACGAATCAAAGGGGGGAGTACACGCCCAAGTCACCAGCCAGACACTACATGCCGTGTGGGGCGGCGTTACACGCAGTGTCTGCTATTCTAGAAGGGATTGGTGGCCAAATTTTGATACCACACGGCGTGTATGGCGGCGCTACACGCTGTGTACACTCACCTACCAAACAACACCGTGTTCAAAGTCAAAGACGACGTGTTAGGCCGCCTACCAACGGAGAAAAGGAATCCAAAAGCGCGTTGACGAAAGTACACGACGTGTACTTTCTATACACGTCGTGTACTTATTTTTCCTATAAAAAGAGGCCTTGGCCTCCGGACCAAGGAGGTGAGAAGTGGAGATTGAGGTGTGGTGGGGAGAACAAGGGACGAAGTTCCAAAGGAGAGATGCTCTACCGTCGTAATACCGCCATTCTTCTACCGAAGAATCATTTCTACCTCAAAATTCCAAGCATGATTTCATCAAGTATTAATAATTTTGTGTTTGTCATTTTCAATATGTGTAACTAAACACCCAGTGTGTTGGGGTTGTGGAGACTGATGAGTTGTAATTTGAATTAAGTTGCTGTGAATGTGTTTGTTTTAATAATCTCTTCGTATTCTTCTTAAATCACTTCATATTATCACTGAAAATTTTGTACCGAACCAAGGGCAGAATCTTCAGGGATTCAAAAGAAGAATAATGACGAATAATTTCATGACCATTGAAAGGATTCGTCAGCTCAAAATGGACTAAGCCAAATAAATATCTGTTAAAAACTAACTACCGGACCAAGGAGTTGGTTACTCCAGCTCTTAATATTAAGTGATCCGGACCAAGGAAACTTAATTACAAATTGCAATTTAGAGTGTTGAATTATCATGAACAACACGACCTCATAAGCAATTTAATTTAATAATCAACTTTTCACAAATCCATAACCCCAACGCCTTCTTACTCTTATTTGCATCAAAACCAATTTTCCCGTCTTTTCTTTCATTCTAGAAATTCCTTTGTTAAAAGAAACTTAAAAACCAATTGTTATTTTTGTACCTAAAAACAACCAAACAAAATCGACTCTAAATTCAGCCTCCTTCACTAAAATAAATATACAAACAAAGTCGAAACAAGATAAGAGTAACCTCTTAAAGTTCCCTGTGTATCGACCCATACTGGTGTTATACTTGTTAGGGTAATTATAATTTGATACACCGATAACATAACTTCGGTGGAACGACTCGTCAGTGGTCCCATACTATTTATAAATGCGGAGTGCGTGTCCTTCTCCAAACCATCAATGCACATCTTGGGAACGCATGCGTCACATGCCCCTGTCCCACCAACGCCTTGTGTTAAAGACAACGTTTGTTCCAGAATCCCATTTACCTTAGAATTTGATCCTCCTTGTTCCAATCAGAACCAATTACGGGAGAGAGCATTTGTTGGCGCTCCCTTTTGCGAAGGATAAACATTTCAGTAGAATGAAGGAAATTTCCAACCACCTTGGCGCCCGACTCCTTGTATGCGCCTTGATTTCCTTCACCTAGATCTATGTAAGCACCCTAGCCTCCTTCACCCAGGTCTTCTCACGCACATGCACCCCAGTTTCCCTACTTGTACACCCTACTCTTCTTGTGCAAAACTCACTTACGCACCTGTGTTGTGTGCCCATGTCCCTTGCGTGAGCTGTGCACTCTAGTTTCTTGTGATATGTAAATGGACCCCCTTGGTGACACACAGAAGAAGACAAATAGATGCATGTGCCCAAGTCTCCATCCCCTTTTCGGGTGACTTTCAAAGAACTCAATGCTGGAAAATATACTAGAGCATCACACATTCTAATTTTGGAGACTTTACTCGTCTTCGGACCTCCCATACTATGGTGAGCTTTCTCTCAGTCCCCTAACTAGAGCGACCGTTCGCCCCGGTCACCTACTTGGGCGTGATGTCCCCCCTAGCCTCATGGATGAGTGGGCCCTCTCCTAGGTCCCTATACCCGGACGTCAATCCGCCCAGGTCCCCTATACTTGAGTGCCAATTCACCAAAGTCTCCATACTTGGGTGTCACCTTCACCTAGGTTTCATACCTGGGCGCCCATCTGCGTAGACCCCCTACATGGCCTCCTAAAATGCATGATTCACGTAGAGTGCTCTTCTTCAATTATGTATTCCTTTGATAATAGGGGCCAGACATCTCATAAGAGATCCTCCTCTATTTTCCTCTCTAGATGATAGGACCTTCGAGATACAACCAATCACGTATTCCCTTGATAACATATGTCCTCATCATTAGGTGATTGAGGAAACCAACCTTGGCTCATGCAACTCATCTTAGCTAGCCCATATCCAACATCCAACATCCGATCAACTGGAGCTTCCAGCCAACTCCATGAGTCCCATCAATGATCCAAGTACATCATGGGAGTCCTATTTGGTATAAGCCCCAATCACATACTCATTAATGATCTCATCCCCGATCCACTCAATGAACTATGCATATACACCGGGCATCCAATCTGGTGTAAGCCCCAATTTCTTCCTTATGAAGCCACATCCTATTTGATTGGTGTAGCCCTATCCATTTGGATGATGTTGGGTCGAATTCTTGCGACCCATACTGAACACTTGATTGTAATTCTTACAGGTCAAGCTCCGCGGTGAGCTCGTTGGAGGTTGCATGAGCAATGAGCCACTGCTTTGGGGGTTCGAGGTTGAAGGTCCCAACTCAAATTTTTGGGGGCATTGTAGCAACTCTGACCGACTATAGTAGAGTTGACCGAGCAACACCGACAGAGCATTGTAGCAGTTCAGACTTTAACAAAACTACTGTAGCAGCTCAGACTTTGGAGACAACGGTATTGTGGCTTCACAACCTTCTTGCTACCAGCCACTATAGCAGTTTGGACTTGGGTGACCGCAGCACTGTAGTAGTGAAGACTTCCAACCACCTTTCACTGTAGCATGACAAACTTTCTGTGTAGTTGGTGGAACAATGCTTCATCCTCCTTATTAGCTCATTTTGAGCTAGAGTTTTCTGTGTGTGAGAAACTTTGATATCTCCCTGTAATTTGTGCTCTCAAAAATAGTGAAGTGATTCTGCCTCTTTCTGGACATAGGGATTATTCCTGAACCACATAAATCATTGTATCCATCTTCTTCTTTTTCTTCTTCTGTTTAGTCTTTTCTTCTTCTGTAAACCTATTTGTCGCTGTGACTCCCGGCTTTTCCATAACAACTGGTATCAAAGGTTGAGTTTGAAATTATTGAATTGAACGATGATTATGGAAGAAGGAAAGGTGATGATTGATCACTTTGATGGAACTGAATTCAGTTAAAAAACAATTGTCTTTTTATTATTATCCAAAAATTGTACAACCATACAACCAAAGACAACATCAGTCATTAGGGGTCAAAAATAATGAAGTCCAAGGGAATCACCCTTAGAAAACGATTGACAATCATCCAGTAAAGATTCAACCTTAGGGTATTATCTTTATCAGAAAAATATGCACTTGTTGCTTCTGGGTCTAAATCCAACAAACATGGAGCAGATGTAGTGAGAGCTGTTGGATCGACAGGTTTTGGGAGTTGTGCTCTTTACGTTGGCCAATAACGTGGCGTTCAACATCATAGAGGATAATATGACGATTGAGATGATGGAAGCTCCCATGAATATGTACGAGAAGCCTTCAACGTCAAACAAAGTCTACCTGATGCGACGATTGTTCAATATGAAAATGATTGAAGAGAGGATTGTTGCAGATATTGTCAAAAAATTCAACACTATCATTAGTCAATTGACATTAGTGGATATTGAGCTTGATGACAATGTATGTTCACTAGTTTTACTATCTTCGTTACCTGACAATTGGGAAGCAACTGTAATAGCCGTGATTAGTTCTTCGGGGAATACAAAGCTGGTTTTGAAGGATGTGCGAGACTTGATCCTTAGTGAGGATATTCAAAGGAGAGAATCAGGTAGATTCTTTGGCTCTGCTCTAAACGTTGAAGGAAGAGGAAGATATGTGCAAAGAGACAATCACATAGGATGATCAAAGTTAGGAGGAAAGAGTCAAGACAATGAAAAGAGGGATGGTCTTATCCGCTGGATTTGCGGGAAGAAAGGACATGTCAAGGAGTGCATAGATAAATGGAAGGCGCCTGAAACCAACACAAAAAATACAACTGAAAGAACTGATGATGTGCCGCTGCTGAGCATGAATAACCCTATGTAGTCTTGGATTTTAGACTCAGGGGAATCTTTCCATTCCACGTCAGAGAAGGATTTCCTGAACAATTATGTTTCTAGAAAATTTGACAAGGTACATCTTGCTGGCAATGAACCCTTACAGATCATGGGGAATGGTGATGCATGAATCAAGACCAACAATGAGAGTTTCCTGGTTCTAAAAAAATGTGAGGTATATCCCTGGACTGAGAAGAAATCTTATTTCTGTCGGACAACTTGATGATACAAGTTTTAGCACCACGTTCACTGGTGGTGCATGAAAGATCACCAAGGGAGCCATGGTCATAGCTCAGGGAGACAAGAATGCTACCCTGTACAACATGACAGAGACTTGCATTGACATGCTTGCATCAATAAACTCTGTCAGGAATTCACAACTTTGACACTAAAGATTAGGCCACATGAGTGAGAAGATGATGAAGATGTTGACAATAAAAGGAATGCTACCAGAGTTGGTGGAAGTTTTCTTATGTGAGGATCGTATCCTTGGAAATCATAAGAAGGTATCTTCTAAAAAAGGAGGCAGAACACCAAAGGTCGAGGAGCTTGACCTGGTGCACACTAATGTTTGGGGGCTTGCACCAGTACATTCCCTTGGAGGGTCACAATATTATGTGAAATTTATCAACGACTCAACAAAGAAGGTATGAGTTTACTTTCTGAAAAGAAAATCCAATGTGTTTAAGGTTGTTGGAGTCTGCATCCCACATCGGACTTGAGGTCCGGTGTGGTCTTTCTTATTTGTTATAAATACACCCCAAGGGCTCCTTTGGAGAAACACCTTGGGGGTTCCGGTCTCTCTTATTTTCACCTCCTACATGGTATCAAAGGAGGTTTTTTGAACCACCAATCCCTCCCTCCCTATTTTTTTCCCCCTTTAGGGTTTCCCGTCCGGGGGGGCGGCGGCTCCAATCCACATAGCCGCCGCCCCCCCTCCCCTCCGGGCTCGTTTTCTCCGGCGCCTCTCCCTGGTTCTCCAGCCGCCGGCGCCTCCTCCTGCGGAGCTCTCCCTCCCCGCCCTCAGCGAATCGCCCCAGCTCCCAGCCCTCGGCGTCCCGGCAGCCGCCTCGCCCTCGGCACCTCACCCCGGAGCCCCGCCCTCGGCGCCCCGCTCGGCCGCCTTGCCCGCGGCTCCCGGCCCCCCCGTCGCACCGCCCTCCTCCTCCCCCCTGCGCGGCTCCCCGGCACGCCGCGACTCCCGGCTCCCGACGGCCTCACGCGCCTCCCGGCTCCCGACGGCTTCTCCCGGCGGCTTCTCCCGGCTCCCCGGCTCCCGGCTCGCCCCACCGTCCCGGCGCACCTCCTCCCGGCGTCGCGCCCTAGCGCCCCGCACTCAACGCCCCGCCCTGGCGTTCTCCCGGCCGGCGACCCCTCTCCGGCGACCCCTCCCCGGCGACCTCGCCTGCTGCTCTCCGGCGGCCAGATCCGGACAGCTCCGGCCGAATCCGGCCGGATCCGGTGATTTCCGGCCAGATCTAGGGTACTCCGGCCGGCTCCGGCCAGATCCGGCGAGATCCGGTCTGTTCCGGGCAGTTCCGGGCAGTTCCGGGCAGTTCCGGGCAGTTCCGGGCAGTTCCGGGCAGTTCCGGACTGATCCGGGCAGATCCGGACTGTTCCGGGCAGATCCGGACTGTTCCGGCCTCCACCCGTGCCGGCCGCTCCAGGCCGGGGGGCCTCCTCGGGTTTCCAGCACCGTCTCCCGGCCTCCTGCACCCTCGCCGGCCTCCTCCTGCGACATCCCCGCCTCGCCGGCATCTCCCGGCACCTCCCGGCAGCCGCATCTATCTCCGCCGGCACGTCCATTCGCTGGCGCAGTAGCTCGACATCCTCGGCTTTGGGCCCGTTGGCGCCGCCAGATCCCGCAACGATTTCTGCGGAATCCCCGCCTCCCGTCGCCGGCCCCGCAAGTGCGGTTTTCCCGGTGCTAGTTTGGTTTCCCGGCGTTTCATCGACCGGCCCCACTAGTGCGGCAGTCCTGGCGTTCCGTCAACCGACCCGGTCTCTGTGTGGTTCATCTGCTGCGTCTGCGACATCATCCATCCATCTCCTGCGCAGGAGCTTCGATCGTGAGGGGGAGCAGCCACCTTTGCAGCGTTCTCTTTTTTTTTACTTCGTCTGGTTTTGTAATCAAGCTGGGCATGTCCAGCTTGAGGGGGAGTGTTGGTCTATGTTGTGTTGCTTTCTTTTCATTATGTGTCCAAGCTAGGCTCACCTAGCTTGAGGGGGAGTGTTGGAGTCTGCATCCCACATCGGACTTGAGGTCCGGTGTGGTCTTTCTTATTTGTTATAAATACACCCCAAGGGCTCCTTTGGAGAAACACCTTGGGGGTTCCGGTCTCTCTTATTTTCACCTCCTACAAAGGTGTTTTATAAGTGAAAAAACATGGTGGGGAATGAGTCAGGAACAAAGATGAAATGTTTGAGATCTAACAACGGTGAAGAGTATAATAGTAATGAGTTCAAATAATTCTGTTCAAATAATGGAGTTTGGTGGGAGAAGACTATTCCAGGAATACCGCAGCAAAATGGTGTGATAGAAAGGATTAGTAAGACATTGAATGAACATTCCAGGAGCATGAGGATGCACTCAAGGTTATCCAATATTTTATGGGTTGATGCAGTGAACATGGTGACATATCTCATCAACATGAGTTCATCTGTACCAATGAGAGAATGTTTACCCGAGGAGCTCTGGTTTGGTAAGGAGGTAAGACTCTCACATTTACGAGTCTTTGGTAGTTTAGCGTATGTACATATTTATGGTGATGCAAGGGACAAGATTGATGCTAAGTCCAAACCATGTTTCTTTATTGGTTATGGTGCTGATGAGTTTGGTTATCGCTTTTGAGATGATATCAACAAGATGGTAATAATGATTCAAAACGTAATGAAGTTGTCATGTAAAACGACCATCATGAAACTAAAGTTAATAATGGGAACAAATAATCAAACTGTCATGAGCAAGTGGAGCTTGATGGTGTACCTGAGTATGTGACACCAAAACTAGTGGAGCCCACTCTTCAAGTGGAGTTAAAGAGATCAAAAAGGGTAAGAATGTCTGTGCAGAGGTATTCACCATCCTTACATTATTTTTTATTTATTGACGATGGAGAAATGAATGTTTTTAAGAGACAATGCAGTTGAAGGAGTCGATCAAGTGGGAGATGGTTCTGAAGGAGAAGATTTCCTAATTGCATGATAACAACACCCGGGAGTTGACGCCTTTTCCACAAGGAAAGAGAGCATTGCAGAACAAGTGGGTATACCGGGTCAAGGAAGAACATTATGGAAAGAGGAGGTACAAAGCAAGTTTGGTGGTGAAATAATTTCAATAGAAGAAGTGGATTTCATTGAAATTTTCTCACATGTAGTGAAGCTTACCACCATCTAGGTGGTTCTCACCATTGTGGTGTTAGAAGACTTGCATTTTGAGCAGCTTGATGTCAAGATTTCTTTCCTTCATGGAGATATGAAGGAGGACATCTATATGCAGCTGCTAGAGGGATATGTTGAGTTTGGGAAGGAAGATCTGGTGTGCATTCTCCAGAAGAGCTTTCATGGGTTGTAGCAGACACCCAGATAGTGGAACAAAAAGTTTGATGCATTCATGACTAAAAATTCATACAAACGATGTGGCATGGATCAATGTTGCTACATCAAGTATTTTGGTGATGAATATATTATACCTCTTCTATATGTGGATGACATGATCATTGTAGGATCATGTATGCAGATGATTGATGAGTTGAAAAGGCAGCTGGTTGAGGAGTTCGAGATGAAAGATCTTGGAGAAGCTGATAAGATTTTGGGGATGAAGATCAAAAGAGACTGTGCAGTAGGAACATTGATGTTTTCACAGGATGACTATGTTGGAAATGTTTTGAGAAGATTCAGTATGCTGGAAGAAAAACCAATTTCTATTCCCTTGATAATCCATTTCAAATTATCAAAGGAGCAATCGCCGAAGATGGAAGAAGAGGTTGAGTGTATAACAAAGGTTCCATATGCATCAGCTGTTGGAAGCCTGATGTATGTCATGGTTTGTACTCAACCTGACATTTTTCATGCAGTGGGATTTGTGTGCAGGTACATGACTAACCCTGGAAAACTTCATTAGGAATCTGTGAAGTGGATACTGAGATACCTAAAGGGAAGTAAGGAAGTATCTCTATGCTTTGGGAAAGTAAATTCATTTCAGGGATATGAGGATGTCGATTTTGGAGGTGACTTCAACAATAGGAGGAGTACCACAGGTTATGTATTTACTTGTAGAAGAACTGCAGTAAGCTCGATATCACAATTGCATAAGGTGGTTACTTTATCCACCATAAAGGAAGAATACATTGTTGTAACAGAAGCTGGAAAAGAGATGATTTGACTAAATAACTTCTTGGATGAGTTGGGTAGCAATTGAGAGGAAAATGTATTGCACTGTGATAGTCAGAGTGTTATAAATCTAGCAAAGAACCCAGTGTTTCATGCCCGGATAAAGTACATTCAGCTGTAGTACCATTTTATCAGAGACTTGATACATGATGAGTTGCTGACATTGCAGAAGATTTGTGGAGCAAACAATCTGATAGACATATTGATGAAACTGATGATGATACAAAAATTGAGGCATTGTTGTGCCTCTTTTGGTCACCATTGATGAATGGGGGATGATGGGATGAATATGGGAGAACATTATGAGATTACAAAAAGGAAAACAACTGGAATTTCATGAATCGTCAGCTTGAAATTGAAGTTGTGAATGGAAATCATGCACTAGCGAGTGAAGAAGAGTAGCCCATATTTAGTAAGTTGTCTAAGTTAGTGGCATCAAAGAAAATCAGGCTCTAAGTGGGAGATTTTTGAATTGGTGTAGCTCGATCCGTTTAGATGATGTTGGGTTGAATGTTTGTGGCCCATACTGAACACCAGGCCACAACTCTCGCGGTGAGCTTGTTTGGGGGTTGCGGGGGGCAACGGGCCCCTGCTCTGGGGGTTCGGGGGCCGAAGGTCCCCAACCTAATTTTTTGGGGCATTGTAGCAACTTTGGCCGACTGTAGTGGAGATAACCGGGTGACACCGACATGGTACTGTAGCAGTGTGGACTTTGGCATGACTACTGTAGCAGTTTGGACTTTGGAGACAACGATATTGTAGCTTTGTAGACTTCTTGCCACCGGCCACTGTAGCAGCTTAGACTTATGTGGCCGCAACACTGTTGTTGTACATACATTTAGCCACCTTTTACTATAGTATAATGAACTTTCTGTGCAGTTGGTGAAACAATGCTTCATCCTCCTTATTAGCTCATTTCGAGCTAGAGTTCTCTATGTGTGAGAAACTCTGATATCTTCTTGTAATTTGTGCTCCCGCAAATAGTGAAGTGATTCTGCCTCTCCATGGACGTAGAGATTATTCCTGAACCACGTAAATCGTTGTGTCTGTGTTCTTCTTCTTCTTCTTCTTTTGTTCAGTCTTTTCTTCATCTGCAAACCTATTTTTCGCTGTGACTCCCGGTGTTTCCAGAGTCCAATTGTCATTTCCTATCTAAACATCAATTGGTGGGAAGTAGACACATGTGTGGGCCTCCTACTAGGTGTAATCCCCAACTACCTTCCTTATTGGGCCATATTCCCTATCATACCATAATTCCCCCACTGGGTCATATTCTCTATGAATCGACTATACCCTCTCCTCTTTAATTACTAACGAACATGATGAACCAGAAAGGGTTTCTCATGCATAAGTCCTACACCAACCATTGCTAGTCACTTTTCTCTTATAAGTCATAGCTGTACGACTTTAAATTTCATAACACTCGTCAATTCCGCATGATTTGAAATTGATCAGAACCGATCCTGGATGCATGACCTTAAAGAGAACTTTAATCGGTCATGACTGCATGACCTTGTAAGGCATCACATTGGTCATTATCATATGACCTTAAAAGGCACGACGTGTCCTATTAAATGGCACTACATCGATCCTTGTCACATGACCTTAAAAGGCATGACATGTATCATTAAGTGGAACCACATCTGTCTTGGTTTCCCTGCTCGCGCGCCCTAATCTACCGGTATAGACCTCACTTGCGTGCTCGTGTTATGAACCTAGGTCCCCTGCACAAATCGTGCGACCTAGTTGCTCGTGGTCTATAAATAGACCCCCTTGACCTCTCATTTTACACACTCAGAGGAAAATAAAGTGACGTGTGCACCCAATTCTCCACCCCTTCTAGGTAACTTTCTAAGGTCAAACCTTGGGGAATATAATGGAACTTGAGGTTAATTATGTCATTCGAAGAGTTTAATACATAAAACCTTTGCGAAAGACCACTTCTCACTTATTCCTCCAAGACTAGGGAGAAAGACCCAATCCTGGACAACATTCTAAAGTTCCACATGCCTAGGTTAGTTCTAGAGACTCTGCCTCATCAGGGATCCATGCACCCAAGTTCTCCCAACATCACATACTAGAGAGAGCTTTCGACCAGGCCCCCAACTAGAGCGACCATTCACTCCAATCACCTACTATGGTGTAGTGTTTCCCATAGCCTCATGAATGAGTGTGCCCTCACCCAGATCCCTATACCGAGGCACCAATTTTCCTAGGTCCTTATACCCGGGTGCCAATTCACTTAGGTCCCTATACATGGGCGCCACCTTTGCCTAGGTCTCCTACCTGGGTGCCACCTTTGCTCAAGTCTCATACCCGGGTGCCCAACTATGCAGGTCCCTCCATGGCCTCCTGAAACGGATTATTCTCTTGAGTACGCCCGAGTTCTCTTCTTCGATCGTGTATTCCTATGACAATAAGGGTCAAACATATTACGAACCGATCCACTGGGGCCCTGCCTGAGCTGACAGTAAGCCGAGAGTGACACCCCAAGCCTGCCTCCAATAAGCAGAGGTTGACGACTAGTGCCAAATAGACATATCTCACAAAATGAGAGACCTTAGCCTAAAGTATATGCACACACACACACACACAAAGCTAGGATAATAATAAATGATGAAACCTCTAGAGTGTAATCAAATGCATACAAAAACCTCTAGGTAAACTTGTACTTTTCCCATGCAAATGAATGAGTCTATTCACCGTTACATTTCATAAAATAAGAAAATATAAAAATTGATTGGAAAACAGAATAGGTTAGAGTAAAATTAAATGAATAGTATTGGAAAACTTTAAACGGGTAACTGCTTTTGATGCAAATAAGAGGAAACTGTAAAACTTGATGATAAAATGCCAGTCATTTTTTTTGATCTTGTTTTAGGTTTTCTTTGTAGATGGCTGCGGTCCGTTATCATGGTCTGTTGTAGCCACATAGTCCCTGCACATTATAATGTCACGTTGCACCACATCTTCACCATCAAAATCATGCAATATGTTTTTCTGCAATTACAATCAAGTTTTTCAAATAAATAGAAAATATTAATGTGGAATAAAATCATAGAACCATAAATTGTAATGTCAACAGTGGCATATTGAAAAGAAAACGTATAGGTCTGTAAAGCAGCTCAAGAATTTCATTTTCCTCAAATAATTTGGAATCACATACCTTCATACAGAAGCATAGATATGTAGTACATAATTTGATAATATGGACATAAAGATAAAGGAACGTGAATAATAGTAGACCCATCCTTATATATTAATAATATATTAAAAAGATAACATCCTTGTAAAATGTTTCTAGGCTAGATGATTTTATCTCATTTTTTGGGAGTTTGACATGTTGAATAGAAAAAAAAATTAAAATCAGAGGCATAAACTCCATTTCTATTGATCTGGTCTATTTTGGATGTGCATATGGTTTTGAAGTGATATGTGTTATGATTTTCCTCCCTCTACTATAATTGGGTAAGAACACATGTGAACCAAACGTACAGGTGGCCAAAGTGTTGTTTTGAAATACATAGTTCCTAAAAAGTTATTGGATATGCTACAAATTGGTATACAACTATAATGATTTAAAACCTCAATTACATGTACAATAATAACCCCAAAAAATACTAACCATCTTAGAATACTACTCCATGGGTAAAAAGGAAGGTGATATATGATGATTAGTTGGTTTGACCTACTTTTAATGAACAATACAAATGTACAAGACACTTGTGAGGAATAACTGCTCATGAGGAATGGTTTCGGCAATATGGATCCACTGGAAGTAAAAATATAATACAAACTTGGACAATTCAAAAGTTTCAATAAAAAAACCAGTCAATCAAGAGTACAAATATATACCTGTGTAGATGAAATTTGTATGGTTGATTTAAGAAATTCAATGTCAGTGCTGCTACTAAGTCGTGAAGATCCACTGCTCTGATGCTCCTATGGAGAAGGAAAAGAATATTGTAATGCGCTTGTTATTTTTTTATATATTCAATTTAAGAAATTGAAAACAATAGTACATGGTTATGTTCAGTGCTGCTACTAAGTCATAAAGATCCATTGATGTGGTCCTCCTACAAAGGATAAAAAGAAAAATGTAATGCGAATGCTGTTATTTTTTATAAATGCAATTTAAGAAATTGAAAACAATAGTATCTCGTAATGCTCAAAATTTTGAAAAAAAGTGTGATGTTATTTTCATTTTCGGAGAGGAAAAGAACCTTATAAGTGTTTTGTTCATAAGAATGGTGATGATTCTAAATGTTGTAATTTGTTATGTGAATAGCCAACAAAAGCCTTTTTGATTTGAAAATATCTAACTCTGAAGGGAACCTGAACCCATCATTTTCCTACATTGAAAATGAATAGACATGATTGTTTAATTCAAATGGAAATGTATTGACATAACGTACATAGTTATATATATGTACCTGTATCAAAGCATCTCTCAACCATGCAACTATTTTATTAATAAATTGCATAACTTTATTATCAAAGAGGATAACTAAAAATGAGTTGGTTCAATTAGTCACTATCAATTGCACTCTAAATCCATTGGATTTTAAAAGTATGTTAGACAAAGATTTATGTCAAAAAATACAATCCAACAATTACCAATTAACTGATTAATTAGTAACTAATATAGAAAACAAACAGAAAACCTTGGTGTAGTGCTATTAGGGGAGTATTTTTAGTTCTGGCACCATATATTTTCATCATAAATGTTAACTTTATTCATGCATGAGTTGTATGATTCATAATACCAACTGTGAGTGCTTTGAATTTTACGTATATAGATACAATTAAACATTGTGTAGGCTGGGAAAGTGTCAGCGATTTTTTTTTTTGAATATAACTGAAAATAATAGAACATTAATGCAATACATCATAATATAATTGCAAAGTTTAAGACATTTTACTAACTTCTTGACAGTTTTTGATATCATGAATTTTTTTTGTTGGTCCAGTACAGAATAAGTGTAGTAGAATTTTTCCATTGTGTTGTTTGTGGACTAAGAATTTGTGATGAGATGAGCGATGTCGACCTGATGGTTGAAAAATAAGCAACATTTTCAATTAAAAATTGTGGAGAATACATAGATAATGTACACACTATTAAAAAAATGACATGTAATTTCGGTTGAAATGAAACTTGGTTTTGAAGGTTTCGACTATTGGAATATTAGGGTTGAAAAATATTTTCGATGCATTAAAGCAAGTTGTCGCAATAACGGAAGATGCATGAAATTCCAAAATAGAATTTTTTGGGAATTTTTTGAATACATATTGCAAACAGCTGTATATATAAAGTGGGAAAAGGTAATGAGTAGATAGAAAGCTTACTGCTCAACCTCTTTGTCCTGGAAAGTTGCATTACCAAAATAGTTGATGAGTCGTCGTTGTTTTCCAAATAATTTGAAATTTGGGTCACAAAATCACCCCATAAAATGCAATTAACATGTAATCCTTTGAAACCAAATAAAGAAACACAATTGTTTATTGTACTTTATCGGACATGTATAGAAAAATGACAAAATCACCAAACTTTCATCTTCTAGAACAATTTACATCTTTATGTTGGAATTCCCTATAGATTGCATTGGAGAAAATAACACAAATGTCCAATAATGTCTTAAACATAGAAGACCAAAATAATAGTTAGTTAATGAAGTTTACAACTACCTGAAAACCAATTTCATTTGTAACAGAATACAATATATATAAATGTACATGTAATGATAATAAAGTGCCTTAATTTTTTATGCATTAAAGTGTAAGTATTTTTTTGTTGATTAAATGTGTGGGTAGAAAATACATATGAAACTAGTAAGTGATTTGGAAACAATATGCACCTATTAGATGCTCTTCTGGAACCCTTTTCTGAATAATATTATTAAAACACATAAAATCAAAGCTAAATAGTGGAAAATTAATTTCACATGGTTGAACATGTGTGGTTGATGTAAACATAATTCTGCAACCATGTCTATTTGCTAAGAAGTTGCCTTGATTTTGGGAAATTTGGAAATTCTGTATAATGTAGTAGAACCCTTCACGAAATAGTGATTTGAACTTTGAGATTAGTTGACATCCACTGATTGTACACTGAATTTTTATTCCTTGCATAACGTATTTTAAAATGTAGATTAGATTGTGAAAACAAATTATTATTTCTCATCATGATAGAATAATATAACACAGTAATTGTATATATTAACAAAACAATCAAAAATAAATATAAATTTTTTGCATGCTTACATGTAATACTCACATTTTAATCACCAAGAATGAGGTCTACATCAACATATTTAGATTACTTGGATGTTTAATTGTACCACATATTGAAAATTCAAACTTGTATTTTTAGAGTTTCATCATCTTCAAGGGTAATTTCATTCAATGAGGTTATTGATCGTGATATTTTTGTAACTTTAGAAATTGAAAATCAATGTACATATAAAATATTGTTTGCAATAATGAAAAGCATGATAGTCTACCTACTTGCAATGGAAGTAAACATTTAAATTTTAGTAGCGCAACTCAATGGATACTTAATACAAGTTATCAAAAATTTCCTTGTAGAAAATATTATGTGTGGAATTAGAGGACATGTTATCTTTATCATTTAACACTATTTTCAAACAATGTTTTGATGTAAATCTAGATACGACAACATACAATTGTCCATGACATAAGACATACTTTCAAAGATACAACCCAACACAAGAGAGTGATTGTCCTTGACTTTTGTTAATAGTCATTGTATATGAAACAATCAAAGGATAATATATTCTTTGTAGTTTGAAAGGCCATCTAGAATCAGAATGTGTCATATTAATTCTTGGTATGAATGCAAGATTCCCAAAATGAAATCCAGTTAAAATTTCTTCTCCAATGACATGGTCACCCAGCTTTGTAACGATCAACTGAGTTCCATTACATAATCCCACTATTTTATCTACATTTCTAAGTAACATAATGGGAACCCCAATCTTCAATGTAATTTTATGTGGAGGTAACCCAAATATATTGATGCCATTTAAAATGTCGATCGTGTATGTTCTCCGACATATTAGTATCAAAGCTTTCTCTGCACACAGAATCAGAACTGAAGTAATCTCTAGTTTCATCAGTAGTCAAAGATAACATGTAGTCATTTACTTGAACAATATCACGGGTTGGTGCTAATACTGCATGATCTTTCAAGTAATTCACTTTGTAACAATTGTCGATGAAATTAGGGTAGGTGTATCCAACAATTACATTCATTGGGCTATCAACTAATGTAATGAGATATGTTTATGGAATTTGAATGACTGCATCACCATCATTAGGCTCACCAATTCAATCATCACCAATATCCAAAATCCACTGATAAAATTATTTTATTTCGACTAAATCATCATTACATGCATTTGAATACAATCTCATGTTTTTTTTCAAAGTTAAAACTTGACAGTATCACCATAGATATGATGACTTTATACTTACAAACACAATGTCAATTCTATTACCACATGGTATTATAGGTAATATTTTCTTGAAATCCCCTCCCAAGACAACAGTAAGACCACTGAAAGGTAAATTTGAAGCATTATCATTTTTAACTGACATGATATCTCTCAAAGAATGATCAAGAGATTCAAAAAAATATTTATGAATCATTGGTGCCTCATCCCAAATAATGAGTTTTTTTAATGGAAGAAGTTATGCAAGGTCACTTTCTTTATGAATATTGAAAACTAGATGCTCATTAACAGAGACTGGAATATGAAATTTAGAGTGGGCTATCCTTCCACTTGGAAGGAGTAATGATGTTATTTCATTGGAAGCAACTGCAAGAACAATTTTACCCTGTGACCACAACAGACATGTTAAGGCTCTCCAAATGAATTTCTTACCCGTTCCTCCATATCCATGAAAGAAAAAAAACCAGAAGAAGAAGATAATGAAGATATAATGACATCCATAACCTATTTCTGCTCAATAGTTAGCCAACTTTGTAGAGTTTCATAATCATTATGAAGTCTTTTATTTTCTATAATTAAGTTCTTCTGTTACTAAATTATTTCCTTGAATATCAGTTAATGAATATGAATCTAGCATAGGAGGATAACAATGTAAAGATATACCATTGCTGCGCAAAATGTTGTCTATTTCAAGAAAAACATACATTGCCTTTGATAACCAATGAGTGTTAAATCTAATAAATAGAGAATTCTATTAGAAAATATTATGATAATACTATTTTAAAATCATTATCATAGTCATGTTAGATCATATGATAGAGTAAGTTATAAATTACATGAAATAATTAGAATTTATTGATCCTACTCTATTAGTGTCGGCCACGTTCATCTCTATAATTTGAGGAATGAAATGTTTTATATAATACATATGAAAACAATAATGTAGGAATTGTTTATTAAAGTAAATGATATTCAAGATACAATAAAGATGAATACCATGTTTTTCCATGCCACCTATACACCTAAAGAACAAAGTTATATCTATTTCAAGTAATGCATACAATTGTCAATGATGTTCAATTAGTGTTTAGAGTAAGGAAAATAGAATTTATGTTACAATTTTTTGTGATAATAGTTTACAACAGTTGATTGTACTAAGAACCATGGTCATATTACAAAATGAAATTGAAATAATTATTGTCAATGAATATGAAAAGAAACAGTTTTGAAAAAAGTATTGGAAGGATTATTTTTATTTTTTATGGATAATCGATGATATTGATAATATGTATTTAACATATTGTGGGTATCACAAGGAGTACATTCAAAAATTGTTTTGAAGAAATAGTGAAGGAACATTTTAGTAACGACTTTGAAGAATATGTGTACATATAAAATCAGATCATTTCAAAACTATAATGAAAAGAAACAAAATTTTAGTTTGTTGATTTATGGATATTTATAATTTGCATTAAAGAAAATGTAAACAATAAAATTAATTTACTGAGATGTAATTTAAAAATTATTAACATATAATATAATAAATAAATATATATCAATCAATTATTATTAATTATAAAAGGCTAAATACCGTGAAATTTTGTACCTTGTATTTGCAACCTCCGGTGTTGCACAAAGAGAACATCTTCACTAAAAATACTCAAGGTTTCATGCAAAAAAAATGAGGTTGAGAAATATTATTTGAGAATAACATGCTAGCAAATAATTTGCACAAGGAGTGTCCCGTACCCCAAAGTGTCACCTCTTTAATAACTTCAATGAACTCTCTATCATTAGCTAGTAATCCCAAATTGTAATAGGCCTCTCTAAATGCATGATGAATAATATTGTTCACTGTCAATATATCTTGATAATAATTTGCACCTTTGATCTTTGTAAGCAGTAATATCAAGTAATATAGATCTCCAGTTGTGGGCGACACATAATAGAGTTTACCAGTATAGAATCTCTATTTTCAGGGAAACCATTTTCTATTAAGAAAGTTAAAGACAAATATTTTTGGGAAATATACATAAGTTAAAGTTCTGCCTTATCCATACATTACATTTGCTTCAAACCAAGAAGAAAACATTGTTTCAGAAATGTTTCTTTACTCAAGATATCTTCAATATTATCACCATTACTATAGGCCACATTGTGTTGCCCTAGAAAATGGAAATGCAATTGCTCTATTGGATGATATCTGTAATGGATATCATAAGAGAAAATCCTCTAGGAAGCTTCACAAGGTGATATGCATCGACACTCATAATAAATTTTAATCTCATCTACATTTTGTCCTACAACTGACTGTTATTGGGCTTATAAAGTGCTTCTATCACACAACCGTTACCCTTACTGATATATTTTAAATGGTATTTAATGGAAGATGATTGGTTTGAAATCTCAATATTTATATGAGATTGATACTTCAACATCAAAACATGATTGTAAGGGACAACGAACTGATTATCCAAACCAACACTATTCTTGAATATCATACTACTAGTATTCCTTCCTCGATAAATTACATAACCTTCATCATCAATTGTTGTATTCCCAATAATTTTTTATGGTAAAACTTTGGACATTTTCTATTTTTCATATAAGGTTACCGATGATTAGCAGCTCCACACGACCCATGCATCATAAATTTTTTAACACCTTTATGAAGTCTTGGGAAGGTACCTTTATTTGAAATTTTAGCAGAGACAATTTTGTTCATATATGTTGGAGTAGTTACTTTGTTTTCATGACAAAGGAACATGAGAATGTACACACGAGGCAACCCTTGTTTTTGGAATTCCACTATATGAATAACTACATGTAAATGAGTAGGATTAGTAAAATTACATAGAACATGATACAAAAAATAATGGATTTTCTAAATTTTAATAATAACACTTCTAAGTTCATTACCTTCTCGAGAATTTACCAACAAACTTCCTTCTCATAAATCTTTCATTAAATGGTCAACCTCTTATTAAATATTCTTGATACTATTTGAAGACAATCCAGAGGTCAAAGATTGCTATTTGTAACAAATCTCGAAATTTCAGGCCACATTGGATTACATGTAAATGTTACAAACAAACCTGGATATCTTGTTCAATTACAAATTGACATTGCATCTTGGTAATTTTGAATCATATACCTTGGACCAACAGTAACAAATGAAGGTAAAATGATATGATTTCCATATGAAGATCCATCACGATCACCTCTAAGGTATGAATCTTGCAAGACATTATAAGTTCAACTCTAAGTCACTTTTGATTAATGTGAATAAACAATAATCTTTGAGACTCAATCATTTTATAATCATCTACAAAAAACTATTGAAACAACCATTTAGAATGAAGTAGAGTTGATGCATTAATTGAACAAAATTGCAAGTCATAAGAAAAGTATTCTCTCATAGTAACTTTCTGGAGTCTAGTAGTTGTATTGAAGGATGTAGCATGATGATATATGGTTTCAAAATACCCATCCTGACCTCCTATGAAAATGAGTGGATATTGCAATGGAAGGTGCAATGGGTGAAGCTCATCTATGATCTGTAGGTCACCACTCTTGATTTTTATGATATATCCCTTTCTTGATTATGATCTTCAATGTCACCGACTATAAACATTTCAATTTTAGAAGTAGTTGGTAAGTTATATGTTCTTGAATCATTTACTTGTTGTTTAAGACGGTGTGGCTTTAAATTTGGGATTTCATGTGATTGAAGAATATCCCTTGCACTTCTGAAATGATGAGCTAAAGCATTATTTTCATGAATCATTTCTTGTAGTTTTTCCACAATATTAAAATAAATTGTTGTGTTTAAATTCCTTTCATCAAAGCTTCATACACAAGATTGGATACTTTAATCTAAGAAAACTATTATCAATGAATTCAATAATGAATACTATAATTACTTGAGGGATCATATTTTGTTATGATCCTCATTTGCAATTTCATATATGTAAAGTTGTGAAAACTTTGGTGGTTGTCCGTCAGGAAGAACTAAACTAACTATGTGATGATAGTTTTGACCATTTAATCTAAATATGATTAGAGACCCACCATTGTTGATCGATCTATCAACTTTCCCACTCGTTGACATGAATGCAAACATTGCATTGTAACTATGGATGTGCTCCTGAAATCTCACTACTTGGGTAGAAGTATAATTGAAAACCAATGTTTTCAGGTATTCTGGACAAGTAGACAGTAAGTCCAACACAATATTTCCCAATGAGCAACATAAAGAGAAATGTGGGTTATGTTTTTACCTCATTTCTTATTTCTCTAGTCAAACCAAAATTTTGAACCACAATATTGTAAGACACGAAAAGGATCACCAATATCCAAGTATACTGAGATGAAAATGAAATATACTATAATAGGTTGACAAAAAAGTAATAATAATAATATCGAAAACTCAATTATTATTTGGATTTATTAAAGACACAATTGATGTTATTAAACTAACCTGCGTGTTCTGTAGTTTGAAGTAATATTGAATTTTCTATAGTAAGCAATGTTAAGTGCTATGTATTTGGTAAACAATTGAATTGTCTAAAACAAATGTTTTATGTGTACATTCCTGTACAATGTGGAACAACCTGTATCACACCATTTTTTATTACATGTCTTCCTGAAAAAATATGGTTCATTAAAGATTGAACATGTGACAATTGGATAGAACATACATACACAACAATGGTTCATCCTAAGTATATAATAAATTATAGTATAAAAGACATATATCTACAACTAAAGTATGATATTTGAATTGCATTTTGTAACATACCTGATGCAGAAAATGAATTGAAATTATCAGTGACATTATTAGTGAAATTATTCCTATTAAAAGAGGAATGAATAAGAAATAATACTGAATAGAAACTAAAGACATTGTGTACTAGAATGAGTTTTACTTATTGTGTCGTTAAGGGAATTTCTTATCCCTTAACAATATCTATATCATTCCTCGAAGCTAGCATGAGTAATAAAAAAACATTCAATGATTTCATACAAGTCTTAAATATGCACCAAAGTGTTCATTGTAATACATTAACATTATACTTACATTTCGAAAGACCATGTTGTAACATAGTATTTATTATTTATTTTCTCTTGTTTGATCCAACATATACGGTTTTTTGGATTGGTGTACCCCAATCCATTTGGATTATGTTGGGCCGAATACTTATGGTCCATACTGAATAGAAGACTGCAACTCTCACAGGTCGAGCTCTGTGGTGAGCTCGTTGGGGGTTGCAGGGGGAAATGCACCCCTGCTTCGGGGGTTTGGGGGTTGAAGGTCCCCACCCCAAATTTTGAGGCACTATAGAAACTCTGACCGACTGTAGCAGAGTTGACTGGACAACACCGATAGAGCACTGTAACAGTGTGGACTTTTGGCATGATTATTATAGCAGACCGGAATTTGGAGACATCGATACTATAGCTCCAAAAACTTTTTGCCGCCATCCACTATAGCATCTTGGACTTGGGTGGATGCAACACTGTAGAAGTGAAGACTTCTAGCCACCTTTCACTGTAGGACACCATACTTTTTGTATGGTTGGCGGAACAATGCTTCTTCCTCTTTATTAAATCATTTCGAGGTAGGGTTTTTACGATTGAAACTCTGATCTCTATGTAATATTGTGCTCCCAGATTATATTGATATTTCTACATCTCCATGGATGTAGGGATTATTTTTGAACCACGTAAATTGCTGTGTATGTGTTCATATTTTTCCTTTTTTTATTTTTGTCTTTTCTTTATCTATAAACCTATTTCGTGTGAATCTCGGATTTTCCGTAACACTATTGGCGTATTATCACATTCTCGAGTCACTATAAAAAAAGGAAATATAGTTTTAGAATTTTATGCTAATTGGGATTACTTGAAAAATGAAAAAAAATTGTATTGGTAAACTTTAAATAAAAAAATTATTGCAAGATATAGTTGACAGTGACATGTGTGTTCCTCTCACTGTGCTATCATTGAGTGACATTTCTTAATATGTAGGACTACATGACATTCAATTAAATGCATTCAAAGGATCTGTATGAGAGTTTGAACTTGTATTTTTTGAATTAAAATAAATCCAAATAGATAATGAATCATAGTTTACAAAACAAATTCACGTAAATATTAATACGCATATGATAATCTATTTTATGTTGTTTCCTTAGTAGTCTCCTATGGAACCTTGCTTCTCTAGAAATTTTTGTAGATTTCATACTTAATCTTCTCATCTTTCTAATTTATTTTCAAGGAGTACAACAAAATCTTGGTATGAAGCTTTATGCGAATACAAAATTAAATATAATGTGTAACGACATACCAAAAGAACAATATGCATGTACTGTAACAACTTTATACAACTCATTAATGAAGAGTACATAAAAAATTCCAGGTATAAAGTAGTTGTATCCAAATAAAGAAATCAAGAAGTCAACAAAATGTATATATTTTGGTTAACCATTTGAACACTAAATGAATAAAATAAAATAAGAAAATATTTTGTATGTAGACATTACTCAATAATTTATGTGATGTTTACCTATACTGTAATAGGTTTTTTTTGTTGGAACAAAGATTTGAACTTTATAAATCAAATGGAAAAAATACAAGATAAGAAAAATAATAAAAATATCAGAAGACAAGCGCTCTGGATTTGTGCGGATGCAATATCAAAGATGATAGTTGCAGAAGGTAGATGGAGATAGTAACTAGTGTGTTGAATACTTATCAACCGGATGAGGGAAAGGGACGAGCAATGGTTGCGAAATGCACCCAAAAAAGGAAGAATAACTTCGATGGATGTGTCATAACTGTATGAGAGTAGTTGATAAACAATCCATAAGGGAAGCGATTGAGGCATCGTGGAGTTCTGTAAAGGGAGACAGAGATGTACCCTCACCGTTTGAGGTAACCGACGCGGCAAGAATGAATAATTTGGTAGCCGTTGAGAGAATCAGTGGAGTCAGTCTTTACTGGAAGGTTTGGGTAGAACTGTTGATTGGATTGTATGGCGATGATTGAGAGGTAGAGCTGATGCAGGAGCTGTAGTGTAGAAGTAAATATTGGGCGAGGAGGTAGATGCTGAAATGGAAGGGTGAGCAGTGATGAGAGCAGCATAGAGTGATATCTACAGAACCTTAGGCTAGAAGGTCAGGATCTGAAGAATAGGCAGTCGCAAGTGGAATGACGATTGTATTGTAGAAGTCAAGATCTCCAGAGGTGGTAGATGCTAGGATGGAATTGCGAGCAGTGAGGAGAGAACTATAGAGAGATCTCGTCGGAACCCTAGGGTAGATGGTTGAGATTTGGAGAATAGGGAGTCACGAGCGGAATGGTGGGAAACGAGTGGAAATGTATGGGGAAAAAGTTTTGTAGGGAAAAAATTGCATGAGAGGACACATGTACTTGGGAGAAGCTGAGTTTAGTATAATAGTAGATATCAGAGTACAATAAAAGAATCCAAGTACAAAGAGGGGAAAACACACACCCAACAAATGGAAAGTATCCCAACCCTAAAAGGCTGATGATGATGAAGGAGAGAGCCCTGCTCATGATCTCAGGAACTGACCACTATATGTGGTCATAGTCTCCTAGTACAATTATGCTCCACATACTACAGGTCCACCAAAATCTCCAGTAAGCTGTTCGTCGTTTTCATAAGACATGACATGTACGGGAAAAGTCCATACAGGGGTGAGTATATGAATTCCCATTATGACACCTTGAACAACATAAATGGAGAAATAAAAAGAATATAGTCAATTCAACCCACATGACAAGAGGGAAATGAAACCCAACACAGATATGCTCATAAAGAAATCTCAGTCGAAGCGAGAAGAATCTCGATCTTGATAGTTAACTAAGAGATATGAGTCTATCCACAGCTCCAAGAGGTAGTGTTGTCCCGATGCTAGTATCCCTATGAAACCTCACTAGAATATAATGGAGGACCCACACCTCACTGGAAGATTCCTTAGATGAGGGAGTACCGACCTTAGTGGAGGACCGACTCCCCACTAGAGCTCAATGATGGGGAGTACCAACTCCACAGATAGAGGAACCACACCCTAGTAATGTGGATGAGTACCGACTCTTCCAGTGCATACAATATTTGGGGGGAACCCACACCTTGGAAAACCCAACCGTCAGGGGAGTACCGACTCCGACATTACTCTGATGATCATGCTGATCCCTTTTATTGACCAAGTGTTGTTGGAAGAAGCATACCGCTCACATCACCTCACGTATTATCTTAGGTGTTGAAACTAAGGCTATCATCACATCCTATTTGTAATTCTACTCAAAATGGGCTACTTGCAGGTCCAAATATGAGTCATGAAGAAAGAGATATGAGAGGTGAACCTTCTAAGATAAGTACACTATGTGTCCCTTGGTGTAAACAAGGTGTAGTCTCAAGTCAAAGTATTCCCGTGACTTGTTACTCCACTCGACGTGTGGAGGTTCACATAAACAACTTGTGACCTGGGAAATATGGTGTGTGGGACCACCTAGGGTCTATGTGTGTATTCTATGTACATGACTCGACTGGCTAGGTAGGGTCACATGACGTGTGAGTATGTCACACGACTTGTGACTTAGGGAACATGGTGCGTGGGACCACCTGAGGTACCAGGTGTGTATTATATGTACACGACTCTACTGGCTAGGTAGGGTCACATCACGTGTGAGCATGTCACACAGTTGTGTGATATTTAACTCAGTTGGAAACCTCAACCGTCATAGGGAGAAGACTACACGGTTTGTGTTCTTCCAAAACACATGACGTGTAGTCGGGTTTTTCGAAGACATTAAATTATGGTCCCCCGGATCATCACGCATCCACCGATCTCACCAAAGATTCCTCTAGATGCTTCATTCCTGGATCTACCACCACCGGAAGTTGACTTATGGACTTCACATCATCATAACAAAAATCATCATTAAAGATCGTCGTTTATGTACACCCAAACTCAAGGAAACAAAACTCGATCCATCCGTCGATCTCATTTCTACCAATGTTCCATGATTTTCCGAGCATCACAATCAACTCATTCATTCATGCAAACATAAATATGAATCTTAGGGTTTGATAGCATTTCGAACTGGACTGACAATAGTTGAACCACCACCTAGAATGGGGATAACAATGGAAAACATGAAGAACAATGAGAAAACCAAAGAAGCATTAGAGTGAGAAACAACATTGACAGATATAGTTCTGGCCAACAATCGTCATTGCAGAAACCAAATATTGGAGAAGAATTTATCATAACAATTTAAATACAAACTTTAAAGTGTTTGGGCAATGCAGAAACAGGGAGATACCGAGATTCATAGTAGATAAATTAATCTATGCTAGAAATCAATAAATATATGGCAAAAAAATCCATAAATAACAAGTTCTACCTCAAGAAAAGATCAATCATTGGTGAAAAATGCATTTGCTAGTGATGTCATTGAAGAATATTCTGTGCTTTTCGTTCGTCCCATGATTCCCCAAAATCACACAACATCAATCCTCGATTCCTCCTTCATTTGATTGTTGAAGGTCCTTCCCCGTGGTGACATCTCTGCTACCTCTCAATCTCATAGGTTTATGCCACTAACCCTAGATATTGATTATGAAGGGGATTATATAGGGGTCTCCGCTGGGTTAAACATTTAAAACAAATAAAATTAATTAATTAATTATATTCATTTTAATCCTTCCATGATAATGTATCATCATGAAACCCGATGCGTATGAAACTTATGTCGTGATTAGGGTAAACCCCACGTTCCAGATTAAACTGTGGTCTCGAGTTTCCCATTCAAGAATCTATCAACAGGAAAAATCATTTATTTTGAAAATATGTGCATCATGGTTTAATATATTTAATATATTAATTTCAAGGTCCCTTTGACACTCGTAACATTTAACCATCTCCGAAGAAAAACCCAAATATAAATATAGAAATATCTAAGGTCCAAACATAAAAAATGGAGTTGTTACATTCTCCCCACATTTAAGGATTTTCTCCTTGAAAAGGTGAGGATACTAAGTTCACATCTAGCTCTCACGCTCCCACGAGCTCTCCTAGAGTCTCCCATGTTTCCAAAGAACCCACACCAGCTGGATGGATCTGATGTTATTAATATTTTCATGACTTATCATATTCCCCCTTTACTTATTTTATATAAAATGTGCATAATTTGTGTGAAATATTAATGTTTTAATATTAAGTATAATATTTGAGCATTTTTAGAAGTAGTCCAATTGAGTCAGTTTAATGTTTTAATTTTAAATGTCACTATAATGATCCAAATTGTGTGGTTCTTGTTTTTTAGGCTTCTCCTTTCAATATAAAACATTTCATTAGAAGTAACCATGAGCCAATTCTGCCATTTGAAGGGTCATATGGTTCTCACAAACAAGACCAAAGAATCTGTGAACAAACTGGACCAGCCTTGAAGATTGATTTACTGGGCTCAATACAGAAGTCCAAAAACCTTAACTCTCCACCATAATTCGGGGGACACTACATGTCATCTTGGATAAAAATTTCATGGCCCAAATCCAAGTACAAGGGGCCCAAATGAAGCTTTGAAGTCCAGCCCACCATTCTGTCCGAGAATTAAAATCAGTATACTATTCATGACATATCTCATGATTTAAGCATCAAATCGAGCTGAGATTTTGGAGTGTGAAAGAGGAGATATAGGCGGCCGACTTTTTTGAAGAAGTCATTCGGATTTGAAGGCATCTTCATGTTCAAAAATCCATTCAAATTTTGGCCATCGAAAAAGCATGGATAGAAATGGACAGTTTACCTTTGTTTAATAAAACCATCATAACTTTGGCTCCACTTGTCCAACTGCCTCCATATTTTGACAGTAGTTGGCCAACAGTATTTTCTACAACTTTGAAGAAGGAGATATTTGAAGATTTGGCTGTATGAATAGACAAATTGGCGATGCAAGTGGAGGGACAGATTGGGAATGCAAACAGTCCACTCCTTGGGCTATAAATACTCTCCCCTTCTCTCCTTGAGAGGGGTTGGCATTTCAGAAGAGAGGATATCATATTGGAACGACCAAAGCCTTGCCAAAGGCTTGGGAGGACCTTCCATACTCAAGTTTTCACTTGAGAGACCTTTCCTCCTCTCTTTGTTTTCACTTACTTTTGTGTTCTTCATTTTTGTAATCTTGTAATTCTCTTTCTTTGTAATTCTGTTTTAATGAAAGTTACTTCTTCAATATCTCTTATTCTCATCCACCTTCTGTAGTTTAATATTTATTTTCTTAAAATAGTTTAAATTCAGTTCAATCCCCTTCCCTTCTTTTGCTTCCTCATTCAATCGAAAATCCGTTTTTAATTATCATCATCGTTCATGTGTGTGTGTGTCAACGTACCACTCTTTTCTAATCCCTTTCTCTTTCTTCTATTATTAATTTATCATCATAATTATTTTAACCAGAATATGAAACATCCAAATGGCTGAGTAAATCTCTCATTGGGGTGAGTTATAATTCAGGGATGTTAAGTGATTGAGAGTTTTGCTCGATGAGTATTCTTTAAATTAATATTGTGTATGTTAAACTTAATATGTCATGGATTAATGATATGTTTTGTTTAACGAGTGGTTTCCATGGATTATTGGAACCATAAATACACTACCATAAATAAGTTTTGATTGAGATTAGAATCCTAAGTTAAGTTAAGGCTTGGATTAAAGCCTTCACACTTAGGAATTCCAATCAACGTCAACTTATGACATGGGTGTTAATTTAATGCAATACAAAGTAAGGCACAAGGATATCACATGCTTAACTCCCCAATGATGAACTCACCCCAATTTTTATCAATTTGGTAAATCAAACATCATCCATAAATCATTTCAATTAAGCTCTGCAAACAAACCCCCCTAATCAAAATACAACCAACTAAAAACAAACGACTATTACAAAGTATCATCGCCGAGGATTCGACCCGAGTGCTGCTATACACATTAGCAGAGCACCAGAATTTTGACCGGTCGATAGGCGACAATCGGCCGTGCGTTTCAAATGGCGTCGTTGCCGGGGATGATGCTTTAAGTATTCATTCATTTCTGGTTATTGTAAAAAAAAACCCCAAAAAAAAATACAAAATTTTAAAAAAAATTTGAAAAAAATCACAAAGAAAAACCCATCTTCTCATAAAAATCATAAACTGAAAAAATAAAAAGAAAAACCCGTCTTCCTCTTTCTTCCAAAATCTCTCTGAATGCCCCGTAGCCTTCCAAACAATCCCTCGGATTTGTTTGACCCTGAAATTGATAGAACTCTTCGTCGACTTAGGAGGACCATTAGGGATAACCAAATCACCCAAGAACCAATCATTGCCCTACCAATTGAATTAGATATGGCCAATCCTAGGGAACAAACATTGAAAGAACTTGCTGCCCCTGATATGAATTACCAACCTCTTGGTATTCAATATCCAAACATTGAAGCTGACTTCGAACTCAAATCGGGTTTGATTCATCTTCTCCCTCATTTTCACGGGCTAGCCGGTGAGGATCCACATCTTCACCTTAAAGAGTTCCAAGTAGTATGCTCTACCATGAAGCCTCAAGGGGTTTCTGAAGAACAAATCAAGCTTAGAGCTTTCCCCTTTTCCCTAGCGGATTCTGCCAAGTCTTGGCTCTACTACCTCCCACCTGGTTCCATAAACTCATGGGTTGACATGAAGAGACTTTTCCTTGAGAAGTTCTTTGCCGCTTCCCGAACAGCTTCTATCCGAAAGGAAATAAGCGGCATCCGTCAATTCCCTAATGAATCACTCCATGAGTATTGGGAGAGGTTCAAAAAGCTTGTGGAAACTTGTCCACACCATCAAATCCCTGACCAACTCCTGATCCAATACTTCTATGAGGGGTTATTGGCTATGGAGCGAACTCTCATTGATGCCGCAAGTGGCAGTGCTCTTGTTGACAAAACTCCTGCAGCTGCACGAGAACTCATAAGCAACATGGCTGCAAACATGCAGCAATTCCATACTCGAGCACATGATCAAGTGAAACAAGCCCAAGAGAATCAATCCATAGAGCCCAACAAGATGACTGAGTGGATGAGTGAACTTACAGGTCTTGTGCGTCAACTAGCGGTGGCTACCAAAGCCCCAATCTCATCTTCTCCACAATCACTATTCCCTGGACCTATCAAGAATTGTGGAATCTGCAACTCTCCATCTCATCCGACTGACACATGTCCACAACTTCAAGATGATCCATCTGATTCATCTAGTCCAATGGAGCTCAATGCGGCATATGCTCAGCGAAACTTCAACCCTCAACAATCAGGTCAGTTTCTTAGAAACTTCAACCAACCCCACTCTGAGCCCTTCTCTTCTACCTTTAACCCACCTCTGAGGTATGGTAATCCCATTTCTCATCCTCCTCAGTTCCCTCATCAAAATCCAAACCAGTTCCAATATGGTCAAAGTGGTGGTAATATCCATCAACCTTATCCTTTTGTTCCTCAACCCCAAAGGAACAATCCTCCTCCTGGATTCTACTATCCTAACGAGCCTTCCCAATTCCCCACCCAATACAATCGCTTTCCCAAGAACCAAAATCAAGGCCAACCCAATTTGGGACAAGCCTCTTCTTCTAAACAACCATGGGAAAGTGCTGTAGAGGATCTTGCTTCCTTCACCCGTTCTAGCCTCAAGAACATTGAAACCCAAATAGGTCAACTTGCATCCCACCTTAGCCAGCAATAACCATCAAATTCTTCCCAACTCCCAGCTCAACCATTACCCAACCCTAAGGTTAATGTAAGTGCAATTGCACTTAGATCGGGAAAGCAAATTGCTATGCCCCATGCTGATTGCTCTACCTCCCCTTTCGATGTTGATCTAGAAAATGAAAAGAACAAAAAGATGGAAAAGGAACTTGAATCCACTCCTTCACCTCCTTCCATTCCTATAAGGAACCCAATTCCTTTTCCTCAAGCCATCTCCAAGCCTAAGAAGTCCTTTGAACCTGATCCTGAAATGCTTGACATGTTTAGACGTGTTGAAGTAAACATCCCCCTCTTAGATGCCATCAAACAAATCCCTAAGTATGCCAAGTTTCTTAAGGAATTGTGCACCCATAAGAGGCAACTTAGGAACATTGAAAATGTTTCAACCCAACAATACATTCCCATGAAGTGCAAAGATCCAGGGACCTTCACGGTTCCATGTAAAATAGGGAGTTCCAACTTTGATGATGCACTCATAGACCTTGGAGCCTCAATAAATGTCATGCCCAAATCCATTTTCTCCAACCTTGGTCTAGGTCCCTTGCACCCAACGGGTGTTGTCATTCAATTAGCCAATCGAAGCACTACCAGTCCTGAGGGGATAATTGAGGATGTTCTTGTTCAGGTCAATGATCTTATCTTCCCAGCTGATTTCTATGTCCTTGACATGGAAGGTGAGATGACCTCTTCTAGATCTCCCCTAATTCTAGGAAGACCATTCCTCATGACTGCGAGAACCAAGATTGATGTCCATTCAGGCATCTTATCCATGGAATTAGGTGACCAACTGGTCAAGTTCAACATTTTCCAAGCCATGCGATACCCATCTGAGGATCACTCTGCATTCTCAATCCATGCTTTTGAGGACACTTCTAAGATTCAATCGAACCCCAATCCACCATGTTCTTCATGTTCTAATGATAAAGGATCTTGTGAAATCTTCACCATGATTAACAAAGTCATAAATGGTGAAGTTGATGTGGACCTCTCATTCATAGACTCCATCAATCTAGAGGAACTTGAAAACTCTCTTGAATCCCACATCAAATCTGATCTATACTGCTCCACCTTGGACAATGTTGAGGAAAATGATCCAAACCCATCTGGAATCCCTTCTCCTGCTCCTAACTTGTCTAGCTCTCAAATCAAGGCTGAAACTGATCTAAAACCACTTCCTTCACACCTCAAGTATGCATTCCTTTTCCATGATCCCTCCTACCCTATCATTATCTCTGCTTCACTTTCTGAAACTGAGGAGTCCCAACTTGTTCAAGTGTTAGAGGAAAACAAAAATGCCTTAGGTTGGACCCTAGAGGATATTCCAGGAATCAACCCTGCCCTTTGTATGCATCACATCCATCTAGAGGAATCATCCAAACCAATTAGGCAACCTCAAAGAAGACTCAATCCACTCATACTTGAGGTAGTTAGGGAAGAGATTACCAAGCTTCTTCAAGCTGGTATTATCTACCCAATTTCTGATAGTGAATGGGTTAGTCCAATTCAAGTCGTTCCTAAGAAGGGCGGGATAACAGTTGTCACAAATGAACATGGAGAAGTAGTCACAACTCGAGTGAAAAACAAATGGCGTGTGTGCATCGATTATCGCAAATTGAATGATGAAACACAAAAGGATCACTACCCACTTCCTTTCCTTGAACAAATGCTTGAGAGATTGGCCGGAAAGTCACACTATTGCTTTCTTGATGGTTACACCGGCTACTTCCAAATTCCAATCGCACCTCAAGACCAAGAAAAGACCACATTCACTTGCCCCTTTGGAACCTATGCCTATAGGCGAATGCCTTTTGGCCTTTGTAATGCTCCTGCAACATTCCAGCGGTGTATAATGAGTATATTTTCTGAATTCATTGAGAATTGCATGGAGGTCTTCATGGATGACTTTACCATTTATGGCGAGTCATTTGAATCTTGCTTACATTCACTCTCTTTGGTCCTTCAAAAGTGTGTCAAGTGCAACCTTGTGCTGAATTTTGAAAAATGCCACTTCATGGTTTCAAATGGGATTGTTCTAGGGAACATAATTTCTCAAGAGGGTATCCAAGTTTATCCAGCCAAAATTGAGGTGATCCAATCACTTCCTAAACCCAAATCAGTTCGAGAAATTCGGTCCTTCCTTGGTTATGCCGGTTTCTATCGGCGATTCATTCAGAACTTCAGCAAGATTTCCCTCCCACTCACTCATTTACTTTAAAATGATGTCACATTAAATTTTGATGAGGCTTGCAAGAGAGCCTTCATTGAACTCAAATCTTCTCTCACATCTGCTCCAATAATCCAACCCCCAGATTGGTCCTTACCATTTGAATTGATGTGTGATGCTTCTGATAGGGCCATTGGGGCTGTTCTTGGTCAAAGAAGATAAAACATTCCTCATGTCATCTTTTATGCCTCAAAAACATTGGATGAAACTCAATCACACTACATTGTGACTGAAAAAGAACTTTTAGCTGTGGTTTTTGCCTTGGATAAATTCCGTCCCTATCTCTTAGGTGCCAAAATCACCATCTTCATGGACCACTAAGCATTAAAGTTCTTACTTAAGAAAAGTGATTCCAAACCAAGGCTAATAAGATGGATTTTAATGCTCCAAGAGTTTGACCTTGTGATAAAAGATAAACCTGGAAAAGAAAACCCTGTGGCTGACCACCTGAGTAGAATTTCTAATTCTTCTCATTCTGAAATAATTGATCCTGAATTTCCAACTGAACACCTCTCATCTCTCACTCCAAAGTTACCATGGTATGCTCCAATTGTCAATTACTTGGTTTCTGGTGTTTTCCTTGAATATTTTTCAAAAGAACAAAAAGAAAAGATGAAAAGTGATTCAAAGAATTATTTTTGGGAAGATAATAAACTTTGGAAAACTGGGGCTGACATGGTAATTAGGAGATGTGTTGATGAAACTGAACAATCCTCCATCTTGGAATTCTGCCACTCAATGCCTGGTGGTGGACACTTTGGACCACAAAGGACTTCTCGAAAGGTCCTAGATTCTGGATTCTTTTGGCCTTCACTCTTCAAGGACTCACACGAGTTCTGTCAATCATGTCCCACTTTCCAAAAGTTTGGCACAATTTCCAAAAGAAACGAAATGCCTCAAAATCCATTAATCTTCTGTGAGCTTTTCGATGTTTGGGGCATCGATTTCATGGGACCTTTTCCCCCTTACAATGGATTATCCTACATTCTCCTTTCTGTTGACTATGTTTCTAGGTGGGTCGAGGCCAAACCCACTAGGAAAGATGATGCTCAAACTGTGAGTGAGTTCCTCAAAACCCATATCTTCCATCGATTCGGAACACCACGTGCTTTGATAAGTGACTTAGGAACTCATTTCTGTAATAGAACCATAGAGTCACTTTTGAAAAAGAATGGGGTTGTACATAAAACATCCACTGCATATCACCCTCAAACAAATGGAATGGCTGAACTTTCTAACAGAGAAGTGAAAAGAGTGCTTGAAAGAATTGTTAAGCCCACAAGAAAAGACTGGCCCGATAGACTTGGTGAAGCACTTTGGGCCTATCGAACAGCCTATAAGACACCCATTGAGATGTCTCCATTTAGGCTAGTTTTTTGTAAAGCCTGTCATTTACCAGTTGAAATCCAACATAAGTCATTTTGGGCTGTCAAAACATGTAATTTTGATTGTGAAAAATCTGGTGAAGAAAGATTGTTGCAGTTGACTGAATTGGAGGAGCTTCGTCTCGATTCGTATGAGAACTCCATTCTCTACAAAGAAAAGGCAAAGTCACTCCATGACAAGCACATTCTTTGAAAGGTATTTCATGAAGGTGAAAAGGTAATGCTCTTCAATTCTCGATTTCGACTTCACCCAGGTAAGCTCAATTCTCGTTGGGATGGACCTTTTATTATTACTAATGTTTACCCATTTGGTGTAGTGCAAGTCCAAGACCCTTCTTCAAAAAGAACATTCACGGTAAATGGACACCGGTTAAAGCATCACCATAAGAGGCCATTCACTTCAGGTTCCACATCCACTTCCATTGACCCACCACTAGATGGAAACGGCGACCCACCAAATCCAAACCAGGGGGCACCTCTTTCCCTTTAACTCTCTCTCTCCTTAATCTCTCTTCCCTCTTTTCTTCTCTCTATTTCTTCTTCTTCCTCTCTCCCTCTCATTTTTTTTACAACATTCTTCCACAACCTTTTTTCTATTTTCTCTTTTGTGTGGATGTGTCATTAAAAATAAAAAAATTTAAAAAAATTAATTAAAAAAATGAAAATTGAAAAAAAAGGGGTGTCATAATTACTCATCATCCAATATTGAAATTATGTACAACCATTTTGGGGAGTCAAAAGGCTTGTTTTAAACTCAAATATATTGAATTTTTATCTCAAACTTGGGTAAAAAATTTTGTTTCAATAACAAACATTTTGAATGAACAATTTTTGATTTGGAAAATGCTTTTCCCCTACCGTGAGGAATAACATTAGCCTTCATGCCAAGGTCATCTATGTCCATATTTCTCATTGTGTGTCTTCACCACTGATTGTGAGTCTTGAGTTTGTAGACCTTCGAGCTGAATTTCCATCTTTTGTGTGCATTAATATGATAGAGGCATTTTCTAAGCCACATGAGAATTAGAATAGCCAAATAGCCTCCTGTTACCCTTACATTGATCCTACTTTTGAAAGCCCCTTTGAGCCTATGAAAACCTTTCTTTTGATAGCCACATTACAAGCCTAATACCTTGTCCCACCCAACATCTTCATGGATTTTCATTGTACAATTTATTGAAATTTAAGTGTGGGGGGGGGGAATGGACTTCATTTTTGGGCGTACTTTCATTGATTTCCAATGTGTAATAATATGCTTGAGGGCAAGAATCCATTCCAATGTGGGGGAGAGGTTGTAATTCTGTGAGCTTTGGGGTTTATATGTGTAATTTTCATTTGTACAAAAGTCATTGAAAAGTGTTCAAAAAAAATGAAAAAAATTATATTAAAAAAAATGAAAAAAAAGGAATGGGTTGTGTCTTGGGTGGGTCAAAAATCATTCATCATCAACCTTTGATCGTGTTATAACTACTAAAATTAGTTCCATGAGGAGATCAAACATGGGTTGGGAGATGACTGTGAGACTTGTTTCAAGCACAACTTTCGAAAAAAAGAGCAAAAAGAGAAAAAAAAGAACACTTGAATCATCTTGTATTGTGTCATTGTTGGAAGTCTTCCATGTTGTACATATTCCATCATCTCACCCTATTCCATTTTCTATCTCCCTCACTTTTCATTCATCACACATTCATGCCCTTGTAAATATGTGTTTCTATTTCCTTTCAAATCAAATTTCAAAAAAAATGTGCATTGATTCTTCCATGTTGGTGTTTTTAACCCCTCTTTTCCTTTGGACATTATATACCTACCGTCCCATAGCCACTGAAAAACCCCTTAAAAGACCTCTTGATTTTTGTACACATTAGATTTGGGAATGGAAGCTGAGAGATCTTACAAACTCTTGATTTTCACTTTTTGTTGGTGAATGAGTGAACCTCCTAAAATACATTTTTATCATCTTGAGAGGAGTAAGTTTTGAGTGCCTACATTTTCCAATTCAAACCTTGAACATGAAAAAATGAATTGTTTCTGATGCATTATTGTGAACCAAATTTGTGATGGAATTCAATATGGATGAGTGAAATAGTCTAAACCTCCCCTGATTGGAGAAAACAAAATTTTAATATTTGTTGGTGAGTGAAAATGATTTTGTCATGTTTTTATATTTGTTGCACATGAGGACACACGCAAATCTAAGTGTGGGGGAGTTGATGTTATTAATATTTTCATGACTTATTATATTCCCCCTTTACTTATTTTATATAAAATGTGCATAATTTGTGTGAAATATTAATGTTTTAATATTAAGTATAATATTTGAGCATTTTTAGAAGTAGTCCAATTGAGTCAGTTTAATGTTTTAATTTTAAATGTCACTATACTGATCCAAATTGTGTGGTTCTTGTTTTGTAGGCTTCTCCTTTCAATATAAAACATTTCATTAGAAGTAACCATGAGCCAATTCTGCCATTTGAAGGGTCATATGGTCCTCACAAACAAGACCAAAGAATCTGTGAACAAACTGGACCAGCCTTGAATATTGATTTACTGGGCTCAATACAGAAGTCCAAAAACCTTAACTCTCCACCATAATTCGGGGGACACTACATGTCATCTTGGATAAAAATTTCATGGCCCAAATCCAAGTACAAGGGGCCCAAATGAAGCTTTGAAGTCCATCCCACCATTCTGTCCGATAATTAAAATCAGTATACTATTCATGACATATCTCATGATGTATGCATCAAATCGAGCTGAGATTTTTCAGTGTGAAAGAGGAGATATAGGCGGCCGACTTTGTTGAAGAAGTCATTCGGATTTGAAGGCATATTTCTGTTCAAAAATCCATTCAAATTTTGTCCATCGAAAAATCATGGATAGAAATGGACAGTTTACCTTTGTTTAATAACACCATCATAACTTTGGCTACACTTGTCCAAATGCCTCCATATTTTGAAAGTAGTCGGCCAACATTATTGTATACAACTTTGAAGAAGGATATATTTGAAGATTCGGCTGTCTGAATAGCCAAATTGGCGATGCAAGTGGAGGGACAGATTGGGAATGCAAACAGTCCACTCCTTGGGCTATAAATACTCTCCCCTTCTCTCCTTGAGAGGGGTTGGCATTTCAGAAGAGAGGATATCATATTGGCACGACCAAAGCCTTTCCAAAGGCTTGGGAGTACCTTCCATACTCAAGTTTTTACTTGAGAGACCTTTCCTCCTCTCTTTGTTTTCACTTACTTTTGTGTTCTTCATTTTTGTAATCTTGTAATTCTCTTTCTTTGTAATTCTATTTTAATGCAAGTTACTTCTTCAATATCTCTTATTCTCATCCACCTTCTGTAGTTTAATATTTATTTTCTTAAAATAGTTTAAATTCAGTTCAACCCCCTTCCCTTCTTTTTCTTCCTCATTCAATCGAAAATCCGTTTTTAATTATCATCATCGTTCGTGTGTGTGTGTGTCAACGTACCACTCTTTTCTAATCCCTTTCTTTTTCTTCTATTCTTAATTTATCATCATAATTATTTTAACCAGAATATTAAACATCCAAATGGCTGAGTAAATCTCTCATTGGGGTGAGTTATAATTCGGGGATGTTAAGTGATTGAGAGTTTTGATCGATGAGTATTCTTTAAATTAATATTGTGTATGTTAAACTTAATATGTCATGGATTAATGATATGTTTTGTTTAACGAGTGGTTTCCATGGATTATTAGAACCATAAATACACTACCATAAATAAGTTTTGATTGAGATTAGAACCCTAAGTTAAGTTAAGGCTTGGATTAAAGCCTTCACACTTAGGAATTCCAATCAACGTCAACTTATGACATGGGTGTTAATTTAATGCAATACAAAGTAAGGCTCAAGGATATCACATGCTTAACTCCCCAATGATGAACTCACCCCAATATTTATCAATTTGGTAAATCAAACATCATCCATAAATCATTTCAATTAAGCTCTGCAAACAAACCCCCCTAATCAAAATACAATCAACTAAAAACAAATGACTATTACAAAGTATCATCGCCAAGGATTCGACCCGAGTGCTGCTATACACATTAGCAGAGCACCGGAATTTTGACCGGTCGATAGGCGACAATCGGCCATGCGTTTCAGGATCACCTATAATGGATCTTCTCATGACGATCCTCTATAGCCACTGAGTACTCTGAAATGGTGAATCTATCCTCGATGCCTAGCTCACCCTAGTCAATAACGTGTGATGGGTCATGCATGTATCTGCTTAGTTGCGACACATGAAAGACATCATGCACCCTGTCCAACTACGAGGGTAAATCTTGGTGATAAGCAACCTCTCCAAACCTATGTAGAATCTAGAACGGCTTGATGAACCTCAGGAATAACTTGATACCCCGATCAAACCTCCACAAACCACATCATGGAGAGACCATTAAGAACACATGGTATCCCTGCTTGAACCCCAAGGGTTTACGACGTCAGCTTGCATAAGATTTCTTCTGACCCTGAGTGATCTTCTTTCGCTAGAGGATCACTTGAACTTTCTCCATCGTTGCCTACACTAGCTCTACCCCCATAAGCAATGACTTTATTATCCCCATCCAATACATGTGTGACATGCGTGGTCTCTTATACAGAGCTTTGAATGGTGCCATGCTGATAGTGTTGTAATAGCGGATTCCCTAGACCCAACTTAAACAACACTTTTCGATTACCATATGATGTATACAGTGAGTTATGCATGATGTTCACTTACCATAATAGTGTTGATATTTTTGTGTCCACAATTTATATAGTAATTTACCTAGATTAATTGTCTTATCAAAAGGTTATAGAAATTCCCATGATATAATGGGAACCTCGAGATACTATGACATTAATCTTCAACATATATCCTATAGTTTAGATATATCATACTAACTGGACACATATGATGTCTGACTATCAGGTGATGAAGGCTTATAAACATTGAGACTTCTCATGAAGTTTGTACTTGGTGATATTGAGTGGATGAGACCATGAGGACTGACCCGCCAATAGAAAAACCACATGTTTTAGGTGTCATTGGTTATTCCTATCTGTGAACACATGTAATGGTTTCCTGAATTGAGATTATTATCACAAGTGCCATGAAAACTACAGGGGCATTCATCATATCAAAGTTCATCATCAGGAACTCATAATTCCCATAACGACATCTATAATGACTCAATCTAAACATAACTTAAATAATGCATTAATATAATGATTTAAATAACACATATCACAAACAGTCTCACAACCCAAGGACCTAATGGTTTAGTGTCTTGGAGATTAGCTACATAAACACCTTATTTTATAATACTTCCAAACATTTCTTTATAATTGTGCTCCTCTAAACCCTTTTATAAAATTCTCACATGATATAATCATCTTCATAACCCAGGGGATGAAAAATATAATAGGTGAACTCAGACACTCAGTAAGAGAAAAATACATCCTAAAGTATCTGGTCATTAATGTAATGGGGAACATGAGGAAGACATAAATATATTAAAAAAATATAAAAAAAACTTATATGATAATCATAAAACATGTTAGAGAAATATAATATCATAAAAAGATCATTAAAGAAGCATAAAAGACACAAAATGGCTCAAAATACATCTCTATGATCATACAACATGTTAGCATGACATAAAAATGTAGAATACTTTAAAATAAGATATAATGATGAAAACATGAAATTTCATGGAAATAAAATGCATCTTGAAATTTTGGCATAACTTGATAAACAACTCGGGAATGTGTAACAACTATAAACATATGAAAACCTATTTGAGAAAACCCATTATGACCACTTCTATGTAAACAAACTCATGATGTCTATGCATAAAAATGTGAGCAAACCCATCATGCCTACGCTTGTGTGAACAAACTCATTATGTCCATGCCCAACTATCTCATGAGATATAAACTTAAACCAATGATTTGGAGGGTGATATATGACCTCACCCATATTCATCCATATATGTATATATGTGTGTGCAACTTAAAAACAACCATAATCCAATCTTAAAGAACCCATGGGAAAATAATGAGTTTCTTAAATATCCAAATGGAAAACAAGTGGGTTTCATAAAACACCCAAATGATATAAAATAACGTCATGAATTAAATCGTTTGATATTGAAAACTTAATCACCCAAAATAATAAAATAATAATAGAATATATAGTTTGAAACATGAAACATAACTCCATTAGAGATAGATCATTTTAATATAATTAAAACCAAAACATGAAAAAATATTTTTGAAAACATTTTGTATTCATTGTTATAAAAGTCATAGTTATGAGTCTCTTTTCAAAGTCTCTGTATAAAAAAGGTGAAAAGAAAAATTTTCATAGAAATGGGATTATATCAAAAAATATCTCCAAAAATAAAGAGATAAAATCATTCCAAATGGAATGTCTTGGAAAAACGAATTTCAATAGGAAATTGTATAACTTAAAGAAAAGATTTTGAGTTACCAAGTCCCTTACCTTTATCCTTGATTTCCACGGGGAGTGATTTAACCTCTCGTATCATAAAGATAATCATATTAATTACCTATTTCAAAACCTTATTTATATACATTTCCATTTATAATCTTCATTAATAACAATTCTCTTCATGTATTAGATTGTTGCAATATTCTATTTTCAACATCAGGTATTAATAATCTTGGTTGTTTTGAACTAGGTTCATAAAAGTGATGTCGATCTTACTTTTTCTCCCAAGTGGAATCATCTAAAAAACATTAAATGTTTTGGAATTGATATTTTATAAAGTCTTATAACATTATAACTCCATTACATTGTGTTTTAGCTGCGTTTCGTCGAGACAAAAATAGTGTTTAACCAGTTTTGAGTTATTTACCGATATTGATGGATTACCTTATTATGATCATTAATATCTGTGTAATAAAAAAAGAACCATATTAATGATATATATTACTTATATGTGTATATATATATATATCATATATACTCATCAAATATAAACTAAAACCAGTAATGTTTGTAAGTGAAGGAAAACAAAACACGTTTATTCGTGAAGGCGGTAATCCACACAATGCATGATTCACATTTTTGTTTTTCTTAATAGAAAATGGGAGGGTGGTTAATGCTTCTACTGTCATTATAATAACATAATAGTATAATAATGATAATGATGTTTAAATGAAATTTGAGGAAGAATAAAAACACATAGAAATAGAAAATAGGGAGGCTAGGAACTTATACCTCACTTCTTAGATTATCTCCTTTGCGGAGAGGATTGAACCTTTGAGAAATGGTCTTCTGAGAATACCAAAACCTCCTCAAGGTTTCTAGGAGTGGGTAGGAGTGGGATGGATAGAGTTTGGTATGAACTTAATGGATTTTGGTGCAAGAGTAAGCGAGGATAAGAGTGCCCCTTTTATAAGTGAAAAGGAGTGATATTTTTATAAATACCCAAAACCTTTTAATAATGAGAATTCAATCTCAAGGAAAGTGGATCCAAAATTAATAAATAATGAATTAGAGAAGATATAGTATTGATACACACCTCCAAAACTCAATTAGAAACATATTTTAAACATGTTAGAACATTTACCTCTTTGGTTACTCATTTTTACCAGTTTAGTTTTCACTATTTTAACTAGTTTTTACCTAAATAATTTATCCCTTTTTCTTAAAAATAGAATTACCCTTATTATATAATTTGGAAATAATGATTCAAAATTTGAAACCCATTTTTTTTATTCAATTTTTAGTAGTGATAAAAATTAAATTTAAAATACTAAATGTATAATATATTAAAAACATTTTCTTTTAAAAAAATATAACTTAAATTATAAAATGTTAAATATGAGTTTATAAATTAATAAAAACATTTTTAAAATTATAAATTCACTTATAAAATACATATTTGGTCTTAAAAAAAGGTTTCATAAATTTTCAATTCATACTTATATACTAATAATGCTGTAAAAGTCATGTTATTTGTAAAAATGGTATTTTGCATTATTCATCTAAAAATAAATATTTTCAGAAAAATTATAAAAATTAATCTTAAGATAACATGAAAATTATAAAATTTAAAATGATGTTATTTTTATCAAATTCACATCCTAAAATTTATAAATTTAACTTTAAAATAAAACCATAAAATATCATGAAAAATAGTTTTTTATGAGAAATATTTTTTTGGTATATTTATTAATCTTCTAAAATTAATACTAATCATAAATATATAAAACTTGAAGATATCCATTTTATAAAATACATTTTAATCATAAAAAATATTTTATTAGTTTCTTAGCTGTGCTAATTGATTCGATATTTAAAGTGAATTTTATTTTGTTCTGTTCTTATATATATATATTATAATTCTGTTACCGTTGTTTATACCTACTAATTTTAAGGCTACCTTACAACAATCTTTGTTTGGTTTTTGTGTTGCATTTAAAGTAAGTCATCAAACATAACATTTATTTAAGGAGGAAAAACTTGGGTAATTACAACATCAGAATGTCGTCTTTAGAACATTCTCCTCATAAACCCTCAACTGGTAATAGTCGAACTTGCGATTGATCTTTGAGAAACATCTCATTCCTTTAAATTGATCGAAGAGTTCATTGATCATAAAAAAGAGTTATTTTTCTTGATCATGACCTGATTTAGAAGAACGATAATCAATACATAACCTCTAACTCCCGTCCGCCTTCTTGATGAACACCGAAGCTGCCCAGAGGGGCACACTGGGTTGGATAAAATTCTTCTCTTGAAGGTCACCCAACTACACCCTCAACTCCTAGATCTTAGTAGTGCCCATATGATATGATTCAAAATATATCGGTGCAGTACCTGGTTGTAAGTTGTTGTAGAAGTTGATATCCTTCCTTAGAGGTAGCCCTAGAACATCTTTAGGGAATACGTCCATATAATCCTCCACTAATATTGGAAGCTAGCCATCTTAAGTGACCGCTACACCAAGGTAAAAACTTTCCAACTATTGGGTGATAGTTTGCATCTTTCTATTCACAAGCCCTACTCATTCTTCCAGTAGGTCCTTCTCACTATTGAAGGAAAAAATTATCTCATATGCTTGTAGACTTATAACTGTCATGCAATAACAATTTATCTTGGTGTTCACTATAGATAACCAACCCATACCCATGGTGATGTGATACAGTTTCATTGTAACAACCAAGAGGTCCCATGTGAAATTATCCTCACTGAGTGCTAGCTTGCACTATCATCATATGTACGAAATAGAGGAATTTCTCTCTACGGGAACCTCTAACCACAACTGATGGGATAAAGAATCTATATGAATCTCCAAATTGATACAAAAATGATGGAATGACTCATGCCTGTGTCTATAAGTACTAGAGATAAAGTAGAGACGACATAGATCGTACCTCAAATCATCTCATGTGAAACATGATCAAATCCATCCATAGCCTGTAACTAACCAAACTCTATTTACACCTCTTTGGGCCCACCGTGAACCACATGGTGGTGGTGATGGTGGAAGTAGGTCATAACTTTGTCCTCCACTTGCATCTCCTCCTCCTGGGGCTCCTCCAGCCCCTTTGTCAGCACCGCTTCCCTAGGGGTTGCCCTAGCCACCCCTAAGAGATCCCTGATCGTGATGCTATCTCTAACATAGTGGTCCGTTTACTATCTTTCCACCATCTGCAACATGCTGGGTTGGTCAATCATGAGCCATGTGACCACGTTCATCACAAGAATATCATCATATATATTCAGGTCGGCTGGATCCTTTATGCGATCTTGGTGCCGCAGATCCCTACATCTGATTCTGGACATGAGTATGCCTCCTGCATCGAGATCCTAAAGTATGATATCTACTAGAAACAATAGACGACTCTGCTCCACGATGTACACTTCCAACTCCAGCTACCTGATGCTCCTCTTCCAGAAATCTCTCTATCACCAAATCTTGCTCTAACACCCCGACATAAGTGGTAATGCATAAAGAGACTACTCTAGCTCAGATGTCCCTATAAAGTCCTTTCTCAAACTTCAGCGTCTGAAAGTATCCATCTCACACCATGTTGAGAGAGTAACATGTGAGGTCAGTGAACCTCGACACATACTCCTCAACACTCATCTCACCCTGATAGAACTCCAGAAGCTCCTAAATTCTCAAAGAGAATAAGGTCAAAGGGTGGTAATACTTTTTGAATAAGAATCAAAACTCCTCCCATGAAAGCGTCACCTCATCATGGGTCTGGGTGACCGGACACCACCAGTGTCCTATCACTCCATGAAGAATAATGGTCACAAGTGCAACCATATGGTCGTTCAGGGTTCTCATGAGTTGGAAAACTCAAACCATTGACTCAATCCAATCATATTCTACCCAAGGGTTTGAATCACTATGAAACCCGAGCTGTCTCTGTCATTAAAACTCACACAATGCACTTAGATTGTGTGCATCATTGTCCAATCCCACTGGAACAATCACTAGCTCAACATGTAGATAAACATCGACCTGAACTGCGGGCGGTGGGTCCACCCACCACTCATCGGGTGGAAGCATTGCTCTCTGCTTTCCTAGAGGGAATACCTCATGGAGAGGTACCTGCACCAAGGCCTCATCACTCAACTAGTCATCATCACAACCCTGTCTCGATATCCTAGATGTCCGTCATTGTGGATACATACTAAAAGTTAACAAGATGTACCACAATTAGATGAGCATAACTAGGGAGATGAATCAAGAAGGGCATGAGAGTCAAAGAACCATTCCCATATGGTGCATATACCATTAGTTTCCCTGCAACAAGTTCCTTAGCATGTCGAGTCGAAAATAAAGTGACCATAGTCCTGGTGTATAAATATATTGGCCACCGCACAATCACTAGGTTTAGTAATCCGAGAGCTAATATCGATACACCTTTAACAAAGTTACCCTAAGTTCTCAAACCAATCCTCACAACACATCTATCTCCAAACACCGTCCCTAAGACAATCCTCCTCTAATACCACTTCATCATGACACAATCCACTAAGGACCCTCCTGGGCCAGTTTTAAGTCGAGTGTGACTCCCAAATTCCGCCTCTAATAGGCTAATGGATGACTACTAACACTGAGTAGACATATCTCACAAAATGGGTTCCCTTAGCCTAAAGTACCTGCGCGCGCGCACACACACACACAAAAGTACATCTCCATACAAAAAATTAGGGATAATAATAAATGTTGAAACCTCTAGAGTGTTATCAAATGCATGAAACAACCTCTAGGTAAAAACACAACCAATAAATGGAAAGTATCCTAACCCAAAAAGTCCACCAAGGATGAAGGAGAGAGACCTGCTCACGATCTTAAGAACTGACCACTGTATGCAGTTACATTCTTCTGGTATAACTAAGCTCCACCTACTTCAGGTCCACCAAAATCTCCTCCAAGCCACCTATCGTCTGCATAAGACAAGACTTGTGCGGATAAATCCCGTGCAAAGGTGAGTATATACATTCCTTATAGGACGCCCCAGAAAACATAAAAGGAGAAATAAAAAGAAGATAATTAGATCATCCCACAAGACATGAGGGAAAGGAAACCTAATACCAATATGATCATAAAGAAATCTAAGTCAAAGAGTGAGGAATTTCAATCTTCACAGCCAAATAAGAGCGATGAGTCTATCCCACCTCCAAGAGCCAGTGTTGTTCCGATGGTAGGAGCCCAATGAAACCTCACTAGAATATAATGGTATACTCATTCCTCATTGGAAGATGCCTCTAATGTGGGAGTGCCTACCCTAGTGGAGGACCCTCTCTCTATTAGAGATTTATGGCGGGGGAGTACCAACTCTACAGGTTGAGGACCCACACCCTAGTAATATAACAACAAAAATTTTTATTAATGAAATTTTACTTCTTATAAATTATTTCACACAGTATTACAGACATACATCACATAGAGAACTCAATAAAAACTTCATTATCATAAATAAATAATGAAATAAGTGGTATTTATAGAAATTAAGGAACCCAAACAGATGGAATAGTAACTTGACTATTGGAATAGTAATATGACCATTAGGAATAGTAATCCAACCTATAGAATAATAACATCAACTATCAAAGTATAAAGAAAATTTAGGCATTTTATAAATTAAAATATGATATAATTACATCATGGTAAAAGTAAATAAATGTTTTAAAAATGATAAGTTAAGTGTTGGTATTTTTGTATAATGTAAATGATTATTTACAATTTTACAAATAATATATTGATTTAAAAGAAAATTTATTTTCATAAAATAGATTCATAAATTAATATTTTGTTTTTTTATAATTATAATATATTTTTATGAGACCTTAATTAATTTTTCAAAGGGTCATAAAATCGATTATAATATTAAAAACGACATTTTTCGAATAAATGATAATTTTATTTCAAAATTAAATTTTTCATGTTTAGAAAATTATTTTTATACAGTGTAGTCTATTTTTGAAATATACACATCAAAAAATGGTTTGGGTGAATTTTTGGGATTTTTTGAAATATTTGAATTTTTAGTAAATAGTGAAATACAATAATTTATGGTATTTAACAAATAAATGAATTTTGGAGTCATGGATGATGTATGGATGATGTAAGAACCCATGGGTTCAAACTTTATTGAAATATTTACTATATTTAGTCATAAAAATTATCACTATTGATAGACTTGAGCCAAAATAATAAACAAATGAATAAAAATAAAAAAAACACCCCTCTCCTTCTCTATAAATACCACCTCTCACCACCTCTTATCCTCACACCTTATAAGTTTTGTATCTTGTCTAAATTCTATATAATTATATTCTAAATCCTATTAACCACATACAATATCTTCTGGTATCAATAAAATTCCAAACCCAAGTTCCTTAAGGAGGTTCTCAAGGAGACGACAGTCAAGAGGTAAAAACATCAATCCTTCTCTTTTAATTTATTTTATTTTCTTTCTCTCATCAGATACCCTATACAAAGTGGAATGATAAATACAATATCATATATATACTATAATTTTATTGTGTTAGTGAAATATCCATCATCAAATCTCTTCTCTTCTCCTTTTATTCTAAAAATGAAAACATCGTCTATGATGTGTCGATTCACCACCTTTGTGGATGATGAGTTTTTATTTTCCATTACTACCTTCAAGACTGGTCATAAAACCATTATTATTGTTAAAATATACTGTAATATATATATTATAACTTTTTTAATATTTTGGAAGTAATTTATAGATATAATATTAAATAATAAAATAAAACTAGTTCGTGATGATAAAAAAACTGTCAAAATAATCTAAACATTTATCATTAACATTTTATCAAATGAATCATTATCATACCAGAAAACAAAATTATATACAAGACCATTAAATATTATGGAAGTTCATTAATAACATATAATTTCACTTCTGGAGAATTATTCCTATTTTATAATAAATCCCATAATTATATACAAGTAAACCGACCATGAAAACAAAACACTCCAAAAACAATGAGATTAAACTCTATAACTCATCAAAATAACCATAAATTAACTCAGTAAATTTATTATAAATCAAATAAATTTATAAAAGGTTCTGAATTAAGTAATTAATGAATCTAATTTGATTATCCAAGATATTATGTTTAAGTGTAGAATACATTCAGACATAAGGTAAGTGGATTCTTGAACCCAACTCCCTTTCTTTGGGTTATTCCTCTTTCATGCCAAATTTCAGTATGGATATTCTCTTAATATTCCTCAAATATAATTTCATTATTATTACCTTTTATTTTTGGGGATATAAATGTTTCCAATCATATTTTATGAAAAATAAAATGATTTTCTAAAAGAACTCTTCTTTCCAAAACACATATTGACTCCTCTTGATTTATTTCTTCTTTGCTAAAAAATGATGATTTTTATACCAAATATGTTCTTTTACCTTTTCCATTTGGGAACACCAAGTTTATTAATGAAATCACGATTGATGAAATCCTTATGAAACCCACACCTATACACGGATTAATTCATGAATTTTATTGATATACATTCTATGTGGCATGTTTGATTATGTAAATGTTATGATGTGATGGGTGAACCCAGAATTATATATCCCTCTAGCGCATTGGGTAATGTGATGTATCTCATGAGATAATGTGTATTATGCGTAAAAATGATGCTATATATATTTTTTCACAATGATGATGTTATGATTATGCACATATGTTATGTGTGAACATGATGCTATCTTTGTTCCCAACTATGTGTGGTATTTGACCACTAAGACATGATGTTTCATTTTTATGCATTGACACATTCCATGCCTTTATCCAATGTTTCCCTCATGAAATTGATTATGATCCTATTATTATGTTATTATGATGATGATTATTTTCACTCATGTTTCATTGATACTTACACCTTATTTATCCTCTTACTGGGCTTTTATCCCACATGTTTTCTTTGATGTATATCTTCAGGTACTAAGGAGAATGTGCGCTTTAAAGTGATAAAGAAGAATATTTTAAATAAATGTTTTTGTTTTATTATTTTGAAATTTATTCATGTGCCTAATTTTCCCAAGACACTAAACATTTGGATCCTAGATTTTAGCACTTTTATATTTTTTATCTTAAAAATGATGTAATAGTCATGTAAGAAAAGCAGGGTCACTACAATTGGTATCAGATAACCGTTTAGTTAATTTGGGAATTAGTATTAGATAATTTTAGCGAAAAACCTTAGGATAAGAATAAGTATATGAATCTTTGTTTAGAAAAATGCTTAACATAGGGATCCCATAAGATACACCTTTAGTGAGAATTTTGTAAAAGGATAAATTATTCATGCCTTTTTGACCTAATTTCTTATTCAAACCTTTTTTATTTTAGAAAATGGTGGGAACCAGTAGAAACCAAGAAAAAAACCCATGTGAGGGACAATGCAATGATTGTCCAAAAAAAATCCCTAATTCCATGGGAGGCAGCATTCAACACTTTATGGTGATGCTTACCTAGCTATCTCAGTCTATGAACAATAACTTGAATAACATGGAATTACTACCTTCACCTAAGAAGGATAATCTATCTATTGAGTCCTTTAAATGTGGTAACAACCACTGACATTTAGCAGATCTTTCGATCCACTCATTGCGGAATAATGAGTTAACTCAATGGAGAAGATCTTTTCTGTGATCCACTATTCTGAGAAGGAGAAGGTGACTCTGGATATCTATCATTTAGATGGAGAAGATGATCAATAGTGGACATTGATAAAGAACACCAATACAAAAGAAGAAATGAAAGAGATTGCATGGGAATAATTTAAGAAAATATTTCTTAACAAGTATTTCCCTTGAACTCTTTGTACAAAGATGGAGAGATAATTCATAAATCTGAATTAAAAGGAAGGTGAATCTATCACGACTTACGAAGTAAACTTCAAAAGGCTTGCAAGGTACACCTCATGTTTTGTTATCAACAATGATAGCAAAATAGATAGATTCTTTAGTGGTTTAAAACCACACCTCGAAAGGCTATATCTATCCGAGACTTTGGGAGTTATGGAGAAGTGGTTCTATGTGATCTCAAAGTAGAGATGGAGTTTTGAGAATAGTACCATGATTATTGAGATAATAAGAGAAGAGTGGAGTTTCTTGCTGGTGGGTCAAATGATAAAGGATGATATAGGATACAACCACCCACATGTCAAAAATACGGGAAGAAACATCATTAGAATTTAATCAAAGGGACGGGGAAATGATTCATGTGTGGGAGAGAAGACCACCAAGCTCATTAATGTCAAAGATATATAAAGAATATGACCAACATGATGGAAGAAAGAAGAGAACCACCCATGGTTCAATGCTTCAAATGTAGGGAGAAAGGGAACTATGCAAGCTAGTGAACTAAACCTCAACTCCTTGAGAGTAATCTGTATCAACAACCACCATATCCAAAGGAGTAAGGGAAAGCTTATGTCATCACTACTACTAAAGTGGAGAAAAGAAAACAAATTAATACAATGTACACTTTCTATTCACTCAACAATGGAAAAAGTATTATTTGATTATGTTTCTATGAATTCCTTTATATCTTGAAAGTTTTCTAGAACTATTGAATCGAATCCCTGATACCTTGAAGTAGAGATATATGTAAAAACACCTAGTTGTGTAATCATTGCAACCTAAGTGTTGGAATATTCTTCTATTGGAATAAGTGGGAAGATTCTTCTAGTGAATCTCATAATACTTCCCTTGGTAGAATTCAATTCTATACAGGCCATGGATTGACTCTCGTTATATAGATTACACATAAACTATTGTGAAAAGGAAATATATTTTTATATTTTGAATCATCCCATGCTCCTCTACAAATGCAAGGAATACTGAAAATCTCCTTTGGAAAATCCATAAATGGTGTGTGTGTTGATACCCTGTGAAGAATAATACCTTGCCCAAAGTTGAGTCAAATGAATGTATCAACATGGAGGAAATTCCCATTGTGAGGGAATATCATGATGTATTTTCTGAAGACTTACCTAGATTTCCCCTAGATATTGAGGTAGATTTCTCAGTAGAACTTATACCTAGAGTCACTCCTATATCTAAATGTCCCTATAGGATGACCCTTATCAAACTGGAGGAGTTAAAGAAGCAGCTGCAAGTGCATTTGGACAAAGGTTTCATCTTCCCTAGTGTATCACCTTGGGGTGTGCTAGTGCTCTTTATAAAGAAAAAGGATGGATCAATGCAGTTGTGTATCGATTATCAGGATCTCAACAAGATCACCATAAAGAACAATTATCCTCTTCCAAGGATTGATGACTTGTTTGTCCAACTTTGAGGAGCCTGATACTTCTCAAAGGTGGATCTTCATTCTGGATATGATCAACTGAAGGTGAATAAGGAAGATATTTAGAAGACTACTTTCCATACAAGGTACGGTCATTATGAGTTCATAGGGATTCCCTTTGGGCTTACTAATGCCTCTGTAATATTCATGGATTTGATGAATAGAGTCTTTAGAGACTATCTAGACAAATTTGTGGTAGTGTTTATTGATGATATTATCATCTACTCCAAGATCAAGGAGCAATATGAAAAATATTTAAGGATTGTGCTGGAGACATTAAGGAAAGAGAAATTGTATGCCAAGTTCAATAAGTGAATTTTGGATTCATGAAGTATCATTTCTGGGGAATGCAATCACAAGTGAGGGAATTTTTATGGACCCTTAAAAAAATGGTGATTAGGGAATGGCCCAAACCCACTTATGTCACAGAAATCTGTAGTTTTATTAGAGCATTAGGGTACTACTAACGTTTTTTGAAAAATTTATCACAATTTTCTAGCCAACTAACTAAGTTAATAAGGAAAGGGGTAAAGTATATTTGGATGGAATAATGTGAGGAAAGCTTCAAAGAGCCAAAGAATAGGCTAATAACTGCATATATACTCACACTACCGATAAGTAGAGAAAGTTTTGTGATATATAGTGATGATTCAAAGAAAGTATCAGGTTGTGTACTCATAAAGAATGATAAAGTGATATCCTAAGCCTCACGAAAGTTGAATATCCATGGAAAAAACTACCCGACGCATGATCTAGAGCTAGCATTTGTGATTTTTTCTTTAAAAATATGGTGGCACTACCTCTATGGTGAGAATTGTGATATATATACTGATCACATGATCCTAAAGTATATATTCAAAAAAAAGAGAGCTCAACATGTGTCAAAGGAGATGGTTAGAGCTAATCAAGGACTACGATTTCTATATTCACTGTCATATTGGGAAGGAAAACAAGGTAGCTGATGCTCTTAGAAGAAAAAAACATGCTACTCTATCCATGATACAGATTGAGAAAGACCATATCTTCATGGAAATGAAAATGATAGACCTAGAAATCATAATAGTATGGAATACATCCCACCTTTCCCAAATTATTGTCTAACCATCTATCCAAGAGAAGAGCAAGGGGACACAAAGTGATGATCTAGAGCTACAAAATAAGGTGAAAGTATTAAAGGAATGGAAAATACATGAGTTCCACATCGATGAGGATGGTATCATCTGATTTGGAACTAGAATTTGTGTTCCTGAATAACTTTAGATAAATAAGGAGCTATTGAATAATGCACATATCCCATCTTTCTCCATCCATCCTGAAAGTACCAAGATGTACCATGATCTTCAAGAACACTTCTAGTGGGACAACATGAAGAAGGAGATTGCAGAGTATATCTCAAGATGTTTGGTATGTCAGCAAGTTAAATCATGGCTATAGAAGTCCAAGGGGATGTTGAAACCATTTCCTATAACCATGTGGAAATGGGAGAATATCACTGTGGACTTTGTCATTGGTCTCCCGAAGACATCCAAAGTAAGCAATGCAATATGGGTTGTGGTTGATCAACTCACCAAGACTTCCCACTTTATTTCTACTCAGGAATATTTCTCTCTTGAAAAACTTTCCAAGATATATGTGAAGGAAGTGGTGAGGTTGCATGGGGTTCCACTTTCGATCATCTCTAATCATGATACAATGTTCACATCTAAATTTTGGAGAATTATTCAACATGATTTGAGTACTAAATTGAATTTCATTATGTCTTATCACCCCTAAACTGATAATCAATCTGAAAGGACTATTCAGATGCTCGAGGACATGCGAAGAGCCTGCTTAATGGAATTAAAAGGAGGATGGGATCAAAATCTCCCATTAGTTGAGTTCTCATATAAAAATAGCTTCCAATCGAGTATTAAAATTACTTCATATGAAACTCTATATGAGAAGTAATGTAGAACTATAACTTTTTGGGATGAAGTTGGTGAAAAAAAGCTACTTGGACCTGATCTTGTGTAAGAGATGATTTAGAAGGTTTAAGCAATCAAACAACATATAAAAGATTCTCAGATTAGAAAAAAGAGATATGCTAGAAAACGCCGAAGGTATTTGTAATTTGAAGTTGGAGATAATGTCTTCCTTCAAATATCACCATATAAGAGAGTCATATGGTTTGGAAAGAAAGGAAAGCTTATCCTAAGGTACATTTTCCCCTTTGAGATCCTTGATCACATAGGAGTAGTGGACCATCGACTTGAAATTCCACCAAATATGGCTCAATTTCATGATATGTTTCATGTATCTCTTATGAGGAAGTACATACTTAACACCTCACATGCACTGAATCCAAAGTTGTTATAATTGGAGAATGACCTCCCGTATGAAGAGAAACCAGTGAAGATCTTGGAATGTAGAGACAAAGTCCTACACAACAAGATGACTCACATTTTTTAAGTGTTATGGAATAACCGTAAGTATGAAGAAGCAACATGGGAACTATAGGATAAAATAAAGGATAAATACCCTCACCCATTTTCATCTTAGTATGTGAAATGAAAATTTGAGGGTGAAATTTCATAAGGGGGTAAGAATGTAACGACCCAAAATTTTATCAATGTAATTTCCCTTCTTATAAATTATTTCACATAATATAAAACACATAAATCACATAGAGAACTCAATAAAAACTTTATTATCATAAATAAAGAATTAAATAAGTGGTATTTATAGAAATTAAGGAACATATACCGATGGAATAGTAACATGATCGTTGGAATAGTAATATAACCATTAGGAATAGTAATCTAGTCAATAGAATAGAAACATCATTTATGAAATTATAAATAAAATTTAGGCATCTTATAAATGTAAATATGATATAATTATATCATGATACAAGTAAATAAATGTTTAAAAAATGATAAATTTAGTGTTGATATTTTTGTATAACATAAATGATTATTTCCAGTTTTATAAATAATATAATAATTTAAAATAAAATTTATTTTCATAAAATATATTCATAAATTAATATTTTTTTTATAATTATAATATAATTTTATGAGACCTTAATTAATTTCTCAAAGGGTCATAAAATCGATTATAATATTAAAATCAATATTTTTCAAATAAATGATGATTTTATTTAAAAATAAAATTTATCATATTTAGAAGATTAGTTTTATGAAATGGAGTCCAATTTTGAAATCTACATGTCAAAAAATGGTTTTGGTGAATTTTTGGTATTTTTCTAAAATATTTGAATTTTTGGTGAATTGTGATATACGGTAATTTTTGATATTTAACAAATAAATGATTTTTTGAGTTATGGGTGTTGTATGGATGATGTAATCACCCATTGGTTAGAAATATCATGAGAAATTTACTTCATTTAGTCATAGGAATCATTACAATTGACAATTTTGAGCCAAGATAATAAATAAATGAATAAAATAAAAAAACACCCCTCTCCTCCCTTATAAATACCACCCCTCACCACTTCTTCTCCTCACACCTTATAAGCCATGTATCTTATCTAATTTCTACCCAATTACCTTCCCAAACCTTCTCCTCATGTCTAAGAGCTACTGGTATCAATAAAAGACCAAACCCAAGTGCCTTAAAGTGGTTATCAAGGAGACAACATTCAAGAGGTAAAAACCTCAATCATTATCTTTTAATTTATTTTGTTTTCTTTCTCTCCTCACATACCTTATCCAAAGTGGCATGATAACTCCAGTATCATATATATGCTGTAATTTTACTATCTTAATGGAATATCCATCATCAAATCTCTTCTCTTCTCCTTTTAGTCTAAAAATGAAAACATTGTCCGTGATGTGTGGATTCACCACCTTCGTGGATGACGAATTTTCATTTTTCATTATCACCTTCAAGACTGGTTATAAAACCCTTATTATAGTTAAATCATATTTTAATATGTTTATTATAAATTGTTTAATGTTATTAAAATAATTTATAGACATAATATTAAATAATAAAACAAAACTAGTTCACGATTATCAAAAAACCACCAAAATAATCTAAACATTTATCATTAATGTTTTATCTAATGAATCATTCTCATACCAGAAAACTAGATGATATATGAGACCATTTAAACTTTTTTAATTTAATTAATAACATATAATTTCACTTTTGGATAATTATTCCCATTTCATAAGAATTTTCATAATTATACATAAGTAAATTGACTATGAAACCATGAAAACGAATGCCCTCAAAATGATGATATTAAACTCTATAACTCATCAAAATGGCTATAAAATAACTTAATAAAATTATAATAAATAAAATAAATTTATAAGAGGTTCTGAATTAAGTAATTAAATAATCTAATTTAATTATCCAGGATATTAAGTGCAAGTGAAAAAGGAATTCAGACATAAGGTAAGAGGATTATTGAACTCAACTCCCTTTCTTTGGGTTGTTCCTCTTTCATGGAAAATTTCAGTGTGGATATTATTTTAATATTCCTCAAATATAATTTCATTGTTCTTACATTTTCTTTTTAGGAATATACTTGTTTCTCGTTTGATTTTATGACAAATACAAAGATTTTCCAAAAGAACCATTCTTTCTAAAACACATCTTGAATCCTCTTGAGTTCTTTCTAGTTCGCTAAAAAATAACGATTCTTATACTAAATATGTTATTTTTCCTTTTCTATTTGGGAACACTATGTTTATTCATGAAATCATGATTAATGAAATCCTTATTAAATCCACTCCTATACATGGGTTACTTCATGAATTTGATTGATATACATTCTATGTGGAATGTATGATTATGTAAATGTTATGATGTGATGGGTGAGCCCAGAATTATATATCCCTCCAATGCATTGGTTAATGTGATGTATCTCCTGAGATAATTTTTATTATGCATCAAAATGATGCTAGATTTTTTCACAATGATTATTTTATTATTATGAAAATATGTTATGCATGAACATTGTAAGAAACCAAACCTTCTTTTCAGGTATGTTTTCCTTTTCTGGCCGTTTTTGAGAAAAAGAGGAAATTCTGGAAATTTTCTAAGTACACACCATGTACTTTATGAGTACACACCGTGTACTGCCTTGCCGCAGGAGGCCGTGTAGTATCCACACACATGGCCGTGTGGGAGTGACTTTGAGGCCACTTAAAGCGGAGTACGGAAACAGCGAGTACACGCCGTGTACTTCAAAAGTACACATCGTGTACTTTTATTTTTTTCATTAAACGCACCGGGGTCATGTGTAATCTCTAGAACGCTCTTCTTTTAGGTCTTGTTCGATCGAGAGCTCCCTACAACCGTGGATCTTCGATGAACCCCCGAGCGTGTGTCCGTTCATCGAATCAAACCCCATCTATTACGTTGGAATTGTATCGGTGAGTTCTCTCTTATCCTAGAGCACCATCTTCTGATTTCTCCTCTCTCATGAGATATCGTGGGTTGAACGTTTTAGAAGTTTTTTTATATCTTCAATGTTCTAGGGTGATTCAAGCCTCGAGTTTCACATATTTCATTCCTACAACGCCGAGGTAGGTGGTTTGTGCCTTTCGGTTGAAATTCCTTGAGTATTATGTGCAAAATTTCCCAATACCCATGAACGGGGTATTGCGCATTTACCATTTTAGCCCTACTATTTTCCTGATATGCTTATATGCTTGAGTAGATAATAATTGATTATTATTAGGGAGAATTTTTTTGCTTTGACTATGTTGTCCATGCATGTTTTTCCTGTTTTGAACTTTGGGTCTAGTTGCCTAATAGGTGGTTGTTTAATTTCCCATGCCTAGTATTATAGGATGGTGTGACTATTGTTCTATTATGCTGTTATGCTGTAGAATGCTAGCCAAGTAGTCTTAAGGTCTACCTTGGCCGATATGTGCTTCTATACTTTCTTGACTTACACAGGGTCGTGAGAACCTGGTGTATAGACCATAGGGAGAATGGACGTTGAGGGCTTCTCCATAGTGTCTTTATAATTTTACGATGCGAGACCATAGGGGGAATTGACGTTGAGTGCTTCCTTAGAGTGTCTGTAGTTCCTCAACATCGGCCATAGAGGGAATGTGATGTAAGTGCTTCCCTCGAGCGCCTTTAGTTACGATACAAGACTATAGGGGGAATTGACCGTGAGTGCTTCCTCAGAGAGTCTATGCTTAAGCTGAACCAGAGGGGTTAGACTGAGTGTACTACCTAGAGGGTTGCTTGTACTTGTTAGGTAGGACTAGGGGGTTAGAATGAGTGTTCTTCCCAGAGGGTTACCTGTTGTGTTTATCTGCTTGTTTAGTTGTTGCTTGATATTGAAACTGTGGATTGTTTACTGTTGAGTACTCTTCTGTTTACTGCTTCCTGTAATTTTACCTGCCATATACTCATTGACTGTTAGGCACAGATCTCGTGGTGGTTGCCTACTGGGATTAGTCTCACACCCTATTTGGGCCATGCTTTTGGTCCCAAATAGATTATATTGTTTTAGGTATAGACAAGGGCAAGCATCCTTCTACTTCAGGTACTTGACTTGCTGTGGAGCTGGAGAGCATGGGACCAGGATTAGGCTTACGATGCGGAGGAGCTGTTTATCTGTTTTCTTGTACTTTGTTTTAGTACTATTTGTATTCCAGCATTGTGGTTTCTTTGTCTATTTTACTAGACATATGTATCATGCATCATTTATACATATATATGTTTTCCATCTATTTCTTACTTTCAGTCTTCTGCTGTTTACTCTTGCATGGATTATTACTTCTTCCACTCTTGTGTGTATTGTTTACTTCTGCTGTGTACTCTTCCATTGAGGGAATATTTTCTCCACTATCACACCCAAATCCCTCGCTGCTAGTCAGCAGCCTCTGGTGTTCAGGGAAATGTGCTTGAGGCCATGTGACCAACTGGGTATGGAGCGCCTCTTCTGGAACCGAGACATTACAAAGTGGTATCAGAGGAAGTTTTTTTCTCTCTTGATTTACTGTTTGGGTCCTTTATCTAGGGATATGAAGGAATAAGTACTTGGTAATAAGCTGTTCCTAGGAGTAGCTAACCCGTGTATAAGGGAAATCCAATCTACCTCATTTATTACAATTTCTTATGTTTTGCAAGTTTACGGTTGATCTGATTTTCACCATTGGGTGACTCAAATGTTTTGTGTTATTACTGTTGACGTTATTGAGGTTCTATTTCTATCGCAACTTGATGAGATGAGGGTATTCCATCTCATGCATCATATAGGCACTTACAAGAAATCACATGTCATGCATTCTTGCCATGCCATCTAGGGTGAATTAGCAATTGCATGATGTTGTGATAGATGTTGTGTAGAATATGCATGCTATTGTGATAGATTCCTTGATAAAATACATGCTGTTTGATAGGGTATTGTTTGTGTAATGTTTTGTCTGAATGAACACCAAACTTGGTTCTTGAGGTGTTATGAGCCCTCATGGACTGGAACTTGGTGGATCATTGACTTGTTTACCTTGTTATAACATGTATAAGATGCCAATATTTGATTTTCGGGGAGTATGGGCCCTCATGGATAGGAATTTGGAACTTTCAATGTTTTTTTCAATGTTTTTCTGGGTTCCAGATTAGTTTTTGAGGCTTACTATCTGGAAAAACCCAGAATACACGCCGTGTAGTTTTGACTAAACGCCATGTGTTCTTATGTTTGGAAAGAAACTGTTTTTCTTAAGTACATTTCGTGTACCATATGTACACGCCGTTCAGTCTCTAACCGTGTCATAGGCCATGTGGGCAGAGACACGAGATAGGGAAATTCTCTGGGAACACGCTGTGTACCGGTTGAGCATGCCGTGTAGTCTGACCTAGGTACCCGACCATGTCACTAACAACACGAGTCGGTGTTATCCTTTCTCGTACACACCGTGTCCATCTGGAACACGCCGTGTAGTGTCACCCATGTAGCCGGCTATGTAACCAACAACATGGGTTGGTGTTATCCTTTCACATATACGCCGTGTCCACCTTGAACATGCTGTGTAGTGTGAGCCGTGTGTTAGGCCGTGTCACTAACAACATGGTCCAGGTGAAGCTTTCCTAGTACACGCAGTGTCTATATTGAACACGCCGTGTAGTCCTATATTAGGAGAGTCGTGTGGCTTAACCATATAGAAGGACTCGGGAAGGGGAAGAGTATTCAAGTACACGCCGGGTGTTAGGTGAACACGCCATGTGTATGGGGTGTTACACGACTAGTTCCGGCAGGAGTACATGCCCATGTGAATGAATTAAGGGAACATGCCGTGTAGGGGACATACACACTATGTAGTCATGTTTTGAAAAACTTGAATTCTTTATTTCTCTTTTTACCTTCCTGTACTTCTAGTTTTTAGTTCTTGATAATCTTGATCTAAGGTGTGCATTTGACCTTGCAGAGTCATGCCGCCAAGACATCCTCCGGTTGTGCACCAGTTGCAGGGTAGTGATCGGACACCAGATGTGGCTGACTAGGGAATACCCATAGATCCTCCTGTTGTGCCAGTCTTGGCACCAGCCATTATACTGGACACAGGTTCTGATGTATAGTTTAGGGAAGGCTTTATGAGGATGATTCAGACCTTTCAGGGGGAACCGCCTCCTACCCCGTCAATGACTGATTTGACGCGGGTCTTCCAACAGCAACATCCTCCCACTTTCTCAGGGGATGGAGGACCCTAGGCTATAGGTCATGGCTAGAATCCATGCTGACGATCTTTGAGCATCTGGAGACACCTCCAGATAGGAGGGTCAAGCTCACTACCTATATTCTTCGGGACTCCACCAAGAGGTGGTGGGATGCGATCTCACAAGCGGGATGCCAGCAGGTTATGGAATGTGATGAGTTTCAGCACATATTCTATGACTACTTCTATCCAGATACCTTGAGGTCCAATCTAGCCCAAGAGTTTATGAGTCTAGTGCAGGGTACTCTTTCTGTTATGGAGTATTCCTCCTATTTTATTGAGTTGCAGTGCTTCACGCCTTTTTCAGGAGGTGATAAGTTATTCATGGCAAGGAAGTCCGAGGATGGTCTGAGGCACGACATCCAATCGTAAGTGAACATCTTCCGGTTGACTTCTATCACTTTTATCATCAACCAGGCGTTGATCATGGAGTGAAATATGAGGGATTATGGAGTTTTGAGCTAGGGTGGCTCAACATCTGGAGTTAGAATCCCTCCTACTGATAGTAGGAAGCTCTGAAGTGAGTCTTCGCGTGGTGATCCAAGAAGGTGAGACACTTCTTTTGGTATCCATGTGGTGTGATTCCAGTGTGGGAGAAGCAGGCATATGAGGCCACACTGCCTGAGAGACCCAGTGGAGTGCCGATTATGAGGCAAGTTGGGTCACCTTCAGCGCTTCTGTCAGATCTTCTCACCAGCAGCTGGTGACAGAGGTTATTCTATGACTCCATGTTCAGGAGCAACACCACCTGTTTCTCACTAGTCAAGTAACTAGAGTTATTATGTCCATTCAGGTAGAGGTGGAGGTCGTGGCCATAGTGGTCAGTTTCCGGTCTTTCAACAACAAGAGAGTGGATTATCTCAGAGTGGTCAGGTAGGGTCATAGGGCTATGGAGTAGGCCAGAACTTTGTAGTAGAGCAGACCCAGCAGAAGCAGGATCCCGAACCTTCTACAGTTTGAGGTACGATCTTAGTTTCCTCAGTTTTATCTTCTTCTATTTTTGATATAGGGGCTTCCCATAGCTTTATATCTGTTGCGATTGTAGAGAGCCTTAGACTCTACATCTTTTCTTCTGCTAATATCTTGAAACTGGACACTCCGTTGGGGACTAGAATGGTGAGTGTACGTCAGTGTAAGAAGTGCCCTCTAGAGGTTGGTGGGTGTCACTTTTTATGGGACCTCTATGTCCTAGAGATGATAGGATATGATGTCATTATCGGAATGGACTGTAAATTTCCCTTCCAGGTAGTCATTGATTGTTATCGCCGCAGGGTGAGTTTCACATCACCAGAGGGCACATCGTTTCTTCATAAGGGCGAGTGGGATGTAAAAACGAGCAGAGCGGGTCTAGAGCATCATGGGTTGGGAGGAGTTACAAACTAGATTTCTAGTCTATATCTAGATGATCAGGGGACTTCTCAGTTAGAATTTCCTCCAGTGGTAGATCGTTTTAGGGATGTCTTTATAGATAACTTTTTAGGTTTTCTTCCAGAGCGTGAGGTAGAATTTTCTATTGAACTTGTGCCAGGAGAGGCACCGGTGTCCATTCCTTCTTATAGGATGGATACACCTGAGTTGTAGGAGCTCAAGAAGCAGTTGGAGGAGCTACAGGTAAGGGGTTTCATCCGACCCAGTACTTCTCCTTGGGGTTATCCTGTCCTGTTTGCAAAGAAGGAAGACAGAACCCTCAGGCTTTGTGTGGATTATTGAAAGTTGAACCAGTTAACGATCAAGAACCGATATCCTTTACCAAGGATTGATGATCTCTTTGATCATCTTCGAGGAGCCTGGGTGTTCTTGAAGATTGACTTGAGGTCCGATTATCATTAGTTTCATGTTAGACCATTTGATATACCTCTCACAGCCTTCTGGAGCAGGTATGGTCTATACGAGTATATGTTTATGCCGTTCGGTCTTAAGAACGCGCATACAGTTTTCATGGAACCGATGAACCGAGTGTTCCATCAATACTTGGATTCCTTCATGGTGGTCTTCATGGATGATATCTTGGTGTACTCTGACACTTGACACAACCATGCTAACCATCTTGAGATCATTTTGAGTACACTGAGAGAGCATCAATTATATGCTAAGCTCTCAAAATGTTACTTTTGGATGGATCAAATTCACTTCTTTGGTCATGTTATCTCAGAGATATAAGTGTCAGTAGATCTAGAGAAAGTGAGAGCAGTAGTCTCCTGGGAGCAGCCAAAGAACATCTTTGAGGTGCAGAGTTTTCTAGGGATGGCTGGATACTATAGAAATTTCATACAAGACTTTTCATGCTTAGCAGCACCGCTGACGAGTTTGACTAAGAAGGGTGAAAAGTTTTTGTGGTCAGATTCTTGGGAGTAAGTCTTTTAGGATCTGAAGGGGAGGTTGACTTCATCACCAATACTAGTCTTTCCAGATTCGGGCAAGATCTATACTGTTTATTATGATGCTTTAGGAATCAGACTGGTAGATGTGCTTATGCAGGGAGATGGAGTCATTGCATACGAGTCTCAGCAATTGAGGCCACATGAGAGGAATTACCTGACGCATGATCTGGAGTTAGCAGTTGTTGTTCATGCCTTACGCTATTGGAGACATTATCTGCTGGGAGAGAATTTTTTGGTTTTCACTGACCACAAGAGTCTCAAGTACATCTTCACTCAGCGTGATCTGAATTTGAGATAGTGAAGGTGGGTTGAGTACCTACAATACTTTGATTTTGATATTGCCATTATGCTTGGGAAAGGCAACGTAGTGGCTGATGCATTGAGCAGGAAGACTCAGATAAAGGTAGTTCAAGAAGCCAACAATGAGTGGAAGCTTATGGATCTGTTCTCTGAGATGCATTTGGAGGTGCATGACAAACAGTGGCAGACCTTTCTATCATCTGTAGCTGTTACCTATACCCTTCTTGATCGATTACGAATGAGGAAACTATCGGATTCTGAAGGCCTAATCCTAAGGGAGAGTGTGTCAGGAGAGGACCCTATTCCTATATGGACCATAGGTGAGTATGAGATCTTGCATTTTTAGGGGCGCGTATAGGTGCCAAAAGACATACACAAGGAGATGATGCAGGACTTTCATTCCTCAGTTTGGGAAGTTTATCCTGGGTCACCAAGATGTATTGTGATCTACACCATCAGTATTGGTGGCCAGATATGAAGAGGGATGTTTTTGGTTTCTTCATGAGGTGTTCCACCTGTCAGCAAGTGAAGGCAGAGCATCAGCGACCAAAAAAGCTTTTATAGCAGTTACCTATTCCCGAGTGGAAGTGGAACGATGTTGCGATGGATTTTGTAATAGGTTTTCTGAGGTCACCTCGAGGTAATGACACAATTTGAGTTTTCATTGACAGACTCATGAAGTTTTCTCACTTCTTTCTAATCAAGGAGACCTTCAGTGTCAATGACCTGATATGGTTGTACATCCGAGAGATTTTACGTCTTCATGTAGTTCCACACTCCATCATTTCAGACAGGGATGCATGCTTTACTTCTCGAGTTTGGAAGGGGCTATATAAGTCCTTGGGCATACAGGTACTTTTGAGTACAGCTCACCACCCCCAGACAGATGGCTAGTCCAAGCGTACGATTCAAGTGCTTGAGGACATGGTCTGAGCATGCATCCTAGATTTTGGAGGTTCTTGGGAGAAGCATATAACTCTTGTGGAGTTTTCCTATAACAATAGTTTTCAAGAAACTATTCAATTGGAACCTTATGAGGCTTTGTACGGTAGGCCATGTCGATCACCCTTATGTTGGATGGAGGCAGGAGAAGCAAATTTGATGGGACCTCATCTTGTCCAAGAGACTAAAGATCAGATAGAGATGATTCAGAAGAGGATGGCTACTGCACAGTCTCGAAAGAATTCTTATGTTGATCAGCGGAGATGACCTCTGGAGTTCGAGGTCGAGGATCAGGTTTTCCTATGTGTCACACTGAGGTTGGGACACAAGAGGATCAGGAGATAGGGTATGCTTTCACCGAGGTACGTCGGGCCGTTTGAGGTGTTAGAGAGAGTTGGGCCAGTTTCCTATCGGTTGCAGTTACCTCAGAGGTATCGGGCTATGCATGATGTTTTTCATGTTTCTCAGCTCCAACGTTACTTATTAGACTTGTCTCATGTCTTTCAACCTGAGGAGGTTGAGTTAGAAGTGGAAACATCTTTCGAGGAGCATCCTATCTTGATTTTTTATCACAGTACAAAGGTTCTTTATGGTCGGTCTATTCCTCTGGTATGGGTGCTTTGACAGCACGGGTGAGTACAGGAGGAGACTTGGGAGAGGGAGGCAGATGTACGATCACAGTGGCCGAAGGTTTTCTGGGTTTCTTCTTCTACGCCGCGCTAGGGAAATTCGGGGATGAATTTCTTTAAGGGGGGAAATTTGTAAGAACCCGGACCATCTTTTCAAGTATGTTTTCCTTTTTTGGCCGTTTTTGAGAAAAAGATGAAATTGTGGAAATTTTCTAAGTACATGCCATGTGCTTTATGAGTACACACCGTGTACTGCCTGCCGCAAGAGGCCGTGTGTTGGCTGTGTAGTAGCCACAGACATGGCCATGTGGGAGTGACTTGGAGGCCGCTTAAAGTGGAGTATGAAAATGGCAAGTACACACCATGTACTTCAAAAGTACACTCCATGTACTTTTTTTTCATTAAACGCACCAGGGTCGCGTCTAATCACCAGAACACTCTTATTTTAGGTCTCGTTCGGCCGAGATCTCCATACGGCTGCGGATCTTCGATGAACCCCCGAGCGTGCGCCCGTTCTCTAAATCGAACACCGTCTATTGTGTTGGAATCTCATCGGTGAGTTATCTCTTCTCCTAGAGCACCATCTTCTGATTTCTCCTCTCTAATGAGATATCATGGGTTGAATATTTTAGACGTTTTTTAGATCTTCGACGTTCTAGGGTGATTCAATATTCGAGTTTCACGTATATCGTTCCTACAACACTGAGGTAGGTGGTTTGTGCCTTTCTATTGAAAGTCCTTGAGTTTTATGTACAAAATTTCCCAATACCCATGAACGGGGTATTGCACATTTACCATTTTAGCCATACTGTTTGCCTGCTATGCTTGTATGCTTGAGTAGATGATAACTGATTGTGAACAAAGAGAATTTTTGTGCTTTGGCTGTGTTGTCCATGCATGTTTTTCCTGTTTTGACCTTTGGGTCTAGTTTCCAGATAGGTGGCTGTTTACTTTCCCATGATTAGTATTGTAGGATGGTGTAACTATTGTTCTGTTATACTGTTATGCTATAGAATTCTAGCCAAGTATTTATTAAGGTTTACCTTGGATGATACGCACTGCTACACTTTCTTGACTTACACGGGGCCATGAGAACCTGGTGTATAGACCATAGGGAGAATGGACGTTGAGGGATTTTCCAGAGTGTCATTATAATTTTACGATGCGAGACCACATGGGGAATTTACGTTGAGTGCTCCCTCAGAGTGTATTTAGTTCCTCAACGTGGGCCACAGAGGGAATGCGACATAAGTTCTTCCCTCGAGTTCATTTAGTTACGATAAGAGACTATATGGGGAATTGACGGTGAGTGCTTCCTCAGAGAGTATATGCTTAAGCTGGACCAGAGGGGTTAGACCGAGTGTACTGCCCAGAGGGTTTCTTGTACTTGTTAGGTAGGACCAGGGGGGTTAAACTGAGTGTGCTTCCCAGAGGGTTACCTATTGTGTTTATCTACTTGTTTAGTTGTTTCTTGATATTGAAACTGTGGATTGTTTACTATTGAGTACTCTTCTGTTTACTGCTTCCTGTACTTTTACCTACCATATACTCATTGACTGTTAGGCACGTATCTCGTGGTGGTTGCTTACTGGGATTAGTCTCACACCCTATTTGGGCCATGCTTTTGGGCCCAAACAGATTATATTATTGTAGGTATCGACAAGGGAAAAATCCCTTATACTTCAGGTACTTGACTTGCTGTGGAGATGGAGAGCATGAAACCAAGCTTAGGTTTGCAATGTTGAGGAGTTGTTTATCTTTTTCCTTGTACTTTGGTTTAGTACTGCTTGTATTCCAACATTTTGGTTTCTTTGGCTGTTTTCTTAGACATATGTATCATGCATCATTTATATATATATGTGCTCCAGCTATTTCTTACTTTTAGTCTTATGCTGCTTACTCTTGCATGGATTATTACCGCTTCCACTCTTGTGTGTATTGTTTACTTCCACTGTGTACTCTGCCATTGAGGGCATAGTTTCCCCACTATCACACCCAAGGCCCTCGCTGCTAGTCGGCAGCCTCTAGCATTCAGGGAAATGTTCTTGAGGCCATGTGACCAACCGGGTACAGGGTTCCTCTTCCAGAACCAGGACGTTACAAACATGATGTTAGATTTGTTCAAAACTATGTGTGGGTTTTGACCACTAAGACATGATGATTCATTTTTATGCATTGCCACATTCCATGCCTTTATCCAATGTTTCCCTCATGATGTTGATGGTGATCCTATTCTTATGTTATGATGATTATTATTATTCTCACTCACGTTTCACTGATTTATACCCCTTATTCATCCTCTTACTGGGCTTTTAACACACCCATTTTCTTTGATGTATATCCTTATGTGACTACATGTACTAAGGAGAATGTGAGATTTAAAGGGTTAAAGAATAATATTTTAAATAAATATTTATGTTTTATTATTGTGTAAGTTGTGTATATTCATAATTTTCCCAATATACTAAACCTTTAGATCTTGGATTGTAGCAATTTTATATTTTTTTTATCTTAAAAATGATGTAATAGTCCTATAAGAAAAGAAGGGTCACTATAAGTAATGTGGGGGAGTATGGACTCTATCAGTGTGTAAAATATAGGGGGGGGGGTTGAAAAACCCAATCATCAGGGGGTAACAACCCCAACATCACTCTAGTGATCATGGCTGATCCCTATCATTGGATAAGTGTCGCTGAAATAAGTATCCCGCTCACATCACCTCGTGTCATATCTCAAGTGTCAAAACAAATCCCACCATCATGTCTTATATAGATTTTTTCTCATAATGGGATACTCACAGACCCAAATCTAAGTCCTAAAGAAGGTGATATGAGAGGTAGAACCTTATATGAGAAGTACACGATGTGTCCCTTGGTGTACACATGGTGTACTCCCAAGTCCAAGCCTACCTATCTCTTACTGCTTCACTCGGCATGTGGAGGTTCACATACACAATGTGTGACCTAGGGAACATGACACGTGGGACCACCTAGGGTCCTGGTTGTGTACTCCATGTGCATGACTCAGCTGGCCAAGTAGGGTCACATGGTGTGTGGGCCTGCCACATGGTTGTGTGATATTTAACATCGCTGGAAACCCTATCCACCACTGGAATAAGTCTACATGACATTTAGTTGAGTTTTTCACTGAAAATAAAGGCTGGTTTCCCGTATTTTTATGTGCCTACTGATCTCACTGTAAATATCACTGAATATGCCTTCAGATGCATTATTCCAAGATCTACTGCCACCAAAAGTTGATTTACCACCTTCGCATCACTGGAACAAAAATGGTTGTTAAATACCAACGTTCCCGTATGCCCAAACTCAAGGAAACCATAATTGATCCATTCATCAATCTCATTTCTGACAACGTTCCATGATTCTCCATGCACCATGATTAACTCATTTGTTCGTAGAAACATCGATATGAATTTGTGGGTTTGATCATGATTTGAACCAGACTGATAATAGTCAAAATTCCACCTATAATGGGATAAACAAAGAAGAATTTGAAGAACGACAATAGAAAACCAATGAAACATCAAAGTGATAAACATCATTGGCCAATATGGTTTCGACCAATGCTCATCGTTGCAAAAACTGAAGAACATAGAATAATTCATCATAAAAATTAAATACAAATTTTAAATTGATTGGGAAATGTGAAAACAAGGAGATACAAATATTCATAGTAGATAAATTAATCCATTCTAGAAATCAAGAAAGATAGGGCAGACAAATCCATAAATAACAAGACCTACCTTAATAACGGATCAATCGTTGGTGAAGAACGTGTTCTCTAGTGATGTCATTGAAGAATTTGATGCACTCGTTATTCGTCTCATGATTCTCCATGATCACATGCCATCGATCCTCAATTCCTTCTTTCGATCATCGAAGGTCTTTCCTCGCGGTGATGTCTCTGCCACCTATTAATCTCCCAGGTTTATGCGGCTAACCCTAAAGATTGGATGTAATGGGGATTATGTAGGGGTTTCTTCTAGTTTAAACATTTAAATTAAATAAAATTATAATTTTATTTATTTTAATCCATCTATGAAAGAGAATCAACCCAAAATTAAATTCATATGAAACTTATGCCGCGCATAGGGTAAACCCCATGTTACCGATTCAACTGCAGTCTTGGCTTTCCTATTTGAGACTTTGATCAATGGGAAAAATCATTTATTCTAAAAAATGCACATTCATGATTTAATATATTTAATATATTAATTTTTCGGTCTTTTTGACACACATGAAACCATGCCAAACCTGAAGAAAAACCTAGATATAAATATAGAAATATTTTAAGGGGTTAAACATAAAAAACTAGAGTCGTTACATGACATCTCATAAGAGACCCTACCTAGTTTTACTCCCTAGATTATAGGAAATTCAAGATACAATTAATTATGTATTCCCTTGATATTTGTTTCTTTCATTTAGTGATTGATGGAAACATCCTTGGATTGTGCAACTCATCTTGGCTGACCCATATTCAACATCTGATTAGCCAAAGATTCCAGCAGACTCCTTGAGTTCAATCAATGATCCTGATACATAATGGGCCTACTAGGTTTAAGCCCTAACCACATACTCATTGATGATATCACCCATAGTCCACTCAGTGAGCTATGCATATACATTGAGCATGCAATCTGGTGTAAGCCCCCCAACTTATTTCTTTTTGAGTCCATATCCCCCATGAATCATGTCTCCCTTCCATATCTAAACATTAGTCGGTGATAAGTAGACACATATGTGGGCCTCCTACTAGGTGCAAGCCTCAACCACCTTCCCCATTGGGTCATATTTCTTAATTGAACACAATCTCCACCTCGCTAGGCTATATTCGATGTGTGCTGACTGTACCCTCTCCTGTTTAGTTACTAACAAACAAAATGAGCCAGTAAGAGTCACTTATGTGTAATTCCTACATAAACCATTGCTATACACATTCCACCTAGAAGTCCTAACTACATGAATTTAAATTGTACATCCCTCATCCATCTCTCATGGAATTAAAATTCTTAAAAGAAGTCCTAGATGCAAGAATTTAAAAGAGAAATTCACTCGGTCATGGTTGCACGACCTTAAAAGGAACCACATTGGTCCTTATCAAATAACCTGATAAGGTATTATGTATCTAGTTAAGTGACATCAAAGTACATGATTTCCGATTCCCTTCATTGGGACATGTAAGAATCCCATATTATAGACTCGGTCCTAAATTTGAAATACCTTTCATCTCACTGGATAATGATATATTCCAAAGTGCCAAGCTATTACAACTTTATAACATAGTGTAACCCAACTACCCCAAAATGGAGAAATGAATAACCTTTGACACATACAGATGTGTTTCCATCATTTTATGTTGAAGATTGATCATTTTCATTGGGGAAACTGAGGGTGTTATCAATCATACTGGAAAAGATTCATAAATACATATTAAATCTATAAGAGTCTCGAAGTAGGTAATAATTCCCCCCAAAATGGTTTAGACGAGCATTACCTCCCATATTCTTGATTTAATGTGTGATCCATTGCATCTTTGGTACATGCTAGAGACCCCTACCTTTGGAAAGTAGGCCCGCAACGGAAAAAAATGTTGCAAGGTGTGACACATGTCGGAAATAGAATGGTGAACTTGATTTGAATCCTTACCTATGAAAAAGATCAGTCCACTATGCACCTTTTCTTGAGATACTACATTAATGATTATTTTTCTTGTTGTTTTCTTTACTTCAAGAACCCTTTAAAGAGCCCCCTTTAATCCAAAAATGGCATCATCTGATTCACCATCTCATGTTAGGTTATTGAGACAGACTGGTGGCCACCATAGAGGTTCTCAGGCTAATATTCCACCAAAGTACCTGACATGTACCTCCACTGCAACAAGGGTGGTGGCCTCACCGACCAAGTGGATATTTTTAATGACCCAACATCTTTATCACCAGGTAGTGAATTCCCTGGTTTGGGAGTACCACCTCAACGGTGTTATTTCCACTTTAGAGGCTACTTGGGAGAACCTCCAAGCAATGAAGCCCCATGGGATATCTCATTAAAGGAGGGTCATGTCAAAACGAGTGCCACGTGTTGCCATATTAAACCGCTTTAGGAGATTATCCCCAAAGTGTGAATGCACCTATCTCTATTATCTTAGAGATATAGAGGAGTAAATAAACTATGTCCCTATGACTATACAAGATCCTCCTAAGAGGGATCCTACCAATCATTGTCACTGCCAATTCTATGTAACCTCAAACTCTCAGTAATCTGCTAAAGAAGTCGACTAAGTGATACTGGTCCCGATCACCTAGACTAGTGCACCAAAAAGGTATTTCCAAGGGAGGAGAACAACTAATGATAGGGAACATGCCTATATCCCTATTTATGTTGAATAATACCACTAGTATTTCTTGTCAATGATTGAATAATAGACTTATATTTCTTTTTTCACCTTTCAGAGCCACCCGTCGACATATTTTGGTGACCACTAGTGACATATTCATATCCCTTCTCCTGTAAACAAACTAGTTCATAAATATATTCCAAATCCTATTCAAGAGTAGACTCATATATCTACTCCCATTTAAAAGCATCATTAGTATATCCCATTGAGGAATGAATATCAAATGAAATCTTATATCCCCAAAATTACTTCTGGGTAAACTCATATCCCTATCCCCACTATAGAAGTTTGTCATCATATTACAAAAACTGATCTAGAGAAGGATCATATTCTAACTTCCCCTATAGGATATTTACATCATGCTCTGACAATGACATAGGTCCGGACTCATATTCTTACCCATGCATATGAATCCCATTGATATATCCCGATGGTACTCATTGAGGAATAAGACCATATTCCTATCATCACCCAGGATGCCTTTCTAAATATTATGATAGTGGTTGAAAACCAACAATGGGCTTATATCTCCATACCTACCAGTTCTCCTGAAAAACATCAAAAAATTATAGAAGTAGTCTAAGGAAATCTTTGGTATATTTTGATGATGAGTAGGAGGTTTCCTAGAAGGACCCCTAATATGAGGGTTTTTTGCTGCATTGCATGACTCTAATTATGATCAAGGTTTTGAATCTAGTTGTTTGACCACAATGATCCATAAGGTCTCATCATGGGAATAATACAATCTAGGAACACACACCTACTATGGTGAATATTGATATTTTATAGTCATGGAGGTTCTTCCCATGACATCATGATACATAAGTTTGGAGGTCCTCCCTAGAGTACCCATCGTGAAGGTCCTCCCTATGATGATATGTAGATCAGTCATAGAGTCCCTCCCCATGACACCATTTTCAGAGGTCCTCCCCACAACTTGAAGATCAATCGACAAGGAGGTCCTCCCCTCTCAAACTCATCAGATATTGGTAACCACAAAGTTCTTCCCTGTGAAATCCATTATAATTACCCTTAAGGTCCTCCTTAAGGAATATATTGATGAGACCCTACTTATGATAGAAAATCAACTCATAATTAAGGTCCTCCCCATGATGTAAAATTAAAATAAAACCATGGAGGTACTCCCCATAGTGATCATAGCGGAGGTCCTCCCCATGACGATATGTCTCCTTGACATGAAGGTTCTCCTTGTTTCAAATTTTTTTCAAGGTTTCCCTCATACCAAGAGGTAGTTGAGAATTTGAGGCTAGCCACACCCAACACCTCATCATTAATCAATTGTGTTTCACCCCCATCAATGGGTGATTTAGAGAGATGGGTATCATCTATGCCTCTACTACACCACACACCATCTTATGCAACTGAGGATGTTCTGACTGATACCTATCCCCTCATAAAGGTTGCTAGAAAATAACCACTATGGTTATATCATGTAGATTAATTTATCTCTAAAGATAAAGGAAATTACATGAATATTCGAAAGGAACTGATCAAAGGTAACATGCCGGTCAAGTTCTGGCCCATTTTCAATTCTTGTTATGACATTCTAGATGTATTAGAAGAGGAATGAAATCCTTTTCTACACTATAACATGTTGGTGATGGGGAGTATAAAAACCACATCAAAGTAATGAACAAGATGCATCACAAAATATACATTGTTGACTTCTTTGTGGCATGAAACCCAAATAACATGAGAACATCAAACATGAATGCCTCAGTAGTTTGAAGGATCTTCTCCAGATAATTTCTAATTCCCTATCTAATGTGCGCATAAATGGGTGGGGTGAATATGAGGTGTTGCACTTTATTCTTATTAATGGTTAGTAGAGTTAACTAAGAAAGACATCTTGCAATGTCATCGCTTCGGGCCAAGATTCAGGCCCAAGTTTTTCATATTCCAGTTGGCCTATCCAACAAAATTTAGCCACCCCTAGAGCCTAAAAATGACATACTAGGCAGGAATAGGTCTTTAATAGGCTCCTATATCAGGCTACCAGGAAGGAAAAATAGGCCTCCCACTTAAAGAAAGTAAACCCCGCAATTATAGAACAACCCTCAGTTGTGAGTATCTCACGCCTGAAGCTTTCACTACACCCAAATAAGAATTAAAGGACAAACACACCCAATGCCTCATCATTAATCAATCATGTTACACCGTCATATGCAACTGAGGATGTTTTAACTAATCCTGATCCCCTCAATAAGGTAACTGGAAAAGGACCACTATGGTCAGATCAGGTAGAGAAACTTATCTCCAAAGATGAAGGAAATGACATGGACATAAGGAAGGAACCGATCCAAGGTAACATACTGGTCTTGTTCTGGCCCATTTCCACTTCCCGTTATTACATTCTAGAAGTATTAAAAGATGAATGAAATCCTTTTATTCACCAAAACTTATAGTTAAATCTTTTATAGCTCAATAGTTTTTCTGTCTTATGGGGAATATGATAACCAAATCAAAGTAATGAACGACCAGTGTTGAAAAAGATACTTTGATGTCTTCTTTTTGGCATGAAACCCAAAGTCAGGGAAATACCTTGAGATCCTTAAACTTGTATGCCTCTGTAGTTTGAATGATCTTATCTAGAAAATTACTAATGACCCATCTGACATGCACATCTGAGGGTGGGGTGAATATGTGGTGATTCAATTTATTCCACTTAATGGATATTAGAGTTAGATAAGAAATACATCTTTCAATTTCATAACTTCAGGACAAGTTTTAGGCCCAGGTTTCGCATATGCCAACTGGCTTGTTCAAAAAAATCCATCTGCCCTCAAAGCCCAAAAATGATATACTAGGCGGGAACAGGTCGTTGATAGGTTCCTGCATTAGGCTACCAGGAAGGCCAAACAAGCCTCCCAATTAAAGAAAGTAAACCCCACAACTATAGAACAAATATCATTCATGAGCAGCTCATTCTTGGAATATGAACTACACCGAAATCATGTTCGAGTTAAAGAAATAAAATCCATGAAGGTCATAATTATGGCTGCCTCAGTAGTTCTATACGAACAACTGCATCTCACCAGGTTTGGGACATTTTTACCATAACTACCACCCCTCAGATCATAATATCCCTAGTGGTGTGAGACAATGATAGTGGTAGAGCTAATCCAAAACCAACCCATAGGGTTGGGGGAATTATTATCCTCTTCTCCTCTAAGGAAGTTTATTTTCTCCAGATTGGGAGGAATTTCACAGGAAACACCATCGCAGTTTCTCCCACTGCATGATTCACCTTCACATTGGGGATGCATTCAGTGAAATTTGTTAGGGAATCTCTCAGGATCAACCTCTACAAATCACTTCTTGGGGAACATCGAGAAGGAAAACTTAAACTTCAAAAGGGTCATAAGCCAAAGTGTTCCACAAAAAAGAATGATATCAAGGAGGATTACGATCTACCCTTTGAAGGATACTTAGGGTATGATGATCCACCATATTACACCGATCCGGATGAGGATCTGATTCCTAATGCCTGATATACATCAATGAATTTCATCAATTCCATCCCCTCATATAATACATATCAGGACATCGATAAAAAGGGAAACAATGAGGAGACATCTATCTGAATATTTGTTCGCACCGAAACATGTAAAGAAGTTGTGCATACCAGACACTAGAGGAAGACCTACAACTTGATCGCTCCAAATATCCAGCTACCACCTACTCAGTGAACCTCATCCAAAGATAAAGGTAAAGACATGACTATATCCTACCCACCATATGAAGAGGTTGAAACTCTCTATGCTGAAGAAAAACCAGTGCAACATGAAGTTGAGTTGGAGAAATTAAAGCAACTTAACACTGAACTAATCAGGGAAAATATTCCTGTTGAGTAAAACTCTCAGTCATAGATCAATATATTTCCTCCAATGAACGTTCCTCAACAATAAAGGTCCACTAGACTAGAAATAGCAGACTCTAATTGGTCAATTGAGACGAAGCTCAAGAAAATTATCTTGTAGACTCTAAAAACCATGGATTGTTAGGAACTTGATCCATTGGGGAAAATATTTCCATCATTTCAAGAAAGTTATCCCAGCCAAATTATATTGTATTTAAACTACAGTCATAGGTGAGCAGACCATATCAAGCACTTCCCCCTACCCCTTACCCAAGTGTCAACCCATGAGATAGTACCATTAGAGATTCTTAACTTCATTGAGTCCTTTGTAGATCAAATTGAAGTTATAAAGGGGGATTGATGCACTAGTGTAGCTAGAGACAAAACCACATCTCAAAGGGGTGGGCGTGACTCCCCCTCCGCCCAATTTTATGAATTTTACCTTTCTAACCTTTAATAGTAAAAGAGACCTACAGAATAATTTAACACATTTCGTGTCTCGCTGTGACCCCATGATGGGAACACTTGAATAGTTGGAAATAGAAAATCTAAGATGCTTCATACAAAACTTTCAGAGGTTAACATTCATCTGGTATAACAACTTACCAGTCGGGTTTTTTGCAAACTGGGAAGACCTTTACTGATAATTTCTTTATCATTTCAACTTCATTCTAAGGAAGATGATGATCCTTTACCTCTCAAGTTTCAAGTATCATTAAAATGAGAGGAAATAAGATTTCTTTAGAAGTTGGAAGGGGTTGAATTACTATCTGAACATGCAACTCTTGCATGGTTTGTTACTAGTGATATGCATAGATAATCTTTGAGAAGAGTTGTAGATTCCATTGATCTACCTGAAATATCCTTTTGGTTTTTGGGATTTTTTAGTAGTTACCCAATGAATGGAATATGTAATTCAATTATCTAAGTACAAATCCCATAGAACACTAGAATCTTAGGGAAAAAGGTTTGGTAAAGTAGAAATGATGACTTTTATGCTCAAATCCAGCACTAGTGCCTGCTCCATCCCATGGGCCCTCTCAATATCATGAAATCCATTATTTTGAGAAACAAAAACAACAAAAACACCCTCATTAGGAAGGAAATAAATATCCAAGTCATCTGAAATTTGAATATCGGAAGAACAAGGATTATTACTTCCAAAAGATAGCAAGTCCTGAGATACTTTATTTCCATAATGGAGAAAATCCCATTCAAATTGTCAGAGGTAAGGAAAACCAAAAAAGTTGGTCTCAATGACCACACTGAATACTACTCCAATAATTAAATGTTGGGTCACAACATGCAAGATTGCTTCATCTTTGAGGACATTCTCCAGAAGATGGTTAATTTTGGGCAAGTAAAACTGGGTAAACTCTTAGCACATGTGACTCATGGATCTTCCATCCCCCCAAAGGAAGAAAAATAATGGAAAGAAGTTCCAAACATAGGTACACTAAAATTTTATGATTGAATGACCATGGAATTAGTCAATTGGACACACACTATTCTTAGGGTACAACTAAATCAATCAGATTCTACCCAAACTCCCTCTACAATGCCGAAGTTTGCATTTTCATTGTAATACTCCAAAGGTAAGATTAATTGGTGCATGGAGAATGATGCGTGGGATAAAAAAACCTTGCCCACTTCCAAGATAGTTCATACCCTCATTTACTACTTTCCCCCAATATTGGGAGGACAAGAATTACCCCATCAAATGAAAATTTCATTAGATGAGGAGTCACAATATGGTTCTGTCAATGTCATTTAATTGAAAAATAACTTTTTCAATGATGAAGAGGTGTATGAACTCGAGTTCCCTAACTATAATTGAGGAAAAGGCTATGAGAGTAGAGGAGGAAGAAATCATGGTGGACCTTGATGATTAGGTTGAGTTTCTACTGAAGACGTGCATGAAACTGAAACTCAGAGGTAAGAGATCCAGCGAGCCTAGTAGAAACACCAATACACTCTCAAGTCTTCTAGGGATTATTTGGATCCAATCATATCAGAGGATCTATTAGCAGGAATACAACTATTTTATCAATGTTGAAATATAGGAAATTCAGTTCAACTCAACCCAAATATGACAAAAATACCCCTATATTATAGTTATACATAAGAGTCCCCAATACATACATCCTTGAATCCTAAACCCCAAGACAGGGAGCAGTATCACGTTGGGAAACATAGGCCCTTGGTCTAGAAGTACGACACCCAGAAATAGTTGACCTCTATCCCAACTAAACTTTCAATTTTGGATACACTTCACTGTAACACCCTGAGATTTTATGAGAAATATTATTTTTAATTTCTTTGATGTCTTGTGTTGTACACTACACCAAGATTAGATTGCTCTATACTCAACACTGTATTAGCTTGTAGTATACGCAAACACTATTCTTGGCTTGTGTTGCACGCAAGAGCGACCTTCCTTAATAGCGTGTGTTGTACGCAATACTGAGTTTCGCTAAATAATGATATATTGTTATAATATTATTATGAACTAGCAGTTATGAATATTATTAACCAAAATTTGAATTTTATAACATTATAATTCATCTTAAACATATTCTAGAACATGGTATGAGAACAAAATAATTTTTTCAGGTAAAATAAGTATTTTTCAAAAAATGCAGTTTTTCCACCTTTTGATGGAGCACCCACTTTAAATATAGTTTTTGACACGTTTATGAGTTAAATTTGACAAAATAAACTTATTCATTGCAATAAGTATAAAAAATTTACTTTGGATAATTTTTTAATATTTTTCTGTTAACTTTCATATTTTGATGAATAGAAAAAATATGCTAAATTTTAATTAAAAACAACTTTTTTCATAAAGATAATTTATATGGTTAAATTATAATATTGAATGATTTTAAAGTATAAATAGAATATATTTTTACCATTTAATATAATGTAAGTCATTATCATTAATTTTATATTGAATTCATAGGTAAAAACATTTCAATCTTTTGCAATGTTTTAACTTTTAAAACCCATTTTCTCAACAGCAGGTTTAATTTTAAATTAAATACTGCAACTTCTATGTTTTGAATTTGGAAAAATGGATTCCATATTTTGAATAAGTAGGTCCAAATTATGTTAATAGGATACTTTTTATTTTTAGACATTATGAATAGTAACAGTGATAAATTTTATTTGCTATAGTTAAAGGTAAATCGAGTAATTAAAGGTAAAAATAAGATTATAAAATTATCCTAACACCTGCCATAATTATATTGGATGAATAAAAGTTGACCCATATCACCTAAGGGTCAGAATAGATTCATTTCATAGACTTTTGACCATGAAAAGGATGTAATTATTATTAAAACAAAAGAAAGTGACAACATATCACTCTCTTATATATTATAAGTGTAATAATTTTAATTTAGTGATAAACTTCATAAAACTTCAAACATAAATAGTCACCAGAAATCTAATAAAATTATATACATCATGTGAATTTATTTAGAATTTTTAGGGATTAAATAATTATCATTAATGGTGACACAATAGTGATGCAAAAATTACTTTATTGATTGAAATATCAAATAAATGGTTTTAAAAATATTAAAATAAATATTATATGAACTATTTAATGTGCTAAAAAAAATTTCTAGATAAATATGACATGTTATAAATCTATTAAATTTTTTTTTTGGATATATCCTCTGCATGTATTTTATTTAAATTCAAATAAATGAATATTTTCAAAATTGAAACTATTGTTATTTTATAAAAATAACACATTATTAAATTGTTTAAAAATCACATAAATATTTAAAAATTATAAATTTAATTTTATGTGGTCTAAAATTTCATATGGTATCTAATTATGGACAATTAACAACAAACAGGTAATTATTTATAACAATTTAAAGTTTAGAATATTATTACCACAAATAAAATTAAATAGATTAAAAAAGGATAAATCAAATTGATAAGGTTTAAACTAATTTACAAACATTTCTAAATTTTATTTTATGATAATATTACAACCATATATCATATCATCTTAGAATTTGAGTCATTTTGGAGGTTTTTAGGTGGGGTTTGAGTTTATTATAAATTAATATTTTAGAGGTTTCCAAAAGTGCCCCTCTCCTCTCTTATAAAAGGGAACCTAATACCTCTCCTCCTCACACCATTTTGAGCATTCAATCTCAGAAAAAACCTTCCAATTTTCCTTATCCACTTCCCTATAAACATAATAGAGGTCCTGATCTTATCAAAAGACCATCTTTAGTGCCCTAAGAGGAGGTTTAGAAGAGGCACATCGAAGAAGATGTAATATCCTTTACCAATTCTTTCAAATTTATTTCTTCTTCTACTTACTCTATATGAGTTGTTTCATTATTAGGTAATAAATATAGTATAAATTTTATAATGACATGTTATTATATGAAACAATTCAATTTCACCTTATATCCATCCTATGAAAAATGAAATCACCGCGCGTGCGTACGTACGACTTACCGTCTCCACACCGTGGTGTAATATGTTTTTCCACCACAACCATACTTGAATGGGTATAATGGTGAAAATAATAACAATATATGATTATTATAACATGATACTAATTCCGAGATATTATATAATCCACTCCAATACCATTCAACAATTATGGGAACGATATCGTCGCTCGTGCGTACGTACGAATTACCGTCCCCACGACGCGATGAGATTCATTCTCCATGTTAACCATTCAAGAATGATTATAAAGTATATATAATAAATAATAATGAAATATATGACATAATAATGATACTCTATTTATGTAAATATGTGTTTTATTTACTTAATTCTATTCAATTCAATAAGGAAATGAAAACAGCGTTCATGCGTACGTACGACCTACAATCTCCATGAACAGTGTATTTCATTCCATTTATATATCTATCACATATATTTATATGATGAATATATATAATATATAAATCATGTTTTACATTCTGGAAGTAATTAAATAATGATATAAGTAATAATATCAAGAACAACAAGTCCAAACACGTACGATAAATGAAACGATTATTACCCAAAACGTTGCTTTAACATGGAATTGACAAATGAACGGGTAATATAAAGACCTAAGTGAATCATATATGATATCATAAATATTATTATGGTTCTGTTATAAGTTAATAATATGTTTAAACCCACTATACAAGAGTTTTATACACATACAAAAGAAATCGGACCTAAGGTAAGGGATAATTATTCCAATCTCGTTCTTATCCGAGATTGTTTATCCATAAGTATTTACTGGGGTTATATTTATCATCCATGTCCATGTTTTATAAAAATGTTTTCATAAAGTTTTTAATATTCTTCCATTTATGTTTAAAGTTATTTTTACCCTTTGTTGAATTTTACCACATTGTATGGAAGGAATCTTTCTTTTGTTTACCATACAAGGTACTTTTTGACTTTTCCGGCAAAAGTATGAGGAGAATGTTTTTCTTAACTTATACAACATGAATAGAATTTTACAGTTTCATAAATCCTTATTTCTATAAAGATTCCTCTACAATATTTCATGATTATTTTCAATTAAATTATTTTCTTTTAAAATTGCATGACATTTTGAGAAAAGAAAATGATTTTGAGGAAGAAATGATATTTTCCTAAAGAATTCATTTCAAGTGTTTTATCAAAACTACTTTTCATCTAAGATGACATTATTTAATATGTTTATGTTTGAACTATAATGTCTCTATTATTTACATGGTTTGATTTTTCTTATTATGAAATGATATCCATTTGTTTTGTATGGATTATGTTATGATGGGATGATGTTTATGAAACCCATTTCACTCTTTGGGTTATGATGACTGATTTATGTTTATTTTATGGAACACGTAAGAATGATTTCATTATGAGATGGGTGATACCTATATATCTCTCCAATTCATTGGGTAAATATTTATATCTCATGAGATAAACATGGCTGGAATGACAAGTAAATACGATTCAGTAATACAGGGATGGAACGACAAGTAAACCCGGTTCAGTAATGGAATTTGTCTACTATGATGGTCTTGGAAGCAATGGATTGGCTACTATGGAGATAATATCATGTTCTTAATGGTTTTCCACAATTACATGTTTTAACCCCATGATATTTTATTATTATTAATGTTCCTTTATGATCTATGCCTTATGTATTGCAATGTTTTATGTCATTTCTCATGATTTTGATGTTTAAATTTTATGTTCATGTTTTTACGTTCAAATGTTTATGGATTGTTTTATGTTCTTCATGTTTACCCTTACTGAGCATTCGATCTCACCCTTTTTATGTTTTCTTTTCCCCAGGACATAAAGAAAGACTTTAGGTAAGAAAACAAAAGGGGAATATCTTTATGGGAGATGTTGAAGATCCTTCACCATGATTAGAAGATTATGTTCCGAGTTTCCAAAGACACTAAACTATTACGGTCCTTGGGTGTCTATTTTTTTTATATATTAAGTATTATGAAAAAGTAATGTAATGTCCATGTACGTCAAGCTTGGGTCTCTATAGTTGGTAACAGAGGAAAGGTTTATTTAACCTTTGGAAACTAGGATGCGAAAACTTTAGTGAGATCCCTAGAGATATTTCTAAGGTATGTCTAGGGATGTCCTTAAGGTTAAGTATAAGTATAGGTTATAGTCCTAGAATTATGGTAACGATCTTAGAATTAAACATAAGATGTTAGATATTGAAGGTACTCCCCCTTTATTATGTTGTTTTCCTAGCATGATTTTTTCCTCTCACACTATTATTTTTGGGTTTTAGACAATGGTTGGAACCCAAAGGAACTATATTGATCAATGTAATGGACAATGAAATGATTGTACTCCTAAAAAAACCAATGTTATGGGAGATGGAGTGCAAAATCTTATTGATATACTTACACAAGCTATGAATCATTCTGAACTTCCAAATGAGCAGAAAAGAGAATAATATTCTATTGAGTCCTTCATGAGGAAATGTCCACCTTCTTTCAATGGGTCTTCTTATCCACTTATTACTGAACAATGGATCAGTACCATTGAAAAGATATTTTTCATACTTCTCTATTCAGAACATGAAAAATTCATTTTGGATGTTTACCGTTTATAAGGTGAATCAGATCAGTGGTGGACTCTAATTAATAATACAAGGCCCCAAGATGAAATTGAATCCATGGAATGGGACGAGTTCAAGAACTTGTTTTTCAATAAGTACTTACCTCGTATTCTTTTTCCAAAGATGGAAAAGGATTTCCTTGAGCTTAAGCAAAAGGATGATGAATCTGTTGGTATTTACGAGGTGAATTTTACAAGGCTTGCACGGTATGCATCTGGATTTATCATCCAACCAGAAAGTAAGGTTGATCGATTATTCAGTGGCTTAAAAACAAGTCTTCGAAGGGAATTAGCTATAGGATACTTCTGTATCTATGAAGAAATTGTGATTTGTGCTATCAAGGTAGAACTGGAAGTTGGTGTTACATATCCATCTCATGGTTTTGACAAGAAACGAAAGATGGAGTTCAAGGAAAAACCTCAAAACAATGGTGAAAAGAAGACGAATGTTTCATTATGCTCAAAGTGTGGAAAGAAGCATGGTGGAGATTGTCTTAAAGGTACTAGAAAATATTTTAAGTGTGGAAAAGAAGGTCATCGAGAAGATTAGTGTCGAAGTAATGGGAAAAAGGTATCTAATTATGTGAATAGAGAAAAGACTACAGAGAACGCACCACCAACACTTCAATGCTACAAGTGCAAGGAAATGGGGCATTATGATAACCAATGCCCTAATCCAGTGGTTAATGATGATCGACATCAACAACCTCTTAAGGAAAAGGATAAAGGGAAGTCACATGTGATCACTATTGGCGATGTTGAATATGACAACTAAGTGGTGGAATGATTAAGTGTTTATGTAACAGTATTCCAAAATAGTGTTGTGGAATCTCATTTATAGTATTATGGAATATTGGAATATCTATGTATTGGTTTTCAATAACTGTATGGTACCAATAACCATGAAAAGTGATTGAAATATTTTTTGAAAAAAGATGATATGCGCATAATGAATGGATAAAGAGAAAATAATATGTTTGATAGTATTAATAAGCTCATGACTGATATAAGGACAAAGTGACATCATGGTTTGAGTATATAGAAATTTTGGGATTTTGGTATGTGGAAAGTGGTAGATTTTGACAGCATTCATGTTTTCACTAAGGTTCTATGGTAATTCATGTTTTAAGAATACATGATTAAGGTATTCATATGTTTCTAATGTGACCAAAAAGATATATCTAATGATATATGGGGGATAAATGATGGTATTCACATGATTGTTATATGACCTCTCTGTTAATATTTTTTATTATACTATGAGATTAGACAAAAGTATTTTAGATAATCCTAAATATTGTAATGGATTAAGTAAGACATAAGATAGTATTGTTTAAGTCTATAAACTTTTGATATTATTTCTGAAATGTTATAATAGTATGGTTTTAGAAAAAGGACAACCCACAGGACGGGCGACAGCCCGTCGCATCGGACAAGGCTGTGGGAATCAAACCCACAACCGAAGTGTGACAAGTCTTTATCACCTACCACTGGCCTACAGGAAGTCCCTGGTTAGTAGAAATTAGTTTTATTTTAATTAGCGGTATTATAGATTAATTATAAGTCCATTTTTGGAACCATATATGATTAATATCACCATATATGGACATATGTATATTTGATAACGTTTTCTAACCTTTTGTTTGAGACAGATGGAATGATCCATCATTCTATCACATGATCTGATAACACTTCATGAATGAAAAATTAAACTTCATTTCTTTAATATATGAATTGGAAATTATTCAAGTAATGACCAATGGAGAGATTGTACCAAAATCAAGTAAGTGTTTATTCTAATTCAAAATTTTCAACTTTAGGGAAATGATATTGAAAACCAAAAACATTGTCCTAGTACCCTCATATATGACGAATCAGATGGTACCTTAGATCATCACAAATTTATGTCTTTTTGATTGTTGAATTTTTCATAGCCATGTTCTCTACCACTCTTCATCAGAACTTAATGGTTAAATTTCTCTTCCATATCCATATTTTCACCTATGTTCTCGTATGTGGAAACGCAGTGATGAGTTAATTTAGGTAACCGTTACATTTCATACTTTAGTTTTTAAAATTAAGTTTTAGTATTAATTTTTATTATGTGGGTTTCTATGAAAGAAACTTTCAAGTAGTAAATGATTTATAACCCCAATGAATTTCAAGTGCGAAATTCATTTTAAGGGGGGTAGAATGTAATACCCCGAGATTTTATGAGAAATATCATTTTTAATTTCGTTGATGTCTTGTGTTGTATGTTGCACCAAGATTATCTTTCACTATACATAACACCATATTATCTTGTAGTATACACAAACACTATTCTTGTCTTGTGTTACACGCAAGAGAGACCTTTTTCAATAGCGTGTGTTGTACGCAATACCGAGTTTCACTAAACAACGATATATTGTTATATATTATTATGAAATAGCTGTTATGAATAGTATTAACCACATTTTGAATTTTATAAAATTATCATTCATCTTACACATATTCTAGAATATGGTATGAGAACAAAATAAATTTTTCGGGTAAAACAAGTATTTTTCAAAAAATGCAGTTTTGCTGCCTTTTGATGGCGCGCCCACTTTAAATCTAGTTTTTGACATGTTTATGAGTTAAATTTGACAAAATAATATTATTCACTGTAATAAGTATATAAAAATTTACTCTGGATAATTGTTTAATATTTTTCTACTAACTTTCATATTTTTATGAATAGTAAAAATACGATAAATTTTAATTAAAAACAACTTTTTTCATCAAGATAATTTATATGGTTAAATTATAATATTGAATGGTTTTAAAGTATAAATAGAACATATTTTTACCATTTAATATAATTTAATTCATTATCATTAATTTTACATTGAATTTACAGGTAAAAACATTTCAATCTTTTGCAATGTTTTAACTTTTAAAACCTATTTTCTCAACAGTGGGATTAATTTTAAATTAAATACTACAACTTCTGTGTTTTGAATTTGGAAAAATGGATTCCATATTTGGAATTATTAGGTCCAAATTATGTTAATAGGCTACTTTTTATTTTTAGACATTATGAATAGTAACTACGGTAAAATTTATTTACTACCGTTAAAGGTAAATCGGGTAATTAAGGGTAAAAATAAGATTATAAAATTACCCTAACACCTTAAAAAATTCTATTGGATGAATAAAAGTCGACCCATATCAACTAAGGGTTGGAATAGATTCATTTAATGGACTTTTGACCATGAAAAGGATGTAATTATTATTAAAACAAAAGAAAGTGACAACATGTCACTCTCTTATATCTTATAAGTGTAATAATTTTAATTTAGTAATAAAATTCATAAAACTTCAAATAAAAATAGTAAACAGAAATATAATAAAATTATCTACATCATGTGAATTTATTTAGAATTTTTAGAGATTAAATAATTATCATTAATGGTGACACAATAGTGATGTGGAAATTATTTTATTGATTGAAATATCAAATAAATGGTTTTAAAAATATTAAAATAAATATTATATGAACTATTTAATGTGCTCCAAAATTTTTATAGATAAATATGACATGTTATAAATCTATTAAATATTTTGGTTCGAATATATCCTCTGTGTGGATTTTATTTAAATTCAAATAAATGAATAGTGTAAAAATTGACACTATTGTTATTTTATAAAAATAACATATTATTAAATTGTTTAAAAATCACAAAAATATTTAAAAATTATAAATTGAAATATATATGGTCTAAAATGTCATAAGGTATTTAATTATGGAAAATTAACAACACATAAGTAATTATTTATAACAATTAAAAGTTTAGAATATTATTACCACAAATAAAATTAAATAGATTAAAAAAAGATAAATCAAATTGATAAGGTTTAAAATAATTTTCCAACATGTATAAATTTTATTTTCTGATGAGATTACAACCCTATCTCATCTCATCTTATAATTTCAGTCATTTTGGAGGTCTTTAGGTGGGGTTTGAGTTTATTATAAATTAATATTTTAGAGGTTTCCAAAAGTGCCCCTCTCCTCTCTTATAAAAGGGAACCTCATCCCTCTCCTCCTCACACCATTTTGAGCCTTCAATCTAAGAAAAAACCTGACCATTTACCTTCTACACTTCCCTATAAACATAATAGAGGTCCTGGTATTCTCAAAAGACCATCTTTAGTACCCTAAGAGGAGGTTTAGAAGAGGCGCGTCGAAGAAGAGGTAATATCCTTTACCAATTCTTTAAAATTTATTTCTTCTTCTACTTCCTCTATATGAGTCGTTTCATTATTAATTAATAACTTCAATATCACTTTTATACTGACATTTTATTATATTAAACAACCCTATTTCACCTTATATCCATCCTATGAAAAATGAAATCATCGTGTGTGCGTACGTACGACTTACCGTCTCCACGCCGTGGTGTAATATGTTTTTCCACCACCACCATACTTGAATGGGTATAATGGTGTAAATAATAACTATATATGATTATTATAACATGATAATAATTCTGAGATATTATATAATCCACTCCAATACCATTAAACAATTATGGGAACGATATCGTTGCTCGTGCGTATGTATGAATTACCGTCTCCATGATGCGATGAGATTCATTCTCCATGTTAACCATTAAAGAATGATTGTAAAGTATATATAATAAATAATCATGAAATATATGGAATAATAATGATACTGGATTTATGTACATATATGTTTCATTTACTTAATTCCATTCAATTCAATAAGGAAACGAAAACATCGTTCATGCGTACGTACGACCTACCGTCTCCATGAACAGTGTATTTCATCCCATTTATTGATCTATCACATATATTTATATAATGAATATATATTATATATAAATCATGTTTTAAATTCTGGAAGTAATTAAATAATGATATAAGTAATAATATCAAGAACAACAAGTCAAAACACGTATGATAAATGAAACGATTATTACCCAAAATGTTGCTTTAACATGGAATTGACAAATAAACGGGTAATATAAAGACCTAAGTGAATAATATATGATATAATAAATATTATTATGGTTTTGTTACAAGTTAATAATATGTTTAAACCCACTATACATGAGTTTCAGACACATATAGAAGAAATCGGACCTAGGGTAAGGGATAATTATTCCAATCTCATTCTTATCCGAGATTGTTTATTCGTAAGTATTTACTGGGGTTATATTTATCATCCATGTCCATGTTTTATAAAAATGTTTTCATAAAGTTTTTAATATTATTCCATGTATGTTTAAAGTATTTTTTTACCCTTTTTTAACTTTTACCACATTGTATGGAAGAAATATTTCTTTTGTTTACCATACAAGGTACTTTTTGACTTTTCTTGAAAAAGTATGAGGATAATGTTTTTTTAACTTATATGGCATGAACGGATTTTTAAAGTTTCATAACACCTTATTTATATGAAAATTTCTCTAAAATATTTCATGATTATTTTCAATGAAATTATTTTCTTTTAAAATTGCACAGAAATTTGAGAAAATAAAATGATTTTGAAGAAGAAAGGATATTTTCCTAAAGAATTCATTTCAAGTGTTTTATCAAAAATACTTTCCATCTAAGATGAAATTATTTAATATGTTTATGTTTGAAGTATAATGTCTCTATTATTTACATGGTTTGATTTTTCTTATTATAAAATGATATCCGTTTTTTTGTATGGATTATGTTATGATGAGATGATGTTTATGAAACCCATTTCACTCTTTGGGTTATGATGAATGATTTATGTTTATTTTTTGGCACACGTAATAATGATTTCATTATGATATGGTTGGGACCTATATCTTTCTCCAATTCATTGGGTAAATATTTATATCTCATGATATAAACATGGATGGAATGACAAGTAAATCCGGTTCAGTAATATAGGGATGGAACAACAAGTAAACCCGGTTCAATAATGAAATTTGTCCACTATGATGGTCTTGGAAGCAATGGCTTGGATACTATGGAAATAATATCATTTAGTTAATGTTTTTACACAATTACATGTTATATCCCCATGATATTTTATCATGATTAATGTTCCTTTATGATTTATGCCTTATGTACTGCAATGTTTTATGTCATTTCTCATGATTTTGATGTTAAAATTTTATGTTCATGTTTTTAAATTTAAATGTTTATGGATTGTTTTATGTTCTCCATGTTTACCCTTACTGAGCATTTGAGCTCACCCTTTTTATGTTTTCTTTTCCCCATGACATAAAGAAAGGTTTTAGTTAAGAAAACAAAAGGGGAAGATCTTTATGGGAGATGTTGAAGATCTTTCACCATGATTAGAAGATTATGTTTCGAGTTTCCAAAGACAATAAAATATTATGGTCCTTGGGTGTCTGTTTTTGTTATGTATTAAGTATTCCACAAAAGTAATGTAATGTCCATGTACGTCAATCTTGGGTCTCTACATTCACCTATTAAAGGAGCTTAGATAAGAACTCTTTGAGCCTCTTTCAATCCCTCAAGAGTTTGAAGGTAAAGTTACAACATTTGAGGTACATAATGTAGAGAATGGCACTACTGAGTGCCACACTGTCATTTCATTCACATAAAAAAACTGAGAAGTCCCTATACATGGACAAATTAGTCCCTTATATGTGTCTGGAAAGCTCAACAATGTCAACATGCATCAAAATCCAGTCAACAAAGACTCTGGAATCAACCTCATTATAGTCCAAACTCTATGTTGTTTGGTCTACATCAACACAAATATGTCTCTCTTTAATCTTACTATTTAGGGATACAATAATAGAGAGTACAATCCAATGAGGAAGATAAAACTCAAAGTTCAATTCGGGGACCTCGTATATGATTCTGAGATCATGGCGGTTCATCAAGACACAACCTTCAATGTTTTATTGGAAAGACCATGGATTCACATGCATGTGGCAATACCCATTATACCATCAATGCCTAAAGTATCCTGTCAATGGGAAAGTTGTATGATGATAGTCCCCTATTCGATTCTTGTGAATCTCAGTATATTGATGAAAACTTATATAAAAGGGAGGGGAATCATTTGATGGTAGATAACACCATCTAGTTCATGGGTCCTAATGGACTGGAAGCCCCCTAATCAATCCATGGGTGAACTCAAGAAAAAATTATTGTTTCCCATCAATCGAATCAGGGAAACAACTCTAGATCTAGGGAATGTTAAGGTTGCATGAGTCCCATTGGACAACAAGCCTAAGAATCCAATCACTTTACTATCATATGATAGTTGGGAAAATTCACTTACTGAGAATCCACCACCAATGGAGAAAAGGACTACCAAAACATCTATGTAGATTAATATTGAAAATGATTTTAGTCTTATTTTTTTAAATTTGGATTCCAATGGAATTGAGGGAATCAGAACCTTTAGACACACACACACACACACACACACATATATATATGTATATGTATGTGTATATATATATTAGGGATGAAAATGGGTACTCGACCCTACCTGAACTGATTAAATTGGGTTAAGATACATATTAATATGGTTTGGGTGTCAAATCCAATACCCAATTATTAATCGAATTGGTTTTGGGTAAAACTCATAATATTCTTGAAACTAATTATATATATATATATATATAAGATCCCTATTCCTACCCTGATTACTACCTCTTGTCTATCCCTACCCTTATTTGAGACTACCCAATTTTAAAATTCATCCGACATCTGACATACCCGATGCTACCTGTCTGCCTGAAATAACATCTGATATATGACCATTGTTGAAAATAAATAATTGATCCAATATGATAATTTTTTTCATATCCTCACCATGATTTTTTAATAATGGGATAATGATTTTAAGGAGTTTTATATTAAAAAACATTATCTAAATTAAATGGGTTTGAAAAGGGGCTTCAAAAGGTTTTGAAAAAGGTTTAAAAAAACATTATATATAACATCATAAAAATAAAAAAAATAAAAAAAATAGTTTTTAAAAGTTATTAAAAATAATAATTTAAAATTAAAAAATAATTTAATGGTTTGGGTAATTAAATGGTTACCATTTCATTAATCAGATTAGAGTTAGGGTGATAAGTAACTGAGTTTAAGCGTGTTTGAGTTAGGGTTTGGGTACTGATTATTTAAATTGGTTTGGGGTCAAGTATCCCTAAATGGGTGAGTACCCACCCAACTTTCATTCATAATATATATATATATATATATAATAAATTTTTTAGAATTAGTTAAACCCAACCTGATTAGAACTCCATAGTTAAACGATGTTTGACCTTTAGTAGTGTTAGGATGGATGACCTCATGAGAGGTTTTTAGGGTCTGTGAGTGTGGAAAAAGCACACTAAAAGAACATGTGTTAGCCCATGGGGACTTTCATCAGTTTGATAAGTGATCCTGATAGGTAATAACATGTGGTGTGCTGACAAGTTAACCAAAGTATTACAAGAGACCCATAAGGGTCAGATGACCAGGTTCATGGCCTAGGGAGGTTGGGTCATGACAAATGGTACCAGAGCCAATACCCAATAAAAAGTATAGAGACACTACCTGGGTATGAGGTGTGAGGTCCATAATGAGGGTGTTGCAATTTAATAATTAGTAATTAATTAATACTAATTAGTAAAAATTAGTAATTAAATAATAATAACAAACTATTGATTATTAACAAACTCAATGAAAAACTATTAACTATTATTAATACTTATTAATGATTTGTAATTAATCAATAATGATAAATAAATATTAGTAATTCTTTAATAATAATTATGAATAACCAGAAATTATTTAATTTTTCATCAATAAATAAAAAATTAAAAATAAAAAATTAATTAATAATAAATAATAATTAATGATACATTTTTATTTCTAATATTAAATTAATAATTAGTAATTAAATAATAATAATTATTAAATAATTAGTATTAATAATTATTATTTAATTAAAAATTATTGAATAATAATAATTAATTAGTAATTAACGATTTGAAATTAAATAATAATAATAATTTAGAAATTCAATAGTTATTTAATAATAATTATCATCAGTTAGTAATTACTTAATTATAATTATTAATTAATATTCAATAATTAAAAAATAATAATTATTAATTAGTAATTAATTACTAATTAGTCTTAATTGTCAAGTACTTATTAATCAAATACTAATTAATAATAATAATAATTATTAATTAAATAATTAATAATAATAATAATAATTAAATATAATTATTTAATCACTAATCATCAATAATTATTAAATTAATTAATAATAATTAATTACTATTTATTAATTAGTAATTATTAATTAATTACTAATTATTAAATATTTTTAATTAATTACTAATTACTAATTCCTATTAATTAATTACTAATTACCAATTATTATTAATTAATTATTGATTACCAATTAATTGTTTTTTAGTTATAGTTTAAATAATTTAAGATTAATAATAATAATAATTAAATAATTACTAATATTTATTATTATTATTAATTATTTACAATTCAAATATAAATGTTAAAAAACAAATATAGTTTTTTTGGCTTGAGGAGAAGGCATTAAAGGCCTTGACGCCTTATTCTCAATACTTTGGGAAAAGGTGTTAGGCCCCTAATGCTTTTTCTTTGGGCAAAAAGTGTTAGAGGCTGTAATGCATTTATGCTCCATTAAAAAAATAACTTGAGCCTGTTTCCATTAATTTTATCCTTAAAAAATATTTAAAAAAACCGAGATCTTATATATGCCTTCCAACATTTAAGGAAGGTATCTCAACCTTTTTTGATGATCCCAAACAAGTGAACCTGGGTATGAAGGACGATCCATGGACTATATTGATTAATGTCACCATGGCTCTTGAGGAGTAGGAGAAATACATCTCTTTTCTGAAACAACATATGGATGCATTTGTCTAGAATTTCTTGGTCGTAACATCCCGACCCTGGTGGCACTACAAGATTCCCCAAGCTGGTGGGTCACAAAGCCTCAAACGTATCTCCCAGCATGCCAAAGGCTCCTAACTAGCATCTGGTGTCTAGGGTGTGTGTGGGGAGACTATTCCCTCAAGTCAGAGTGTAATGCAATAATGTAAACATATAAATCAATAGCATAAGTACAATATAAATAACCGATAGAAGATAAATCATCTAGAAGGATACAATAATAAAATAGGTCAAAATCAGTCATATACAATATTATAATCATGTCACATCTCTATACAAAATGACATACAATATATGACACATGCAACTTGTACAATACATGTATCAAAATACAAAAATACCAAAAAGAACTATCTTCAGATAGCATCATGAGCCTAGATCAGTCCTGCACTTCCCTGCTCCTAAGCAATGATCAAATCAAGCATCGAATAGTTGTCACTTTCCCTGGTCCCTAATTTCATCCATGAAGCCTTTTCAGATACCCAACGATGGCCCGAACATGGTGTGAGATAACACTCAGTAGACCACCACCAACGAAGTGTGCTGTATATCACAAGTATAACAGTAAATGAAGTAAAGTATCTCAAGCAGATGTAATCCTATCTAGCCAAACATGGCTCCCTATGAATAAAAATCAAAATCCTATAAAAAAGGGTAGCTATAATGCATAAAAAGAAGGTGTGATACTGTCTAATATAACAGCTGAAATATGATACACATGCCATGGCTATCGGTATAGCACAACGAAATATCCACAACAGCCTCTCTATGTAATCAAATGTATAACATCCACAACGGCCACTCCATGTGATCCAGTGTCAGACCAAAAAAGGCCAAATCCAAGGTATAAAAGACCAAGACATCCTCATCGAGTCTCAAGAGCATCTCAATGGAAACTTGATGAAGACTTGGGTGGAGTCCAAGGAGCATGTCCAATGTGAGTCCAAGTAAGATAGATCCAAGGGGCAACAAGGCCCATGAAATCCTACAAAATCATGATCTAAAGAGTAAACATGTCCAAGGAATCCACTACTACAATCAAGATCTATGGAGTAGAAATGTCCCTAACATATAATGGAATCAGGATCCAAGTATCTCATCTAAGGCATCCACTACCATTATCAATTCATCAATCATTATCATTCACAACCAATGAGTTCTTCTAACCCATTCACCATTTTCCATATAAATCATTTATCCATTTTAATCATATGAAATAGCATGCAAAGGAGGCAAAAACTTTCTCCTCTCAATTCAATTCAATTCATTCCTTTTATTTACAAATGAATAGGTCAAACAAAGTGTTCACAACCTTAAACAATCCATTAAATTCTCATTAAGGCTCCCAATAAAATTGGCGACCTCACACGCATCCAATAGGGTGGTATAACATAGGGTAGATACAAGGGCACACCCCATGGGTGACCTAGGTTGGGGATAACAACCTCCAACAATAACAAAGTTACTAAGAGGAAAACCTAACAGGTTTCAAACAATTACATCAATTTGTTCATTTAATTTTAGGGGCAATATCAAAAGGTATGGCATGTGGCATAATGACAACATGGATTATTAAACACCAAAATTTAGGGGAAAGGTATATAACACATACCTTAGGTCCATGGTAGAGAACTCATCTGATATCAATCTATGATTCAGTCCAGATCAAGAGAAAAAAAAGTACAGATGAAAATCCTGGAAATAAAGAATATTATCTTGCACATAAATAACTCTGCCGATAAAAAAAATGAAGAATGGCACAAGAATATTGAATAAATTACTGATGTTGATCAAACGAGATGATTAATGCTTTAATTAGATGCCATACAGATAATAGAGACAAAATCCTAACTTTAGGCTTGAAGAAAACCTCAAATGGGGGAGGATCCACTGGAGAAAGAAAAGATAAAGAAGGGTTTTGAGTTTTAATTGAAGTAAGAGAAAAATAGTAAATTCCCCTCTAATTACTAGGTCGCGCGGTTTGGCCACATGGTTGGACAAATCATGTGCCAAACATGCACCCTTATCTGCCTCAAGGTGGACCTCACATGGTTCATGCTCACGATTTGGAAAATTGTGCTCAAACCGTGCCATAATCCACTTTCCCTTGTCACCCCTCACGTGGTCATGGCACACAGTTAGACAAAAAATGTTTCAAATGTGTGTTTGGACTTTATTAAAAAATTGTAGGTGGCTCACATAGGTGTACGTCCATGGTAGAACAATTTCCTCAAACATTGAAGCCTCCTACTACCCTCTATCCACCCCCACATGGTTACTCCTAACCGTGCATCCTAGGTCACACGATTTCTACTAACCATGCATCCCAGCTTTATCTCTCCAAAAATCAGGCTCTAGGATCCGAACAAGCCCTGAACACCCTTGAAACTCCCATGATCTCATTAGGAATTCTCACTAGGCCAAAAAATAGAGTTAAACCAAAATTAAAAAGATTTGTACCTCAAAGGAAAACTTAGGATCTTACATTCTCCCCCCTTAAAGCAATTCATTCTTGAATTTCCCTTCGAAGGGTGATCAAGAATCACCTGAGGATAACACTGACCACTGATCACATATGTCAGCCTCCTATTCCCAATTCTTATCCTGTAAATTCTTGTCCTTAAATAACACCCGTACTAGAGGAACTAACTGGCCTCAGAGATCCTTCATGCTCCTATTAATGACACATATAGGATGTTCCTAAAAGGACACATCAAACTATAACTCAACCTCATCCGGATACAGAGTGTGAGATGAATCTCAATGATAATGACTTAGCTAATATATATGGAATACGTCATGCATGGATCAATACCTATGAGGTAACTACAATCGATAGGCTACCAGCCCGAATCTCTTTAGAATATCAAATGGCCCGACATATCTCGGTGAAAGATTACCATGTCTCCTAATCCATCAGTGTCCTAACCTCATTGAGATACGTAAAAAATACCCGATCCCTAACCTCAAACTCTAGAGTTCATCAATGATTATCAAAATACAATTTTTTTCTAGACTATGCAGTAGCCATCCATTTTTTGATCAACTATACCTGCTATGAATTCTCCTGCACAATACGTAGTCTGAGTAGCGCTACCTGTCTTGCCTCTAACTAGTACAGGGGTGATCGACATGAACTATTATACAAAGCCTCATAAGGTTCCATATGTATCATTGTATGATAGATATTATTATAGTAAAATTCAACCAAGGATATATGCCTCTCCCAAGAGCCCTCAAAATCAAGGACACATGATCTCTACATGTCCTCTAGAGCATGTATAGTGCACTTTGACTAACCATCAGTCTGAGGGTGGTAAGCTGTGCTCAAAAGAACCTGTGTACCTAATGCCCTATGAAAAATCTACCAAAATAAATATGTAAAATGAGCATCCCTATCCAATACCATGGTATGAGGAACCCCATGAAGGTTAACTATCTCATGGATATACAATCTCCCAAGATCTTTTACCAAGAAAGTATCCCTAAGAGACAGGAAATGAGCTACCTTCGTGAGCCTGTCCATAACTAACCATACAACATCACTACCTCAAGACGACCACATAAACCCATTCATGAAATCCATAACAACATCTTCCCATTCCCACTTGAGAATTGGTAACTGTTGTAAAATCTTCGTCGGTCACTGGTGGTCTACCTTTTCTTGTTGATAGGTAGAACACCTCATGAAAAAACTAGCTACCTCTCATTTCATACCCAGTCACCAGTATTGACGACGCAAGTCATGATACATTTTGGTAATTTCAGGATGTAATTACCAATATGAGTCATATAACTCCCTCATAAGATCCTCACATATGTCTTCTAAAACCCTAACACGATCATGAATACACAAAATTTTATCCTCTCCCACAACCTAACTAGGAGGCGGGTCATCACCTACCACACTCTCCCATAGGACCAGGTGCTCAACATCAGATAACTATCTCATCCTCACTCTATCCCTAAGAGTATAGATCACAACTAAAGAATAAAGGAAATTTTTCCCATGGCCATCCTTAACTTCCAAGTGCATCATAGAAAATAAGGTTATAAGATTCCACTCACTACTAGCCTCTCGAACTGCATGTATTTGAGTCTTCATGCTCTGTTCATTGGAAAATGCATTTCCTTTTCTGGGAATGTAGGCAAGATAAAATTTAAAATATTGTAGGTACTCAACCCAACTTCACACTGTGTAAATATGTACTTGAGGATTTTGTGGTATGTGTACACTATAAAACTCTCTCCCAGTAAATAATGACTCCAATAGAACAAGAAATTAATAACAACGACTAACTCGAGATCATGTGTCAGATAATTACTCTTATGTGGCCTCAACTAATGAGACCCATATGCCATGACTCATTCCTCCTGCATCAAATATTCTCCTATTATGATACTTGTTGCATCAAAATACATAATGTAGCTCCTGCCCAGATTTTGTAGAATTAGGATTGGTGCTGAATTCAATCTCCCATTCAGCTCCTGAAAGGCTGTCTCACAACTATCTGACCATAAAAACTTCACACCCTTCTTAGTGAAGCCTGTAAGAGGTGCTTCTAAGAATGGGAAGTCCTGTATGAAATGAACGTAATATCTAGCTAGCCCCAAGAAACTTTTTATATCAAATACATTATTGAACTGCTCATAGGAAACTACAACTCTCAACTTCTCCGTGTCAACTGACACTTATATCTCTAAGATATCATGACCCAGGAAGTGAATCTTATCCATCCAGAAGTGGCACTTAGTGAGTTTAGCATATATATAATTCTCTATTAGTGAATCCAAAATGATATCAAGATATTTGATATAGTCATGTCGATTATGAGAATACACTAAAATATCATCCATGAATACCACAAAAAAAGAATCTAGATAAGGATGGAAAACTTGGTTCATCCAAGCCATGAAAGTTGTCGACACTTTCGTGTGACCGAGTGAAATGACCGAATACTCATATAGACCATACTTGTTATGAAAATATGTACATGGTATGTTTGTAGGATGAACACATACCTAGTGATAACATTACCTCAAATAAATCTTCAAGAAAAACCAAGATCCTTAGAGAAGGTCAAAGATATTATATATTCACGACAATGGATATCAGTTATTAACTATCAACTGGTTCAATTTTCAGTAATCCACACACAACCTGAGGGTTCCCTATTTTTTTGTAAAAAGGACCGGTGAACCCCATAGAGAAGTACTAGGTCATATAAATCCCTTTGCTTTCAAATATTCTAGATACCTCTTGAACTATCGTAACTATGTAATAGAAATATTGTAAGGAGGAATGGATACTGGTGCAACTCATGGAACTATCTCAATAGAGAACTCCACTTATCTCTAAGGAGATAAACTAGAAAAGTTATCCAGGAAAACATCCCTGAAATTATCAAACACTGGAGGAAAGTTATACTAATGAATTTTATTATTATCTAGATATAAACTATCAATTTAGGCTATCATTCTACCCAACCCACGATGATCTAATCCAGCTCAGCTCACCTAGACATTCTATTCACCCTTGTGAATATGAAAACCTCCCTCTAGTGATGTAAAGGTCACCCTCCTATGATATCAATCAACATGGGATCGATAAGAAACTAGCCAGTCCATTCCTATAATGACATCAAACCATGCCATCTAGAGGATAAATATATCCCAAACAAAGTGACACACACCTATATTAAGGGGGAACTCCTTGTACTAGCATACAACCTTTATTATGTTCCCCAATGGAGTGTCTAAGGTCATGAAACCATTAAAAAACTGAACAAATAACCTAAGGTTCTCTACAACAAGTAAAATTATGAAACTATGTGATGAACCTATATCAAAAAGGAAAGATTCTCGAGTAGGGGATATTAAGATCATACCTCTCACCATAGATGTCCCGACGCTATGGTCCTCAGGTGTAGGCTATATAGAATATATTTTTTCTGAACCACATCCCTATGAAACAACTTCACTACTCAGAGCAGGCCCACTCTGATGTTATGGTACAACTGGTATCTGGATGCCTCATCCATGACCACCACCTCGGCCTAAATGACCGACACTGATCCAACTCCTAGATTGAAGTAGATCTATAAATCCCACTCTTGAACCTGGAGTCAGAGTCGATCCCCTTCCACTGACTTCTAGAGGAAAGGTCTCATAGAAACACTATATGTGGCCTATATTTCCACATGTTTGACACTTGAATAGGTCTTGATCACATTGGTTACTTATATATCCTTGCCTCCCACACTGATAGAAAAGACATAACTACATGATCTGACGGCCTGGATGGTATTCCCCTTACAAGAAGCCTTAAAAAGGTGTTTCTTGCTAACTGTTTTTGAACCACTGGGTTGAGAGGCTGAACTACCCTGCTCTACACCCCCAGTTTCCCTTAGGTTTTGTTTAGTAATAATCATCTAATTCACTATCTCTGTAATAGTAGTCAACCTGAACATGCTGACCTATGATCGAATGGTATTCTTGAGATCTTCCTCGAAGCGTCTCACCCTCAATGGATCATCTTCAAGATAAATCAGTGCAAAATGCTGAATCTCTGTAAAGCATGCTGAGTACTCCATAACGGTCATCGCTCTCTACTCCAAACAATAAAATCATTATCGATTTTATCTCTCAGGGTCTCAATAAAAAATTAATTGTAAAACTTGGATTGTAAATACATCTAACCATATCTTGGAGAAGATATACCTAGTTCAAAACATCCCACCAATTCTTATCTTATCCCTAGAGAATATATTAAACGAGATTCACTCTCATCCCAAGAGGTTTCTTCAGATGTTTGAAGATCTAAAATATAGACTCTATCCATCACTCAATAGTCCACGAACCACCATCCTCTGAAAATATAGATGGATATTGCTACTGGAACACATGGGTCATCTCTTACATTGATAAGGTAGGCTATGAGGCTTACTAAATAGTCTGTATGAAATGTATGAAACTCTCACATAATTTTTCCTCATCACCCATATCTGATAAAACCACTGGTGCCACAAGTGGAACTACAGGTGGATCAGGGGCCACCACCTTTAGAGCATGGTTGTTTCCATCCTCCTGGTGCATGAATGGAGGTCACCATGGTGGCATATCTCTATAAATTCCAAACACATGCCTCAAAAAATATCAATAATGAGAAGATCATATATAAAAGTATAGGATAGGTCGAAGCCTTACTATAAGAAATCCACACCCCTCTGCCTACTCCTAAAGAAATTATTGGTTAAAAAGGAACAATCATAAAAATTATTAGAGACACTACCTACTGCCCACTCTAAAGATGGGTCAAGGTCAAGTTCTCTGTTTCACAATTTAAATTTCATTTGAATTCATATTGATTTACAATTTCATTTTAATTTTAAACCAAATGGGTTACCACTTATGATCCATAAGGCCCCATACAACTCATGAACTAAAATGTGGTTTCCACTTAATCCAAACCATAATATGTTTCAGTCCATGCGACCAATGTTCTATGGATCAACATGCCATAATTAACTGATCAGGGTTTCTACTATAGCTAAGTAGGAAAATAATGTTTAGGTTATGAAAGACACTCTAATTACCAACTATGTTTCTTAATTCCCTAAAAAAATATTCTATCAAACAATAGGTATATCACTCAAGGAACACATAATAATATCATGCAATCAAGAAATGAATCCTACATGGAATGACATATGCATTGCTTGCAAATCCTATAATGTGCCTAAAATGATGCATGTAATGGAATTCCATCATATCATTAGGGAACGGTAAAATCCACAATCACAAAAATAATAACATCACATATCAAGTGCATAACCCAATGGTAGAATCAAAACAACTGTAACAAGAAAAATATAGAAAAAAAAAAATTATGTTCCACGCAATTTAGATTTTTCCTATACACGATTTAGCTAATTCTAGGAACATATCAATACCAAATTCTACCCCATTCCTAATCTCCTATCTATTTTCACAAAATATAAAATCCAAAAAATCAAAACCCCCTCTGATACCACTTTGTAACATCCCGACCGGGTACCACTAAACGATGCCTTGATCCAGTGGATCACATGGCCTCAAACACGCCTCCCCGTATTCTAGAGGCTGATGACTAGATGTGAGGGTCTAGGGTATGTCTATGGGGATACTATACCCTTGATTCATAGTGTAACACAACAATGTAAACATATTAGTCAATAAAAGAAGCATAATATAAATAAATGACAGAAGATAAATCACCTAGAAGGCTGTAATAATAAAATTGGTCAAAAGTAGTCATATAAAATATGCTAAAAATGTAATGTATCTATACAAAATGGAAATAAATACATGAAATAGTAAACTATTACAATACATGTATCAAAATACAAAAGACCAAAAAGAACTATCTCCAGATTGCATCACAAGACTAGGTTGATCTTGTGCTCCCATGATCCCAAGAAATGAACAAATCAAGAATCGAAAAGTGGGTGCTTTGCCCAGGTCCTACCTGCATCCATGAAGTCTATTTAGGTACCCAATGATAGATCAAACATGGTGTGAGATAAAAATCAGTAGGACAACACCAATGGTGTCTATAACAAATTCAGTCTGTGTAATATAAACAAAAGTAGTGTTTAGTATATCATAGGTATACGAATAAATGAAGTAAAGTATCTAAAGTAGATGTAATCCTGCCTAGCCGAACATGGCTCCCCGTGAACAATAATCAAGATTCCATAAACAAGGACAATTTTAATGCATAAAAAAAGGTATGATATTGTCCAATATAACAACTGAAATTTGATACCCATACCATGGCTATCTGTGAAGAATAACAAAATATACACAATGGCCTCACTGTGTAATTAAACGTATAACATCCACAACAGGCACACCGTGTAATCCAGTGTCAGACCCCAAAGGAATGGATACAAGGTATAAAATACCAAGACATCATCATCGAGTCCCAAAATCATCTCAATGTAAACTTGGTAAATACTTTGGTGGAGTAAAAGGATTTTGTCAACATAGCATGTACAACGTGACTCCAAGAAATCTAGATCCAAGGGGTAGCAAGGCCCGTGGCATCCTATGGAATCAGGATCCAAGGAAAAAACATGTCCAAGTCATCCACTACTATAATCAAGATTCATGTAGTAGAAATGTCTATAGTATCTAATGGAATCAGGATTTAAGGAGATCATCCAAGGCATCCACTACCATTTTCAATCCGTCAATCATTATCATTCACAACTAATGATTTCTTCCAACCCATTTACCAATTTCTATATAAAATATTTATCTATTTTAAGCATATGAAATAACATGAAAATCAGGCAACAACCTTCTCCTCTCAATTTAATTCAATTAATTCCTTTCATTTAAAAATGAACAAGTAAAACAAGGAGTTCACAAACTTAAAAAATCCATTAAATTCTCATGAAGGCCTCCTTTAAAATTGGCTACCTCAATACACACCCAATGAGGTGGTATAACATAGGTAAAATATAAGGGAATAACCCATGGGGGGCCTAGGTTGGGGATAACAACCTCCAACGATAACAAAGGTACTAGGATGACAACCTAATAGGTTCTAAATAATTATATTAAATCATTCATTTAATTTTAGGGGAAAAGCCAGAAGGTATGACATGCGGCACAACAAAAACATGGCTTATAAAGAATTAAACTTTAAGGGAAAGGTATAAACCACCTATCGTAGTTCCTTGGTAGAGCACTCATCCAGTATCAACCTCTGATTCAGTTTATATTGAGATGAAAATGAAGAATGGATTAAAATACTAGAAATAGGGAATATTAGATTTCACCTAAATAAATCTATTAACATGAAAAAAATGAATAACATCACAAGATGATCAAAGAAATTACTGATATAGATCCAACATGATAATTGACACTTGAATCAGACATCGTATAGAGAATCAGAACCAAAGCCTACCTTTAGGCTTAAAAAACCCTCAAATGGGAAGAGGATATTCTAGAGAAAGAAAATAGAAAGTAGTGATTTTAGTTTTAATTGAATTAATGAAAAAATAGTAAATTCCCCTCTAATTACTAGGCCATACGGTTTGGCTGCACATCTGGCCAAACTATGCAAAAACTGTGTGCCCTTCTTTGCCTTAAGGGGGACCTCATACAAATGGGAAATTTTTTCCTATTCATGTGAAAACTATGACATAATCTATTGTCCCCTATCACCCCTCGCACGATCATGGATCACTGTTAGATAAACCGTGAGTCGACTGTGTGTTTGGAGTTTGCTAAAAAATTACAGGTGGCTCACACAGGCGTGCGCCCCTGGCAGCACAGTTTCCTAAAACCATGAATCCTACTACTTCCCTCTATCTATCCCCACATGGTTACTCCTAACCATGCGGCCTGAGTTTCAAAATTTGTAATAACCATGCGACGTAACTATTTTTCTCCAAAAGTCAGGCTCTGGGCTCCGAACAAGCCCTAAACACCACCAAAACTCCTCTGATCTCATTAGGCACTCTCAGTAGGCCAAAAAAATGATTTAAACTAAAATTAAAAATATACATACCTTATATGAAAACTTGGGATCTTACATCGGTAATTCCCAAGTTGGATCTCGAAGTAGCCACCCATTATTTGGGCTTACCAGACAATGATTATGGCTACAAGAAGGAAACAAAGAGAATGTATCTAGCCTATGTTTCCAAGGTAGAATCTAAAGTTACTAATATAATAAAAACTAGATTTATTTAGGAAGTCTAGTACCCAAGTGGATTACCAATATATTCCCTGTTAAAAAAAGAATTGGAAAATTTGTGTCTACATCGACTTTAGGGATATCAAATGGCATTGCCTAAAGGCTGATTTCTCTATCCCAATCACTGAACTATTGACCTATGTAACAAATTACTTCTAAGAACTTTTATTTATGGATGAGTATTCAAGAAATAACTTGATCTGAATGACCCCCAATGATGAAGAGTCCAATGCCTTTAAGGAACCCCAAGGGGTATACTTGTATCAAGTAATGCCTCTCTACTTGAATAATGATGACACCACATATCAATGCACCATGGATAATATCTTAAATTATTTTTTAGGGAAGATGATAGAGTGTTATGTGGATGATATTGTGGTTAAATCTTAGCAGTGCTGCAATCATCTTACTGATCTTGATCAATTTTCAATAAACTATGGTAACACAACCTGAAGCTGAACCCCTTGAAGTGCATCTTTGGGGTGACATCATGGTTTTTTTTCTTCATGGTATGATATCACAACATCTATTTTGACCCCAATAATACAAATGAAATTATTGATATGCATCCTTGAAATTTTAAGGAATTAAGAGGACTCTAGGGGAATCTTTGTTAGGTTTCATACAAATTTCATAACACTTATTAGACAAAACCGAAGCCATTAAAAACCCCCTTGTTGAAAATTTCTATAAAATATATTATGAAATTATGTATAAAACTGAAATGAATATATATTTTAAATGTGTATACCTTACACAAAAGAGACACAACAACCATTTTATATTTGTTTAATGAGTTTGATAAAGATCACTAAAGTGGAAAACAAAAGCATCCCACCTCCGTAGGTATCCACGGGCTGATTTGAATCACTCGACGTTCAAGTAGGAACCACTAACCTCCACAATGTGCCCACGTCTCATAGTGAAAAGGAGGAAGATGAAAGAGAGATTTAGGTTTCTAGGAGTCACTGACTGAATATCCACACACCATGCCATCATATGAAAGTAGGGTTAACATAGAACTTGAGGAAACTTATGGGTGATTTATTCATTAACTCATTTGTCAAAATGAACGTATAAATTCCATGGATGATTCATGCATCGTATGCATTTAATCCATTTACGTTTCATAGAAATATGAAACGATTTCATTTAATGATAGATTATATGGGTAAAACAAAAAATGATAGATATTTATCATTTTTCTGCAATCACATAATGCATAAAATAATATACATTCATGCGCATGAAAATCATAATTTTCATGCAATATATATATATATATTATATAAAGATTTAGGGAATATCTCAATCAATCTCCCACTTTCACTAAAACCTAATAGATTTTGTGCCATTTCACTTTATATTGTATCATATACAGTAACTTGTGAAACCATATCCAAAACTCATTTTGGGTATATTCTAAAACACTTTTGAAAAAATATCATTAACTTCACCTTATATCACATCATATTCAATACCTTGTGAAAAACCATTCAAAACACTTTTGGATTAGCTCTAAAATATTTTTGGAAAATCTCTCTAAGTCAAACTCAATCCCCATTCAGTCAACCAAAAAGTGTGACCCCATGAGTCTTTATAGCATTGATAATAAATAAGAATATCTGGGTCCATATATGTAAGAAAAGATAGGCCTATAACAAAGTTTCAATGCTACTCAATCTATAAAGGGATCTGGTGTGATCTCCATCAAACACACGTATCTCTATACCCATGTCCACCAGTCCTCATCACATGAAAATGTGAATTCTCATATTTTCCCTTTTTCTAGGACATCGAGTGACCATGGGACACAGAGCATGTTAATCCCATATAGCCAACTCATCTGTTCTCGATTCTCTATGTGTATACTGATCTGATTGATGAATATATCACATGTCATTCATCCTTATAGATAAGCACATCACATGTCCCTTGTATGGATAGATATATAATATCTAGGTGCGGATGAACACTCCCATATTCTATCTCAATCGAGGTCCCTGATGTCATACTCATCATACAAGAGGATAAATCTAATCTTGGTTAATCTCCAACTGACAACATGATAAACAACATACCCAACCACACCCGTATTAGATAAGTGAATATTTATACTTACATAAGTAGGGTATCAAAGTATGAAGATTCTCATGTGAGGTATCTTTCCAACCTCAGGTAATGGGGGCTCAAATATGATCCATGCACCCCCTATTATACCAAAAACATCTGTATGGAACTCCATGGTTTATACTTAGTGGGTCATCCAGTGCACACAAAGAATTATATTCTATGTATTTTTCCTCATGAGTATCTTCTGTATCTCTATAAAAGAATCATACTCATGATAACCTTAAAATTTCATCATGATCTATAATACACCCTGAAAAACATCAGTTAGGGATAAAATCAAAGTCATACTTTGTGAGGTCAATTATCATTACACTTCATGAAATATATATCTATATATAAATTTATATAGCCAATGCAAAATAATGATAAAATTGAGGTTTCTTTTAATATGTTACATTTTAATATTCTTAATTTTTTTAAGAATATTTAACAAAACCAATACAAACACCAGTTTATCATATCATATATGATAAACATCCATACCAAAAATATGTTTTCTATAATTTCTTGTTTTTGTTAACACATTACATCATATATAATCCACATCACATCTCTATGTGACCATATGATAAACCCTCATAATAAAATATTTAGTAAGAAACATCTATGAAGTAATCTAGTTTGAATAATGGTGTGACTTAGGAACCATATACCTAACTATTCAACTTCTTTAACATATTTGAACTTCTTAACTTCACAACATCAAATGTTATGATATCAACTTCAGTTGTCTACATAGAAATCTTTTTAAGTGAATCGTCATCATCCTTAGAACCCTATTTAATCAAAAAATTTCCTTGAAATAATGGAACTACTTATATTACTATTTAATAAAACATCTCAAATCTATTAGGATATTAATTAAATTTTACTTTAAACATAGATCAGAGTAATTCCTTATTTGTTAACTTTGAAAATCATACTCCCCTTAAAGCATGTTATCAAACTAAAAAAATCATTACTATGTGTATCAAGATCCATATCATTTAATTTAAACAACCATTATTTATAATCCATTCTCAAGAGAAAAATTAGAAAAATCACATCTTATGAAATATTCAACTAAGCCTAATGTATCTAAGTCTTCAATACAACAACACCTTTGCTCTATCACTAGGATATGAACTTCAAGCTTGAGCATTCATTTCTTTATTTTTCTTCTATTTTTGTTGTCCTATATATTTACAACACTTTCAAAATATACAATTTGTATCACATACCATAAAAGAAATTAATTATATAACATTTATACCTGAATTGGAAGCTCCATGTGGATTATTTCAGCCCTTTAGGTAATTTTTACAATTTATTCTCCAATGGGAATCTTTGCCATAATGAAAACATTGTCCTTCCTTTCCATGAAAATTTTATTCTTTTTTTGGATAATGATTTTACACATATCCTTTTGTACCATCAACATGGTAATAAAACTTGGACCACCCATGTATTGTTCAAAAATCCTCAACATATTGAGGATATCATGTAAATGTTTTTATAGTTCACTCATATTGTAATTCATAACAAACTATCAGAACCTTTCTGATAGTGACTATAGAATAAAATCTATGTCCAACTCAAGATTTATAGGTGAACCTATCCTTTCCAAGTTATTTATGTATCCAATCATATTGATTATGTGAGTAGATACTGAGGTTCCTTCTTTTATCTTTTAATGAAAAATATCTTTAGACACTTCATACCATTCATGCCTTGATCTCTCTTGATTGAGCCTTTTTAGGTTATCTATCATTTGAAAGGAATTAAGAGTCTCATGTTTCCTTTTCAATTTTGACTCCATTATAACCATCATGAGTATAGAGACTTCATGTATATCCTTTTGATGTATATAATAGTTATCCAAATCCTTGTGTTGAATAGATTTACCAGTCGGTTTATCAGGAAGAGGTTATTCCAACACATGTAATTGTATTCCTTTTTTGAGAACAATTCTCAAATTTCTATACCAATTGAGGAAGTTTTTAACATTAAGTTTTTCTTTTTCAAGGACAGATATTAAGATCAAGCTTAACGATGATTCCATTTATCTACAAAAAAATATTTTATCAGATGAGTATCATGTTTTATAACCAACCAATAAATACTTTTATTAAATGATCTCTCACTAAAATGATGACCCCTTTTATAATAAATCATATTCATTAGTGGGTCAATATCCATATTTAACTATTTAATTAGTCTACTATGATGTTTTTCTCACCAATTAGTTATTTAGGTAGGACATCATCCTAATTATATCATATACGATTCTTGGATAGTCGAGCAGAAAATTTTTCATCCAATTCATCATATGGATAAACCCAAATCTATTCCACTGGTAACCAAATCCTATTAGCATATCCCAACTAGTGTAGTCCAAAAAAACATCAAGAATAAGATGAAAACAAAAATTTAGGGTCACTTAACTATGGCATGACCTACCCAAGGATGATCTAATGTCACCTATCCTTTATTTCCTTACACAAGATAATCCAGAGTCACCTAGCTATGACATGACCTATTTGGTTGGATAATTGAGGTCTTGACAAGTGCCATTTTGGAAGGAATCTCACACTCAATATTTTAAAGGGATTTAGTCTCACCATTTTATCTCATGTTATTACCTTTATGTATGTATGATTCTAGTAATTTAGTTTGGAATCATATTCTCTCCACCAAAATAATATGTTCAAACCATATTGATGTGTAAATTTTTGTACAACCCACAGGTTTGTGTTAATCACCCAAAATTAGAATTCAAACATATTCAAACATATCTATATGTATCATATTATTAAGGTACATGAACAATTCATTTAAATATTTATAATAATATGATATTGAAAATATCCACATGAGTAAGCCTAGAGTGATAGATAACCAACCCCATTCACTTTCCTCGATAATACATAAGACTCTAAGTAAGTAGGTAGTCCAATCCCTAGTCCATCTACCTAGGGATACTTTACTCAAGAGAGAATCCAATTTATCATAACTCTAAAACCTAGTATGCATAAACTATATTCAAAAACTAAATTCATGTTCATAACTTTAGTTACTAATCGATGTCATGGTAGATGAAAAACTAAATTCATCATCATACCTAGAATGTAAGGAAAGTATCTATTTAGAAGTAGTTTAATAATTAAACTAAAGAATACACCATTCAATATATAAAAAATTTATAAATATGAATAAAATAGGGAATACACTTTTAAATAAATGAAAAATTTAGATATTCAAAACATGAGATAAAAATTTATGAACAATTCATAAATCAAAGTTAATTATAAACTCTTTTATAATTTTTAGCTTTAACATTATGGACATTCCATAATTTTTTATATAAAAATTTAATATTCATTTAATAATTAACTCTTTCATATTTATCATTATATAAAATTTCCAATTTAAATATATGATATTTTATGAATTGTAAACTATTTATAATCCAATTTTTGTTATGTAAACATTTTACATAATCTAAATATCATATACTTAATATTATTTAAACCATGATCATATCATTCATTAATTTTTTTGATGTGGCTTAAATAATAATCAAATAAATCCCCTTTAATTTGAATAATTAAATTTAATTCATTATGAATAATTCATAATTTAAATAATTTTTTTTATATTTTAAACTTATTTCACAATTTATAACCTTTTATAAATTATTTTTTTATGACTCCTAAATAAAAACATTTATTTCTAAATCATAAGAATTTCCATATAATGTAAAAGTCATTTCTAGAATTAATGTTTAATATTTGGGAATAAAATATTTCATAAACATTTAATTAATTTAATTATAAATCATTTATAATTAATTAATTAATCTATAAATTCCTTATAAATTAAATATTCCCAAAATACCTTTTATAATGATTTATAAATATTTTATAAAACATTAAAAACATTTAAGAATTTAAAAACTATTTTAAAAATCTTTTATGTTTACCATTACACAGACACTCTGCATATGAAAAAAAATCCTCAACCTTTATGTAGATGCTTTTCATAAGGATAATACACTTACGTAGCGCCGATTTCATAAGGGTAAGGAGGAAAAAACCCATACAAAGTGCCTCATATATAGGTAATGCCTTTACACATGTCATTTACATAATGGTAACCATTACATTTATTATTTCAAAGGTAAAATTTAAGGACCTTTACATGGTGGCCCTAGTACCTATACAAGCAAGGGTAAAGCACTTGATTACCTTTACACAACCCTTTTAAAAACTCAACTACCTTTACATTTACCTTACTTCATGTAAAGGTAAGTCACATTGACCCTTACACAAGACACTCTGTGTAAGGGTAATGCCTTTTTTACCCTTACACATCTCAGTTGTGTAAGGGTAAGGTTTTGGTTAACTTTACACAGATCATCTATGTAAGAGTAATACCTTTTAAGAAATCAAATTTCCAAAAATAAAGAATCGCTCTATTTTTTTATTCTCTTCTTAATTCCATCATAATTTTCATAAAAATAATCCATAGACCTTATTTTATACCACTGTTATGTTTCATACAAATCTTAATAACACTTATTTGACACAATATAATCCATTAGAAACCACTTTTATGAGGATCTACATGAAAGATAATATGAAACATCATGTAAAACAGAAATGAAGAATTGATGTAAATGTGTGTACCTTACATTGAAGATCTATGGAAACCTTTTGGTCTTTATTTGACGATTTTGATAAAGATCATTAAAGTGGAAAACAAAAGTATCCCACCTTTGTAAGTATCCATGGGCCGATCTGAATCACTCAATGTTTGAGCGGGATCCACCAAACTCCATGACGTGATAGCATCTCATAGTGCAAAGGAGGAAGATGAAAGAGAGATTTGGGTTCTTAGGAGTCACTATCCCAATATTCACACACTATGCCATCATATGACTGTAGGGTTAATATAGAACCTGAGGACACTCCTAAGTGATGTACGCATTAACTAATGTGTTAAAACACATGTATAAATTCCATATATGATTCATGAATCATATGCATTTAATCCATATATGTTTCATATAAATATGAAACAATTTTAATTAATGATATCTTATGTGGGTAAAACAAAAAATGATAAATTTTTATCATTTTTACATAAATCACATATTGCATAAAACAATATAGCCTTATGTGTGTGCGAATCATAATTCTCATGATATATATAAGGCTTTAGGGAATATCTCCAACAGTCTCACATATATATGGCGTTTCATTGCCAATATCACTGGTAAATGATTTCCCTTCACAAGGTTGATGAAGAAAGGGGTCACCTATTCAATGTGATGAAGATTACTAGAAATCCTTCAACAATATCATGTTTTAACTCTTACACCCACCAGTTCTAATGCCGCTAGTTGAAGAGAAACCTATCATCCTTTATGTAGATACCCTATAGGAATTGATCAGTGAACTCATTGATTAGAAGAATGAAATGTGAAAGGAAAATAGTATCTAATACCTCAACATGATGATGTTGTACACTGAGACTTGGTATTCTAACATTGATAAAAGTTTCCTTGCATTGATCTTTGCAGTGTAAAGAAAGAGAGACTATCTGCAGCATCATGAGGTTTACTTAGTTTCTCATGTTGATCCTCTCAATTATATTATTAGTTATCCAATTTTTATTGGGTGTGTGACACGGTGTACAATCATCTTGTAATAGTTTTTCATCCATTTTGTGTCTCAAAATGTGATCAAAGGGTTATCATTGAAATTTTTTCTCACGAAACAACCTACCTCAAAAAGTGAACCATTGAATACAGATCTTCCCAATGAAGTGGGTTTATTAGTCTATGAACCTCCTCGAATATGAGAGATTCAATTTGATGATGCCTCCAGGAGATTGATAAAAAGAAGAATAGAAAACCCAAAACCCATCAGGGTTAGTCTAGGGTTTGTATTAATTTTATTGAAGAAAGAAATTATTCCATATAATTTTATACTGTCAAAAGGTTTCCCTAACAATGTACCAGAATACCAGCCCTCATCATAGGATTTGAACTAGAATTGTAGTTATTAATGTCCCTATTAAACATCAAGGGCGATTCTAAACTAGTAATCAAGTAGATTAATGGTGAATATAGTGTAAAAAAACAATTTATTCCATTCCTTGATTATATACAAGGGTCAATGAAAAAATTACCTTATGAACCAAAAATTTATTTCATCTCATGTTCATAGAATACCCATGCCAATGCATTGTACATACCTGATAGATCCTAACCGATATGAAACAGTCATTCTAATCATACACCAAAAGTTATTCTCACCATTCATCAACAATGACATAAAAAAGATTAATGAATTTAATACCATCCTTGATCAAGGAGATCCTTTATATTCACTAACTGATGTCACAAATGGATGGATGTATCCAGTAGTGGATTATATTCAGAGTGTAATTCTCCCATTAGATCGAACAAGGAAGGATTAGATTCAACAAGTCGTAACTTTTGTCTTTTATGATAACCTAAATTCCCAAAAGGTTCTCTATAAGTGAGGATTTTATGGTGTTATCCTCATATAAATCGAATGGGGAGATATCCTCGCTATCATGAAAGAGTTCCATTCCGACACTTGTGATTACTACTAGTTAGGAACCAAACTCTCTCATCAAGTTATAATAATTAGATATTTTTGTCCATAAATGACACAAGAATGCATTAAATTTACTATGAAATGCCATGTTTTTAAAATACATTCCATCTTTATCCATAAATTTATCACACACCACAAAATAATCCTAATCATTTTCCATTTTAGGGATAAATATCATGGTTATATAACCTCTATACACAATTAGATAGTTTAAGTATATCTTTACTGCCACTGACTTATTATTCAAATGGGTCAAGACTACACCCCTAAAAAAATCGGCATAATGGGTGCTATCAATTTTGTGAAGTCTAAAACCATTAATAAATTTGGTGTCCATCAAACAATATTGATGGAAAATGGCACTAATAATCATGATTTTGAGTTGAAAATGTTGTATCAAGAGTGTAACATCCAACCATTCATCCCATTATCATGAAGTAACAAATTGAAAGATATAGGTCTTCAACAAAACCCTATCAAATATCCCTCAGAAGATGGTAGAAAAAGATTATAAATATTAGAGGGATAAAATATTGCATGCTTTGTAGGATTATTTCATCATGACCCATACCACCATGCAAGTGATCCCATATTCTATCGTATACAGGAAAGAGGTAGTTCTATCCATAGAGTTTGAACTCCCCTCATTCTGCATTTCTCTCTATGATCAACTATTTGTAGATGAACAATCCTATATTTGTCTTAATGAATTGGAGATACTTTATGATAAAAGGTTACACACCCTTCATAACCTTAAATTCCACCATAATCTAGTCACATAAGCATTCAATAATAAGGACCACCTCCACTTATTCATTCAAGGATAATTAGTTCTTAATCTCATAAATCTAATGATACATGGGAAGAAACCTAGAAAACTCAAGTTAAAGTGGGATGAACCTTATTCCATACATAAGGTGTACTCTAACTAAAAATACTCCCTGATCACGATGGATGGAGAGCATATTACTCCTTCCACTATTGTAATATTTCTCAAGAAATGAATTGTATAATTTCTTAGTGGGATCACAATCATCCCCACAACATGGGGATAAACTGAATGACCAAAGTCCCAGTTGTAAGACTTTAAACAAAACAACATATAATTTATTCCATATGAATTTAAACTGATTGGAATAGGTCCTCGTCACATGGCCTAAACTGTATGGCACACAAGTCTCTACAATATAACTTTAAATTATATAACCTAACATCCAAGTCATGTGATGTTAAAATAAATGAAATATGGTCCATCCCATATGGAATTAAACAAATTGGAGTGTCCCATATCATATAAACTCAAAGTACAAGATTCCCCTTATATAAGATCTTAGTATACACGAGATCCCTTTTTCTGAAGAGCTTTTGGTTGGTATGGCCACATTTTCCAACCCCGAGGCCATGATTCATTTAACCTATGAAAAAATTATGAATCTTTTAAGAACAATGTTTGGATTGGTTCCTGTCATTTTTGGATATGTGAGGATTTCCACGCTATCTATCCTAGGCTCAAACATAGATTTCCCCCCTTCTCACATACTCTCTTTCATCCTAACACAAGGATCTCCCATAGGTTTGGTGTAGAATGGACCTATATGCACAATATTGGTCAGTACAAGGATCACTTTCTCAAAAACAATTTGAGGCTTGATTATTATTCTCACAAGATATGTAGTGACTCACAAGTCACCTACCTTGATCCCAACCACCAAATTATATCATCATAAAATACCTCTTAGTATATAGTGTCCTTATACAAGTTGGGATTTCCCAATTGACTTAGCACCAAGACTAGGTCATCCATTTTTCATATGATCTATATTTATGTAAAGTATTTTGCATGTGGTTCCTTATCCTATGACCTTAAACTACATGACACCCAAGTTTTAGTTGTATGGTCCAAGATTTCATAACATATGGTCCATGATGCATGACCTTTAAATTTATCAGAGTGATATGTGTTATGTGACCTAATTTTCTTACATGACAGCTATATTTGTGTAAGATTTTAATAGTATATGGATCCTTATCCATGACATCATGCTGATAAAAATACCCCTCTAAAAAATATTGCATCCTAGTGCCTGAAATCTCTCCATTCATGTTCGATAACTAAGACACAATCACTTGGATTCTCTCCTATATATGATCCAATTCTATGCATAGACTCTCTTTCTAGAACTATATGTTCCTTGATTCTTTTCCTTAGAGGATACACAGTGATTTCAAGGAAACCTACCATGAACCTAAACACAAATTCAATCACCATTAAACCCCCTTACATGAGAGAAAGATTTTCATAAGAGTCTTTGGCATATGGTTCCTTTTCCATGAACTTACTGTCGAGAAAAATGTCCCTAGAACTAACACTAGAATGAGATTTTATCTTCTCCCCTGCACGTGAGATATATATTATAGAAGTGGGTTCCCTAGAACCAACTTAAATAGTAATTTTTGATTACCATATCATATATAAAATATGTTACACATGATGTAAACTTACTATAATAGTGCTTATATTTCTATGTTTACTATTTACTTGGTAATGTCCTTAGAATATTTGTCTTTTTAAAAGGTTATAACAGTCCCGAGGCTATAATGAGAACCTCGAGATAATTTGACATCAATCTTAAAAATATTTCATATGGTATAGATACATCATACTGATTGCATACATATGATGTTTGGCTATTAGGTTCTAGAGGCTCATAAGCATTGAGACTTATTCTCATGAAGTTCGCACTTGGTGATCTTGAGTAGATGAGATCATGAGGACTGACCCACCAATAGGAACACCACATGTTTCAGGTGCCATTGGTAGTCCCTATATGTGAACACATGTAATGGTATCTGGACTTGAGATTATTATCAATGTATATTATTTGATTATATACTTTGATGCAAGAAGAAACTATGAAATTGATGTTTTAGTGAGGTTGATTATGTTGGGCATGTCATTAGTGGTATGACATTGATTGAATAATAAATATAGAATTGTTCACTTTTGAAAGGAAGTGATATCTCGAGCATAGTTGATTAGGATGGTAATACCTTTACTAAATCCATGGCCATGATAGAAGATGGTAATTCAGTCCAGATAGGTTAATGAACAATAAATCAAGAAAGGATGATGACACAAGATGTGCGTCTTACTTTATGTGATATCACAAGACAAAGAGATTATATTGCACAGAGTGTGTTGTATGAAAGGTTGTCATTACTATGACTTTTCTTTATCTCCTTAGGGGATTTTATGGGTTTCTAGACTCTGCCCTTGGTATGTGAATATTATTCACTCCTATTGATATAAGGATCTAGAGAGTCATACACTTATCACATTCAAAATTTTGGACTATTATTATGAATAGAAGTATAGTACATGGTGGGCCTCACCACATGGTCCGAGAGATGTCCAATAATATAAAATCTCCAAATAATAGAGAAATTCATTATTATTCAAGTATAGAATATTTGGAGTTGAATTTATTTATTTAATGTATTTAAAAAAGTAAATACATGGAAAAATATTATTTGAATGAATATTATTTTTATATTCAAAGTTCATTTAATATTTGTTGGAACAACGAGTCAAGTTAATGACTCTCTTTTATCATATAATATATTTATTATATTAAATGTAATTGATAAAAATATAAATGATATTTATGACTCAGTAAATTAGTCATACAATGTCAATCATAGCTTATTTAGTAGTAAATAAATATCCGGGGTCTGAGAATCCATTTTTGGGTATGTTGAACCTTGATATATAAGTGGGAGGAGGATCTCATACATATTAATATTCACTTCATGATTTTGAGAGCTAAAATCTCCTACCTCCCACATCCTAGATAGAGATTAACTTGATCTAAGACTTCAATCCAAGCTCTTCTTCACAGATCAAAGAATCGACATTGTGGTGATCATCAGGAAATCAAAGGAATCATTGGATCTCCATGCTAGCACCCATATTCCAACAATAGATGCTTCTGTAGACTTTTTAAGTGCATGTGGATGATCTAGAGGGTTATAACATTGGTTACTTTGAGCAACGATCATCGATGACAAGCAGTTGTCAAATGCGGATTCAGATCAATCAAGGTAATTTTTAGCTTTATTTTTTTGCTTAAATATTTCATGTGGGATTCTTAGATTCCATATCATGCTGTGTATCAATAAAGAAAACATAGTTACATTGATCTAGTGTTGAAAAATTTTAAATCCCCAACCCATCTTCTTTTAATGCACTCCCTAGTATATTCAATTGGTATTAGAGGGACCGTGTGAAATTTCAAGAAAATTAAATTTAAAATTTATTTAAATTAGAATAGGGTGTCGTGATGGTCCCATATCCATAGACGATGATCCAATTTGATATTGGATAACAAAGATATGTCCATATGAAGATCTAAAATCAGATTGAAATTGGTGTTTGAGGGTTTAATTTGAAACATACACACACACACATCTGTGTGTGTGTTAAATTTTTACCTAAAGCCAATTTTCAAAGGTAGTTTTCAATGAACCCCACTATTATAGCCAAATTTCGGTGTCCAAAATAGTGTTCTCCAGCCGACCCATATTTTCCCACATTTGTGGAAAATAAATAGATAAATAAATAGAAAGGAAAAGGCCTTATGATAGGCTTTAGAATTTTTTTTATGAATGTTGGTGTGCAGTTTCCCATTGTTGCAGTAGAAAATAAAAAAAATAAAAAAGGAAAATTGGGGTGGGTTGGGGGGGGGGGGGGGGTTGGCCGACACAATAAAGAGAAAGAAACCTGAAGTCTAAAGGGGTTGTGCGGGTCGGTAAGGACGAAATAAAAAACCCTTTATGACTTTTGATAAATGGGGTTGTGTGTGAGTCCTTATGAGCACTTAAAATAATAATAATAATAATACTAATAATAATAATAATAATAATAATAATAATAATAATAATAATAAACAATTAACTTGGGCCCCCTTAGCTTCTTCATGTCACTGGCTTCATTACGCCACACCTCTTGTCATGCCACTGGTCCTCTTGTTGAGCGCCACCAGGTCTTGAGTTGTCAGCCTCCTTATCGCGCCGCCAGTGTAGAGACCCAAAATTCACATAAATAAATATTGCATATTTTTTTATGAATATTAAATACATTCCAAAAATACACACCAATGGAGCATATAGGTTTAGTAACTTTAGAGACTAGATATACTATCTTATTATTTCAAGAAAGATCCCCAATGTCTCCTACAAAGATCTTCCCATTTAGTACTTTTCATAGACATACCCTACTTAAAACCTTTCTTCATAACATAGAGAAATGAAAAATAATAAAGGGTGATCTAAGATACCCAGTAAGGGTAAAAAAGAGAGATATCAATATAAATTGAGAATAAGGGTATTATGACATGAGAATAAAAATTTAAAACCATACCGTGCATATCATAGATCGTAAACATGAGACATGAAATAAATCTTGACAGTTCATAAGACACAAATAAAAAAAATAATCCATCTTAGGCATAATTCATGGAGTTGTGACATACATTTAAGAATAGAAAATATTATTTCAAGGATATATACCAAGACATTCATAACATGTTAGGCTTGATAAAACCACTCATGTACCTACTTTTGGCTTGGTATAACCTCTCATGCACCCTCTTTTAGGCTTGGTATAACCTCTCGTGCACCCTCTTTCAGGTTTGGGGTAACCTCTCATGTACCCTATTTTGGGCTTGGGATGACCTCTAACACTTTGAGATCATATAACATTAATCATTACCTGATATATTGGAGGGGGATATAGGTCCCGCCTGAAACAAAATTAAAATCATACATATGTGTGCCAAAAGATCATAAAAAATTCATCATATCATATAACATGAAAAGAAATGAGTTTAATAAACTATTTATTCATAGAATAACCTATGTAAAAGAAGCAGGTTTCATAATTATTTCATCATTTTATCATAACATAACCCATGGATAATATATGAGTTTCATAATCATTTCATCATTTCATCAAAACATTACCCCTAGAAAAAAAATATGATTTTCCTAAAAATCTTATCATCATAAACATAAACCATTTATGGAAATAATAAGAATGGTATCCTTGGATCAAACCCCTATTAAAGCATAAGTAACATCAAAAGATGTCATTTTAGATGGAAAATGATTTTGAAATTAAAATCACTTGAAACATTTCTTGGGGAAAATAGTCTTTCCACTTTGAAAAAATATTTTTAAAACATAAAACATTTTTAAAATCCTTTTATTTGAAAATAAACTTATAAACTTAAAAAACAATATTTAAAGATCATTTAAAACATTTCTATAGGAAAATGGCCTTTTCAATTTGAAAAATGATTTTTAAATCATAAAAGTTTTTTAAAAATTTTTTCTTTGAAAATTACATTGGAAACTTATAAAAGAATATTTAAAGATCACTTAAAACATTTCTTGAGGAAAATAACCTTTTCACTTTGAAAAATTCTTTTTAAAACATAAAACAATTTTAAAATCATTTTATTTGAAAATAACCTTGTAAACTTATAAAGGAAGTTTTAAAAAAAATTTAAAACATTTCTTAAGGAAAATATCATTTCCACTTTGATTTTTTTAAAGACATAAAAAATTTGAAAAATAAATTTCTTTGAAAATAGTCTTTAAAACTTATAATGGAAGCTTTAAAACATTGAGTGGTTATGACGACATGAAATTTTGTACATGTTAAAATAAATATTCCTTTCACATTTTCAGTAAAAGACAAACATACATTGTTTTGAAAAAGACATGAAGATTCATTTTAATTTAAAAAAAAAATAAAAAAAATGGTAAAAATGACTTTAAAAAATCCCATAGGAACATTAAAACATTTTTAAGACTTTTTTTAGAAAACATAGATATGGAAGAAACAAGTTTTTCAACCTAATAGAGAAATAAAGTCAGTTTTCTTTAAAAAAATCTTTTGAAACCTTGAGTACATAAAGAAAGAAAAATAAAGGAAAACATGTATTTTTAGGTAATAACTAGATAAGAATAAAATTCATGAAGTTATTGATAAATAAATCATGATATTTTATCATCGAAATCATAATCATAATCAATCCTTACAAACAAAAAGATTGTAACATCAAACCTTTAACACTTTGATAAATTTTGAATCAAAAGACTCATTAAATAATAAAATAAAATGAAACTTTAAATATCATTAATAGAAGGATATTCATGATATAAAATTTCAAAGGGTAAGTATATACACCTCATAAAATAAAGGTGCATAACATAACATATGTCTCAAAGAAGGAAAATTGAGACAAAACCCCTTACCGCTTTAGTAATATTTTGAATCGTAAGCCCCATTAAAGGATAACATAAGAATAAAATTTAAATATAATGAGAATAATTATATTAATTATATAAAATTTCAATGATATAATATATACACCACACAAAAGAAATGAGCAGTGAATATGACACATGTCTCTCAGAAATAAAAGATATCCCTTACCTTAAGTCTGGACTTCCTTAGTACACATTTGAACCTCCTGTATAATAAATGTAGGTTTATTATAAATATATACCATAATAATACTTATACATATAATACCATATATTATTTACTTATAACCTTTTATTAATAGTTTATTAACAATTCTTTGTTCAAATCACATTTTGGGTAATAACTGCTTTGTTTTCCATGTATGTTTTGATTTGTTATTTTTGATCATTTTATGTTAATCATGGTTAAATTATCTAAATAATGTTAACCATGATATAAATATCATATATATTCATTATATATGTATTTATAGTAATCCATAAAAGTTCGAGATAGAAAATAAAATACACTGTTCATGGAGACCGTAGGCCGTACATACGCATGGACACTGTTACCATTTTTTTAATAGATGGAATTAAAGAAAGGTAAATAATAATTCACATATAAAGTATAATTAATATTTCATATATATTATATATAATTATTAAATTTATTCTTATTACCTTCCATGCAAAGCGTTAGTGAAAAACGAATCACATCACTTCTCGAGGCGATAGTCCACCGTACGCACAAACAACGTTATCATATCCCCCATGGAATGGAAAGTAAGAAGGTATATATGATATATTAATTAAAAATGTATAATTATTTTAAAAATATAATTTATATATTCATTCAATCTATCCTTATTGCCATCCATGTAAAATGGAAATGGAAAAACACATCACTTCGGTTCGCTAGGCGGTAGTCTGCCGCACACATGAGTGACGTTATTATTTTCCAACATATTAGAAGGTAATAAGGTAGGTGTGTCATTATAATTTAATATGTATAATAATATAATACATATCATATATTAATATTAAATCCATCATTATATTCATATGTGTGAGGTGGTAATGGAAAATGAATAACATCGGTTCGTGATGCGGTAGTTTACCATACACATGATCGATGGTTTCATTTCCCATTTGATGGAAGTTAAGATGAATATAGGTTATTAAATTAACATAATAAAATATCATTATATGGTAGATATTTATTTTTTATATCATAATTTTTTAATAATATTAAATTAGGTGGAAGAATAAATAAAACAAAAATGAAAGTTTAAGAATTTTACCTCTTATTTGGAGAGCCTCTTTAGGTTTATACCTAAAGCCTTATTATGAGATATTTATGACCAAATTAAGTCCTATAGGATTAGGTTAGGGAATTAATGATTTTTTTTGAGTATTAAGTTTCTGAACTAAATTTTTTTGGAAGCGTGAATAGGAGAGGAGAGAGGGTGGCCTTTTATAAGTGGGGGGAGAGGACACACTTGGAATTTTTGAAAAGAATCAAATGTACCCATATTTTTCACATGATACAAGGATAAAAAATGGGCCATTAGTGAACCTTACAGGTTATAAGGTCTAAATATTTCTATAAAATTGGTTTTTGATAGGTTTCTAGGTCATTTTACACCTTATCATTTTAGTTTAATCCCCTAGTAAACCCGTTTTAACCTTAACCGTGGTAATTAATTTTTAATGTTTTTACTATTAATTATGGTAAAAAAATAATATTAAATTGTTATATAATATTAATTATGATTATTAAAAATATGGAACCATTTTTAAAAATTCCATTCATAGAATTTTTAAAATTTAATTTAAAATTAAACCCCCAGACACGATAATAAAGCGGGTTTCCAAAGAAAAAATGTTTAAAAGTTAAAAACGTTTTTATATCAAAATTCAATATGAAATTTATTAAAATTAAATAATTTTTATTAATATATATATAATTTAAATAGTGTTACTTTTAAACCCTTATTAAATAAATTTGTATGTTTTAAAATGTTTTAATAGAAATGACAATTCTTAATAAAAACCAGTAGTTTTCACTATTCATTGAAAAATTTATCTTCTCAGAAAATTATCAAAACTTTACCCTAAGGTAATTTTGACATGATGATTTATAAAATTAATTTATTTTTTTAAAATATATTTTCTAAAAGTTTCAAAATTTAATTTTAAAAAATAAGTGTACAATATGCAACAAAACCACTTTTTAGAAAAATATAGTTTTAAGCATAAAATTGGATTTATTCTTATCTCATGATTAGAAAACACATAAAATGAATTTTAAATTTTTTTATTGAATATATAATATTTAAATTTCATTAAAATAATTTACAAAAAGTTATTTATTTAATTTATTGAGATAAAACATGTTTGTGCGCATAGAAATAATTTTTCTAGAAAATGATTTCCTTTATTTTTATATGGTTTTTATTTTCATTTATAATAAATTGGTAAGAAAATAATTCATTATATATATATTTTTAAACCATATATTTTTATAATTTAGTTAATCCTATTTATACCCGCCATTCTAACGGCTAGATGATAACTATCATATTAAATAATAATATTTTAATAGTATGTTGCATTTTTTTTGAACTTGGTGTTTCATGTAATGAAAGATAAAATCAGTGTTATGTGTAACACAATCTAAAATCAGTGTTGAATGTAACACAAGATATCAAAAAAATTAAATTTAGTTGAAAAAAATATTTCATAAAATCTCAGGGTGTTACATTTTACCCCCTTAAATAAATTATGTTCTCACAATTTGAACTTATGATTGGTAATCTAGCATTTAAAATTTGAAGATCCATTTGTGGGAAACCCACATCATAAAAAAAATTAATAAAACTTCCTCTTGAAAAGAGATAAGGGATGTGATAAGGTTACATATAATAACATATATCTTGGTTTCCATGTAGGATAATATTGTTGGGAAGTGAAATCATGGACATGGAAGTAAAAATTAACACTTAAATACTAATAGAGAGTGATATAGAACATGTTAAGGAGAAAGTTAACAACCAAAAAGACATAAATCTATGATAGGTGAAAAGACCATTCGTTCATAAAAAATTAAGGTAAATTTATAACATTTTATTTTCAGATATTTTGTCCTAAAGTTGAGGAATTTTCATGAGAAGATATACTTACTTGAGTTCATTCCATTTTATAAGCATAATATCATCATTTGGTTGTTCCTAGATCAATTTCCACTTCATCTCTTATTATAAGAGATAATTTTTTTATGTCCAAATCACTAATGTATAATAATATCCATAAAATAATGATAATCCATTCATTCTATCTTTAGTTATTATCAACAATAAAATGGTTAACATAGGTTATACAATATGAATAAATCTTGATATGGTGAAATAATACATTAATCTCTAAAATCACATCCAAAGTTCAACTTAAACTATTCTATAAATTTTTAACCTTATGAAACTTACAAAATTCAAAATTTATAAATAAGGTATCTAAATTTTCTAAAATAAACTTAACATTAATCCCCTAAATATCATTAAGTATCTCTTAATGGTGACATGCCAAATATGTGAATATCTCAGCCATATATTCTCTTTAAATATGGTAATAAATTGAATTACCATAAAACCTCAATGAAAACATACATGCTTACCAAAATTAACTTTTCACTCATTCTTTAAATAAAATAATTGATTATAGAATATATTCTATAAATCAAAAAATGTTTAAACTCTATAAAATATAATTTAAACCACTTTGTCATCAAATCACTAATCAGTTCCAAGGTTGTTAATACTATCCATTTTACTTTATTCATATAAATCATCTCTTTATCCCAACCAAATTTCATTATCTCAACATAAAGAACATATTAAGGGCTATGTTTATTGAAAGGTACTGTTGTGGGCACTTTCAAATGATGTTTGGTTTCGGGTTACTTAGGTGCACCAGAGTGGCTGACCAAGGTCATCTCTCAAAGGATAAAGTAAATTAAAACAACTTCTTAAAGGTATTATAAAAATAAAATTAAATAGAATAAAAACACTACTCTAAAGGATGAGGGTTTTTTTATCATTTATAAAATTAGAATAATTTTTCTAGAAGAAGATTTTATTTTTTTAACTTTGAAATGAAATTTTACGCTACAAGAAGTTGTTTTTTAAGAAAATATTTTAAAAGGAGTAATAGATTTAACTCTACCTATTCACTCAATTATTTATCATTATCATTTAAATTAACATTAACTTTATTATGATCCTCTAATTTTTTAACCCTTGAACCCTATGAGAGTTAACTTAACCACAAAGACGAAATTACTTAAACCCTGGGCTAGCTTCGGAACACGCAATCTCAACAACCTGCTTTGATTGATGTTCTAAGGCTAGCTTATTGTTAGTGGTTAATTAGATCACATATCAAATCTAGAAATTTGTATTAATTAAGTTTAGTTATTATATTTTAACTCTACAAATTTATCCCATGTGGTCTTTTATTACCGATTAAGTTTGCGCTCTCATGATTTACACAAAATCTCGACCTCACGTGATTTGAGTTTATTGTTCAATTGCTTTCTTAGTTTTGTTTAAATTGAAAACTCAATTAATATATAATATTAAGTGAATTATAGTATCACATTTATTCAAAATAAATGAATGAAGAAGGTAAGAGGTAGATCGATTACTAATAAAACTACTCTTCCATGGGTGGTGTAGTCATCGTAGAAACGGTTTACATGTGAAAAGGTTTAGAAAGGGTACAAACCAATCTCATTTCTACTCAATAATTTAATCCCAAATAGGAAGATAAAATAAGAATAAATTTGAACAAAATAGAAGAAAATATAATAAATAAAATAAGAACAAATAAGTTTATTATGAAAACACAAACATTACAACATGAGGAAGAAGAAGAGGGCTTCGACAAAGGGATCCTTGCTTCAAGAGCTACCCTTATTTAATTGCTTGGAGAGATGAAGTGTAACCTCTTATCCTCTGACCTAAACTTTATAATTCACTTTCCAACCTCTCCAAATGATAAAAACACTAATTTATAGAGTGGAGGGGAGGCTAGGTTTAAAGAGCTTTCAAGTGTGAATGGGGAATCTCGGCCAAATATTTTAATCCAACTTGAACCGCCCATTTGATCTTCAAAATGCATGAAACAACTATTCTTCCAGCATAATTATTTGTTCACAATTGGGTTTTAGAGCTCCTCCAAAACTTTGGACCCAATCAAAGCTCAGATGAAGAAGTTATGGCCCAAATACAGAACTGATGTCCAATCTGGAGAGTCCATCCCACCTTTTCCTTCATGGTCTATTTAGTCCAACCAAATAAAATATTTAGCTCCAATGTCCTGAACAAAAGTTGTATAAAATTAAGTTAGAAACACTATTATGAAAATTTAAGTTCAAATATGTCATATTAAAATATTTATGTGACAAATACTACAGTTCATTTTAAAAGGGTAAAACTGGAATTTTCATCAAATTTTTAAATGAATGATCTAATCCCAAATATTTAATAAATGAACATATTTAGGACAATGTGAGGAAATTATGTCATTTATTATCAATAAAATATTAAACAAATTAGTTTTTTATCATTTACCTTAATCATGCATTTTCAATAAAATATCACCTTTCTAATAAATCAATTTTCTAGGTCATCAGTACTGATCAACATATTCTTGCAAATCCTTAATGAAAAACTTCTACAAAACAATACTTATATATTTCATAATTCATATAACATAATTCTTGAATTCCAATATATAGACACTTCAATCATTCCACTTCATCATTAAACTATTAACTAGGATTCACCATCTTATTCCTTAATACCTCTTTCCTATAATATGAAATATGAATCATGTATTAACATTAATCAACCACAATCTGATCATGCTTATTACATTTACCATGAAAAATATGGTTAAAACAACCCATAACTTTTATAGGTCATTCATAGTCTCTTCATCATAATCAAAAAAACCTTTACTTGTACCACCTTGTCGATCCTCTTCTTGAGATTTTCCCATGGGACATCAATTTGTATAATTACCATACTTAATACATTTATAACATTCAACCATTTATTATTCCTTATAGAGACCATTATTCTCATCCATTTTGTTAACTGAAATTTTCATTTTTCCTCAATAATTACTTTATTTGTATCCTTATTTTCTACAATCAAAACATCTTCCTATTACTCTAATAAATTTAGTTGGGTGCTTCTTCCCACATTATATACATATAGGAAAATGAATATTCTCTCTTCAAAGGTCTCTAACACCTGATCTCTCAACGAGCTCTATCCTTCTCTTCTTTAGTGAGTCTGGGAGTTAGTAAAGGTGTAAGTTATTAATCACATATCATGATAACTAATTATGCATAATCAAAATATCCTTCACTCTATTTATTATCTTATTTGGTTTCTCATCAACACGTTTTCTACCATATTCAATGTTAACCTAGTTCCTTATCGTTCTCGCAATTGACTAAAACCAAAAATCATAGTGTGAGAAAAAATAATCATAGTGGGAAAACACATAGTCATAAAGAATAATTTATAGGATTTCTAAATCAAGACACCTTAGTTTATATATAAGACACCTTAGATATAACCTAGGTCATTGTAATATCCCGGCCTGGGTGCCACATGTCGGTGCCCCGAGTCGGTTGGTCACGTGACCTCAGGTGCACCTCCCCGTATGCTAGAGGTTTTTGACTAGTAACGAGAGTCTAATATCGATCATGGGGATACTATACCATCTTTATCAGATTAAAACATCAGCATAAATAGAAAATAATAAAATAATGGAATATATCCATAAATGAAACAATACCAATATCACATGATGACTGAAACTGGAGATACAATATCAAAACTGAACTGCAAGTATGTTATACTAAAGTACATTCCAAGTATCAAAATGAAAACCCAAAAGTAAAGACACTGAAAAATCCCAAGTGGGTCTAAAACCATTTATGGTTCTCCCATCCATGTTCCATCCCAAATCAACCATCTAACACAGGGCCTTTTCCCTTATCCTATCCAGTAAACATGAAATCTATTCGGGTACCGATCAGGAAACCTGAGTAGGGTGTGAGTACAACTTAGTAGGCCACTACCATCGGAATCTAAAATAATATCTAGTCAATAAAAGTGCTTGAAGTTGTATAAATAAATAAGTAAAATTCATATGTAAATAGTTACCATGTTATCATTTATTCTTTATTTAACCACATAAACCCCCAGGTCCCTGATGACACTCAATCTTCAATACCTGCTTCAGCCTGTGCCAGAGTTTGAACCATTTCACATTATCAATTCATAATTCATTTAAAAAATGGGATTTCAATATCCATTTAATTTCAATTTATAATATGTCTAGTTAGAACTATAGACCAATGCCAATCTTTTGGGTATATAATGCCATGTCTAACACCCTTTGAGTATTTAGAGCATCAGTCAGTGTCTCACACCTCAAGGGTATTTGGAGCCTCAGTCCCTATCCCACACACATTTATCACACATATGGGTATTTGGAGCCTCAGTCCCTATCCCCACACATTTATCACACACATGGGTATTTGGATCCTCAATCCCTATCCCACACACATTTATAACAAATATCACTATTTCACATGTATCTCAATATCACTTACTTCACTTTATCACATCAATTAAGATTAATCAACATTAATCCTATTATCACAATAACCCCCATTAGTTAATCTAACAATTAATTAATCACACTTATTCCATTATTTAATTCTAAAATTAATTAATCACATTCAATCCCATTGATTAATTCACCAATTAATTAATCACATATCTTCTATTAATTAATCTAAAAATTATTTAACCATATAAATTCCATTAATTAATTAAATAATTAATTAATAATTACACAATCTCAACATCCAATGATTAATTCACCAATTAATTATTCTCCATTTATCAATTCAACATTCCAATGATTAACTCAACAATTAATCATCCTCAATTCCAAAATTCAATAATCTGACAATTAATTCATAAATTAATTATCCCAAATCCCCAATTCCCCAATTAATTAATCGACCACATTAATTAATTCAATTTTAGAATTCCAATTTATAAAAAAACCATAAAAATTATACAATAACATACACATAATTGATATTAAGACTATGATATTTTAATAATAGACCACCTACCTTGATTTATTGATGAGCGATCACCCTATTGAAATCTCTAATTTTAGTGGAGTAACGATGTAGAATGAGATCCATATTTAAAACCTAAACCATGATCGAACAAATCAAGATATATTAAATCTAAATATAGATCTATAATACTATATCTAGATACACTATACTAGATCTAGATCTATCACAAAATATAAAGAAAAACTCTTTAAAAATAATAAGATAAGAACGGGAAATCAATCAGGAAGAAACCACATACCCAAAGTGGTGCAGATTTGCAAACCGGGCTTCGAATCACCAAGAACGGAGGTCATAGGACCTTGTAATCCCTTTGGGAGGCTATGGAATTGATAAAAATAGATTATGGGATGAGTTAGGGTGTTCGGGGGTATTAGATGGGGGTTCGGGAATTTTTTAATAAAATTCATGGGATTAAAACCCCGTATGCACAGTTTGATGCTTGGGGCGCACAATTTCCTCTAATCATGCGCCTTAAGTATGTGCCACTTTTATAGGGGTGTACAGTTACTTATAAGATGGTACACAGTTTGACAAACTATGCGTTAATCGTGCAATTCCCCTCTATCCATGGTTATACAATTTGTTGGGCTAGGTTGCACGGTTAGGTAAAATCATGCCCCAACCATACACTACCCATTTTCTTCCATTTTTCTCAAATTTTCACCCAAACACACCCAAAGTTAAAACCCAAATGAAAAGTTCTCAACACAAGGAAAAAGAGAGCGTGTAAATGAGCATAATATATCTTCAGAAAAGGTCAGGGTCTTACAATATCCCCACCTTATAATAGTTCATCCTCGAGCTACACTCCCATGAATCTCTAAGATTATGAGCCAAAAAGATCAGTCCATTGATCTCTCATATCTGCTTATCTTTCCCATGTCTCCTTTTTCACATGCCCATGTTTCTATAATACACAAACTATTAGCATGGTCTTTCCCTACAACAGTTTCTCACTGTGAACCAATACACATATCAAATTCTCCTCAAAGTATGCATCTATATCAATCTCAACATCATTTATGTCGATCGAATAAGAAGGATCAGGGTGATACTTTTGTAGTTTTGATATATGGAAAATATCATGCGTATTACTGTATCTATGTGGAAGATCCAATCGGTACACCACCAACCTGATTCTCTCCAAAACCTCAAATGATCCAATGAACCTGGGTGGAAGCTTTCCCTACCTCTATATCCTATGATGAACCAACCTAGGTGACACCTGAAGGAATACACAATCACCCTATGGAAACTCTAGGGGTATTCTATGTCTATCAGCATACAACTTCTGTCTACTATGAGATATAACCATATGTTTCTGAATCAGATGAACCTGTTATGATGTCTTCTACATGAGACTCGGTCCCAAAAACTCTGAATCACCTACCACCATCCAACATAGAGGTGATCTGCATGACCTACCATAAACTGCTTCATATGGTCCCATATATGTAATTTCTTGATAACTATTGTTATATAAAAACTCTACTAAAGCTAGGTGCTTCTCCCAAGACCCAGCAAAGTCAATAACACATGCTCATGGAATATCCTCTAGTACCCATATAGTACATTCTGACTTCCCATCTATCTATGGGTGAAAATCCATACTCAATAAAACATGTGTATCAAGCACCTTCTATAAGACATTCTAGAAGTGTAAAGTAAAACATGAGTCATGGTATGAAACTATATTCCATGTGTAATGTCCTGAGTCCGGAGCCCCTCCACTGGTGCCCCGTACCCGGTTCGCCACATGACCTCAAGCGTGTTTCCCCGAATGCCAGAGGCTGCCGACTAGCAGTGAGGGCCTTGGTGAGTCGGTGGGGAAACTATGCCCTCATTCGGTAAGGTATACAAGGTAAGAAAACAACAATAAACAGAGGAAGAAGTAAACAACATGCATACCAACAGAAACCAACAGTAGAAGCAATGTAAATATATAGCTATAATGACAATGATGCAATAGGTACAAGTATCTAAGGAAAATAGAAAACACAACAATGTGATGAAATAAAACTGAAACCAAGTACAAAAGAAAACAAAGTAAGCTCCTTAGCATCATGAGCCACGGCTTAGTCCCATGCTCCCCAGATCCTGATGCAGTCAAGACCCTGAAGTAGAAGGGCGTTTGCCCTTGTCTATACCTGCAGCAACATAGTCTGCTTGGGCCCAAAATCATGGCCCAAACAGGGTGTGAGATACAATCCCAGTAGGCAATCACCCAAATATTTGTGCCCAACAGTCAATGAATACATGAAAGTAATAAACAAGAAGCAGTAAACAAGAAAACACAAGCATCTACAATCCACAGCTCTAACAAGTAAAGCACACAAGTAAGCAGTCAACAACAAGAAGAAAACAGGTAACCCTATGGGTAGCTCTCACAGTCTAACCCTTATGGTTCAACCTCTAAGTACTAGCAACCCTCTGGGAGGCACACACAGTCTCACCCCTCTAGTTCAGCTATGTAAATTAAGCAGACTCTCTGGGGAAGCACTCACCATCAATTCCCCCTATAGTCTCGTATCGTGCTAAAGGCTCTCTGGGGAAGTACTCAATGTCAATTCCCCCTGTGGCCCGTGTCGTAGTTAAAGACACTCTGGAGAAGCCCTTCCGTCAATTCTCCCCTTGGTCCCGCATCGCGATTAAAAAGACACTCTGGAGAAGCCCTTCCGTTAATTCTCCCTTTGCTCTAATACTCTAGGTTCTCACAGTACATAGTATAACTAAACATGCTCAGCGCGTGCATATCGTCCAAGTAAACCTCAAGAACTACTTGGATATCAACTAAGGATCAACAGTAATAATAAAACAACAGTACACAATCCTACAACTAGGCATGATAAAGAAAACTGAGCACAAACAAAATACTCTAATCACAAGCAATAAACTCTACTAAAGCAATCAAGAAAATCAGGCAAGTAACAAGGAAAAAACAGGAAACACGCAATACCCCATTCAAGGGTATTGGTGGAAATTTCACAAAATATTCATCAACTTTCTACGGAAATGCACAAACCACCTACCTCGAGACTAGGAGATCAATATATGTGAACCTCGACGACAGATTCCCCTTAGAACAATGTAGATATAAGAAAACGTAAAAAACGTTCATCCCACTATAACTTGGAAAGGAGGAGGAATCAAGAAACGAGGCTAGGGCAGAAGGAAGAACTCACCACTGCGATTCCAACGCAACTGATTGTGCTCGAATCGGAGAACGGACGACGAGGTAGGACTCTGTCGAAGATCCGACTGTACAGTCTCTCTCGGACGGTCGAAAACTGAAGAAGAAGACGGATATGGGGGTTAGACACGACCCCGGTCCGTTTAATGAAAAAAAAGAAAGTACACGGCATGTACTTCTAGAGTACATAGCATGTACTTCAAATTTTTCCGTACTCTGAAAAACCGGCCTCCACCTTAGCCTTACACACCGTGTGTGTATTCCGGGAATGGCCAACACACGGCTTTGAGCCAGGAAGAGTACACGGCGTGTACTTAGAAAGTACACGGCGTGTACTTCTGAAATTTATAGAAAACTCATTTTTTCTCAAAAACTCCAGAAAAAGGAAAAACATACCTGAAAAGAGATCCAGGTTCTTACAAACTTCCCCCCTTAAAGAAATTCATCCACGAATTTCCCTAATGAGGTGGGGAAGAAGAATCCCCGAATAGTTCTGGCCACTTTGATCGTACATCGGCCTCCCTCTCCCAGGTCTCGTCCTGTACTCGCTCATGCTTCCATAGCACCCGTACCAGAGGAACAGACTGCCCACGGAGAACCTTCGTACTACGATCGACAATCTGGATATGATTCTCCTCGAACGACGCATCCGCTTCAAGCTCGACTTCCTCAAGTTGAAAGATGTAAGATGGGTCTGAAAAGTAACGTCGGAGCTGAGAGACGTGTAAGACGTCGTGCATGGCCCGATACCTCTGAGTTAGCTGCAACTGATAGGCGACCGACCCCACTCTCTCCAAGACATCAAATGGCCTGACGTACCGTGGTGAAAGCTTACCCTGTCTCTGAATCCTCTTATGTCCCAACCTCGGTGCAACACGTAGGAAAACCTGATCACCGACCTCGAACTCCAGAGGTCGTCTCCACTGATCAGCATAAGACTTCTGTCGAGACTGCGCTGTATCCATCCTCTTCCGAATCAGTTCTATCTGCTCTGAAGTCTCCTGAACAAGACGAGGTCCTAGCAAAGCTACCTCTCCTGCCTCCAGCCAACATAAGGGTGATCGGCATGGCCTACCGTACAAAGCCTCGTATAACGCCATCTGAATGGTCGTTTGGAAATTGTTATTGTAGGAGAACTCCACCAGAGGAATATGCTTCTCCCAAGAACCGCCAAATTCAAGGATTCAAGCTCGGAGCATATCCTCAAGCACCTGGATCATGCGCTCGGACTGACCATCAGTCTAGGGATGTATGCTATACTCAAGAGTACCTGCGTACCCAAGGCCTTCTGAAGCCCCTGCAAAAACTGAGAGGTAAAGCGCGCACCTCTGTCTGAAATAATAGAGCACGGAACTCCATGCAGATGAACAATATCTTTGATGTAAAGTCATCCCAGATCATCGACACTGAAGGTCTCCTTGATCGGCAAGAAGTGAGCAACCTTCGTAAGTCTGTCGACGAAAACCCAAACAACATTGTTCCCCCAAGGTGATCTCGGCAACCCGATCACGAAGTCCATCGCAACATCGTTCCACTTCCACTCCGGGATGGGTAATTGATGTAAAAACCCCACTGGTCGCTGATGCTCTGATTTCACTTGCTGACAAGTAGAACATATCCTGACAAAACCAGCAACATCCTTCTTCATACCTGGACACCAGTATTTGCGATGAAGGTCCCGATACATCTTGGTGACGCTAGGATGAAATGCCCAAATAGAGGAATGGAAATCCCACATCAGCTCCCCACGTATGTCCGCTGGCACCCATACGCGTCCTTGGAAATGCAAGATCTTATCCTCGCCCACTGTCCATCCAGGAAGAGTGTCTTCTCCTGATACACTCTCCCGCGGGACTAAGCCTTCCGAGTCTGATAGTTGCCTCATCCGTACCCGATCAAGTAGCGTGGAGGTAAAAACTACAGAAGATAGAAAAGTCTGTCCCCGTCTGTCGTGCACCTCCAGATGCATCTCAGAGAACAAAGCCATCAGCTTCCACTCACTACTGGCCTCCTGAACTACCTGAATCTGAGTTCTCCTGCTCAACGCATCAGCCACGACATTGCCCTTTCCCGGTGTATATGCAAGTTCGAAATCAAAAGACTGTATATACTCAACCCACCTGCGCTTCCTCAGATTCAGATCATGCTGAGTGAAGATATACTTGAGAATCTTGTGGTTAGTGAAGACCACAAAGTGCTCTCCCAGATGATAGTGTCTCCAACAGCACAAGGCATGAACAATAGCTTCCAACTCCAGATCGTGCGTAGGGTAGTTCTTCTCATGTGTCCTCAACTGCCGAGACCCATACGCAACGACTCCATCTCCCTGCATAAGCACAACTCCCGGCCCAATACCCGAAGCATCACAGTAAATAGTGTAGCTCTTTCCTGGCTCTGGCAATACTAGTATCGGTGCTGACGTCAACTTCCCTTTCAGCTCCTGAAAGGGTAACTCACAATAATCTGACCATAAGAACTTCGCCCCCTTCTTGGTCAGACTTGTCAAAGGTGCTGTTAAATGGGAAAAGTCCCGAATGAAGCATCTGTAGTATCCAGCCAGCCCTAGGAAGCTCTGTACCTCAAAAACGTTCTTCGGATGCTCCAAGAAAACTATAGCTCTCACTTTCTCTGGGTCCACAGATACTCCTGCCTCTTAGATGACGTGACCCAAGAAGTGAATCTGATCCATCCAGAAGTGTAACTTCGAGAGTTTAGCATAAATACGTTGCTCTCTCAGTGTACTCAGAACGATCTCAAGATGGGTGGCATGGTCGTGTCGAGTGTGAGAGTACACCAAGATATCGTCCATGAAGACCACGATGAAAGAATCCAAGTAAGTATGGAACACTCGGTTCATCAGTGCCATGAAAACTACAGGTGCGTTCATGAGACCGAACGACATGAAGGTATACTCGTATATACCATACCTGCTCCTGAAGGCTGTCAGAGGTATATCTGATGGTCTAACGCGCAACTAATGATAACCAGACCTCAAATCTATCTTCGAGAACACCCGGGCTCCTCGAATATGATCGAAAAGGTCATAAATCCGTGGAAAGGGATATCGGTTCTTGACCATCAACTGGTTCAGCTTCCGATAATCCACGCAAAGACGAAGGGTATCATCTGCCTTTTTTGCGAACAGAACAGGCGAACCCCAAGGAGTAGTACTGGGTTGAATGAAACCTTTATCCTATAGCTCCTCTAACTACTTCTTGATCTCCTGCAACTCAGGTGTGGCCATCCTATGGGGAGGAATGGACACCGGTGCTGCTCCTGGTACGAGCTCAATAGATAAGTCTACCTCACGCTCTAGAGGAAAACCCAAAAAGTCCTCTGGAAAGACATCCCTGAAGCGATCCACCACTGGAGGAAAGTCCATATATGGAGTCCCCTGATCATCCAGATAAAGACTAGAAATCTGGGCCGTCACTCCTCCTAGCCCAAGATGCTTGAGTCTTTCCCGACTCGCCCGAACGTCCCATTCACCTCTATGAAGGAAAGATTCACCCTCTGGTGAAACGAAACTCACTCTGCGGCGATAGCATTCGACAACTGCCCGGAAGGGAATCAACCAGTCCATGCCAAGGATGACATCATAGCCTATCATCTCTAGGATATAGAGATCCCATAAGAAGCGATACCCTGCAATCTCAAGAGGGCACTCTCTACACTGGCGTACACTAGATGTCCTCATTCCCAAAGGTGTGTCTAGTGTCAACGAGTCGACAGAAGAAAAGATGCAGAGTCCAAGGCTCTCCACAACAACAATAGAGATAAAACTATGTGTAGCACCAGTATCGAAAAGAGATGAAGATAAAACTGAGGATACTAAAATCGTACCTCGAACAGTAGAAGGGTCAGGATCCTGCTCATGATAAGTCTGCTCCACGGTGAAAGACCGGCCCGTGTCGCGGACCTGCGCCCCTGGCTGACCACTCTAAGCTAAACCTCCCTACTAGTTATGAGGAACTGGTGGCTGACTGCCATGACCTCGACCTCCACCTCGGCCCGAACGGCCGGAAGAACTCCAGTTCCCCGACTGGTGAGAAGCTGGCGGTGCTGCTCCCGAACGAGGAGTCATAGAAGAGCCCCGATCACCAGCCACTAGTGAGAAAACCTGGAAGAACCGCTGAAGGTGACCCATCTTGCCGCAAGATCGGCACTCCACAAGGTCTCTTTGGAACTATGGCCTCGTGTGCCCTGTCCGGACACACTGATAGCACATCACCTGGCTGCCTAATGATGCGTCTCGCTTCCTCGAATCACCGCGCGTATGCTCCCTACGACGCTTCTTGCTGTCATCTGAAGGAAAGCTAGCTCTGGGAGTAGAACCGCCTTGGCTCACAGCTCTAGAGTCTCTCAGATTGCGCTCCGCAATCAGTGCCTGGTTGATGATGGAAGTAATGGAAGTCAGTTGGAAGATGTTCACCTGCGAGCGGATCTCCCGCCTGAGTCCATCCTAAAAATTCCTCTCCAAGAACACCCCACTCCCATCCCGAAGGGGTGTAAAATGCTGCATCTCAGTGAAACGAGAGGAATACTCCATGACAGATAGAGTACCCTTCTCTAAGCTCATGAACTCCTGGGCTCGATCGGCCCTCAGGGTCTCCGGGTAGAAGTAGTCGTAGAACACGCACTGGAACTCCTCCCAAGCCATAGCTTGCTGTTGACCCGCCTATGAGATCACGTCCCACCACCTCTTGGCGGAGTCTCGAATCATGTAGGTGGCGAGCTTGACCCGCCTCTCTGGAGGTGACTTCAGATGCTCGAAGATAGTCAGCATGGATTCCAGCCATGTCTCTGCAGCCTGAGGTCCTCCCTCCCCAGAGAACGTGGGATGCTGCTGCTGCTGGAAAACCTGTGTCAAGTATGCCATAGACGAGGCAGGAGGCGGTGCTCCCTGGAAGGCCTGCATCATCTTCATGAAACCTTCCCTGAACTGCGCATTAGCGCCTGCGACTGGTACAACAACCGGTGCCAAGGCCGGATCGGCTGGGGGATCAATAGGAAGTTCTCGATCAGCACTGTCTGGCATCTGATCACTGCCTGACGACAGGCATACGACCGGAGGACGTCTCAGAGGCATAGATCTGAAAGATCAAAAGCACACCTCATATCAAGAAAAACAAGGACAGAGAACACAAGAGCACAAAATGGGAATAGGGGAAGAAAAACACACAAGATTGGAAAACACGAATACATGGCATGTATAAAACTACACGGCGTGTCTTTTTAAACTACTAACATGGGCATGTACCCCTGCCCTGCAAGTTGTGTACACTTCAAACTACACGGCGTGTTAACCCCAACACATGGCGTGTACTTGAAAACTATTCCCCTGCCCGATTCTCCTTACATGGCTAACCCACATGGTCCGACTAAACCCAAGACTACACGGCGTGCTTGACACAAACATGACGTGCACTAGAAAAGGCTTCGGCGGCCTGTGTTGTTAAGCACACGATCGTCTACACGGCTGAACCTTACACGGAGTTCCCTGAACAAACACAGCGTGTATAGTTGAAGGTGACACCGTCCCATGTTATTCGTGACATGGCCGGGTACCTGGGCAAGACTACACGGTGTGTTCCGAACAAACACGGCGTGTGGAAAAGAAGGTCACGCCGGCCCGTGTTGTTTGTGACATAGCCGGGTACCTAGACCGGACCACACGACATGTTCCCTATGGACACGGCGTGTTCTACCCGAGCCTCCCCAGCCCGTGTTGTTAGTGACACGGCCGGGTACACAGCGTGTTCCTGAAGTTACTCCCACAACACCGTGTTCTGCTCACACGGTCAGTGACACGGCCTGTAAACTACATGGCGTGTATCTAAAAAGTACACGCCGTGTATTCTGGGTTTTCTGGGCAGTAGCTCAGAAACTACGCAGAATTCCAGAAACACTAAAAAACAAGGGAAAATATGCCAATTTTTGATCCGTGAGGGCCCATAAAACCTAAAAAAACAAAAATTTGGCATTCATTCTTAATAAAGGAACACGAAAAACAGTTTTCTAGCATAACAGAAGAGAATCTATCAAGCATCTATCACAAAATCATGAATTATCTACACAGAGCCTATCACAACAGCATGCAATCACTAATGCACCCTAGATGGAATGGCAAGAATGCATGACATGTGATTTCTACAAGTGCCTATATAATGCATGAGATGGAATACCCTCATCTCATCGGGTTGCGACAGAAATAGAACCGAAATATTAAAACAATAATAGCACAAGCCATTTGAATCACTCTAGGTGAAATAAGGTCAACCATAAAATCTCAAAACCAGAAACTGCAATTAACGAGGTAGTATGGCTTTTCCCTATACATGGGTTAGCTACTCCCGAGCACAACTTAATTCCAAGTACCGAATCCGTCCAATCCCTGGATAAGGTCTCCAAATAGTAAAGAAAGAGAAAAGAACTCCTTTGATACCACTTTGTAACGTCCCGATTCTGGAGCCCCTCCACTGGTGCCCCATACCTAGTTCACCACATGACCTTAAGCGCATTTCCCCGAACGCCAGAGGCTGCTGACTAGTAGTGAGGGCCTTGGTGAGTCAGTGGGGAAACTATGCCCTCATTCGGTAAGATATACAAGGTAAGACAACAACAATAAACAGTGGAAGTAGTAAACAACATGCATACCAACAGAAACCAACAACAGAAGCAATGTAAATATATAGCTATGATGACATTGATGCAATAGGTACAAGTATCTAAGGAAAACAGCAAACACAACAACGTGCTGAAATAAAAGTGAAACCAAGTACAAAAGAAAACAAAGTAAGCTCCTCAGCATTGCGAGCCACGGCTCAGTCCCATGCTCCCCAGCTCCTGATGCAGTTAAGATCCTGAAGTAGAAGGGCGTTTGTCCTTGTCTATACCTGCAGCAACATAGTCTACTTGGGCCCAAAAGCATGGCCCAAACAGGGTGTGAGATACAATCCCATTAGCCAATCACCCAAATATTTGTGCCTAACAGTCAATGAATACATTGCAGTAATAAACAAGAAGCAGTAAATAGGAAAACACAAGCAGCTACAATCCACAGCTCTAACAAGTAAAGCACACAAGTAAGCAGTCAACAACAAGAAGAAAATAGGTAACCCTCTGGGTAGCTCTCACAGTCTACCCCCTATGGTTCAACCTCTAAGTACTAGAAACCCTCTGGGAGGCACACACAGTCTCACCCCTCTGTTTCAGCTATGTAAATTAAGCAGACTCTCTGGGGAAGCAATCACCGTCAATTCCCCCTATAGTCTCGTATCGTGCTAAAGGCTCTCTGGGGAATCACTCAATGTCAATTCCCCCTGTGGCCCACGTTGTAGTTAAAGACACTCTGGAGAAGCCCTTCCGTCAATTCTCCCCTTGGTCCCGCATTGTGATTAAAAAGACACTCTGGAGAAGCCCTTCTGTCAATTCTCCCTTTGGTCTACTACTCTAGGTTCTCACAGTCCAGAGTATAACTAAACATGCTCAGTGCGTGTATATCGTCCAAGTAAACCTCAAGAACTACTTGGATATCAACTAAGGATCAACAACAATAATAAATCAACAGTCCAAAATCCTACAACTAGGCATGGAAAAGCAAACTGAGCACAAACAAAATACTCTAATCACAAGTAATAACCTCTACTAAAGCAATCAAGCAAAGCAGGCAAGTAACAAGGGAAAAACAGGAAACACGCAATACCCCGTTCAAGGGTATTGGTGGAAATTGCACAAAATATTCATCAAATTTCTATGGAAAGGCACAAACCACCTACCTCGATCCTAGGAGATCGATATATGTGAACCTCGATGACAGATTCCCCTTAGAACGACGTAGATCTGAGAAAACGCTAAAAATGTTCATCCCACGATAACTTGTAAAGGAGGAGGAATCAAGAAATGAGGCTAGAAAAGAAGGAAGAAATCACCACTGCGATTCCAACGCAACTGACCATGCTCAAATCGGATAACGGACAACGAGGTAGGACTCCGTTGAAGATCCGGTCATACGTTCTCTCTCGGACGGTCTAAAACTGAAGAAGAAGATGGATATGGGGGTTAGACGCGTCTCCGGTCCGTTTAATGAAAAAAAAATAAAGTACACGGTGTGTACTTCTAGAGTACACGACGTGTACTTCAAATTTTTCCGTACTCTGAAAAACCGGTCTCCACCTCATCCTTACAAACCGTGTGTGTGGCCCGAGCACAGCCAACACATGGCTTTGAGCTGGGAAGAGTACACGACGTGTAGTCAGAAAGTACACGACGTGTACTTCTGAAATTTCTAGAAAACTAATTTTTCTCAAAAACTCCAGAAAAAGGAAAAACATACCTGAAAAGAGATCCGGGTTCTTACACCATGGAACCCCATGCAAACAAAATATCTCTTGAATGTACAAATCTCCTATCAACTCTACTGAGAAGGTATCCCGTATAGGCAATAAATGTACTACTTTGATCAGTCTATCTATAATTACCCAAACAGCTTCATTATTTCAAGGAATCCTCAAAAGGCCTACCACAAATTTCATAGTCACTTCATCCCACTTCCACTCTGAAATAAGAAATGAATGTAGAAAACCTCAAGGTCGTTGATGCTCAGCCTTTACCTGCTGAAAGATGTAGCATCGTGTCAAAAAACCTGCTATCACATTTTTCATCTATGGCCACCAAAATTATCGACATAGGTCATGGTACATTTTGGTCACACTTGGATGTACCTCCCACTTAGAGGCATGAAATTACCACATCAAATCCTCCTGCATGCTCGCAATCACCACAACCAGATTCCTAACATAGATTATCTCATCCTCATCTATGATCCAATTGGAAGGTGACTCCCCACATTAAAGGATTTCCCTCAAGGTCAAACACTAAGGATTATCATACTGCCTATCTCTAATCCATATCAAAAGTATAGAATCCACTGAAATCGACATAAGATTCATTTACTCATGACTCACCTGAACCACCTCATGCATCTTTACTAGAAAATTCATCACCTTACACTCATTACTAGTATCCTAAACTTTCTATGTATGAGTTTTCTTTCTCAAAGAATCAGCCACACTATTTCCCTTCTTGGTCATATATTCTTGCTCAAAATCAAATGATTTCATATACTCAAACCATCTCAGATTCTAGAGATTCAAGTATTATTGTGAAAAGATATACTTCAAGCTCTTATGATTTATATACATATTAAACTTTTCACCCAAAAGATAATTCCATCAACACCTCAAAGCATAAACCACTACTGATGAATCGAGGTTTTTCATAGGGTATTTCTGTTCATGTGGCTTCAACTTTCGAGACCCATATGCCACAACTCGATCTACCTAGATCATCAAAGCTCCGAGTCTGATCCCAAAAGTGTTACAATACTCCACATACTCTTCACCTGGCTAGGTAGGATCAAGATCAATGTCGATGTCAAGTTATTATTCATCTCCTGGGTGGAATTCTCAAATTCTTCCATCCACTTAAACTTTATCCCCTTTTTGTTCAAGTCCATAAGTGGTGTTTCCAATAGGGAAAATTCTTGGATGAATCTATGATAATATCCAGATAACCCCAAAAAGATACAGATATGGAAAATGTTCTTGGGATTATCCCAAGATACAACTTCCTAAACTTTATCTAGGTCTACTAACACACCTTCCTCTAAGATTATGTGACCTAAGAAGTGTGCCTGATCAATCTAAAACTGACACTTAGATAGATTGGCATATAACCGATTCCCTCTTAGTGTACTTAAGATGATGTGAAGATATTGGACATGATTTTCATGAGTCTTAGAGTACACCAAGATGTCTTACACAAACACTACCACAAAATGATCCAAGTAAAGATGGAATATTCTATTCATCAAGGTCATAAACACTGCTGGTGCATTCATCAACCCAAATAGAATTATGAAAAACTCATATTGGTCATAACTTATCCAAAAATTAGTCCTTGATATATAAAAAGTATGAAATCTTAGCTGATGATACCTTGATCTTAGGTAGATCTTTGAGAATACACAAAGCTCCTCTCAAGTAGTCAAATAAATCATTGATACATAGAAGAGGATACCGGTTCTTCACAATCATCTAATCCAACTTCTGGTAATCAACACACAAGCATAGAGTACCATCATCCTTCTTTGAAAACAACACTGGTGAACCCCATGGTGACGTAATCGGATTAATAAAACCCTTATCCTCTAACTTTTTTAGCTGATTCTTGACCTCTTGTATCTCTATTAGTGTGGTGGAATAGAAACTAGATCAACCCATGACATGAGCTCAATAGTGAATTCCACATCTCTCTCAGGTGGAGAACCTGATAAGTCTTCAGGAAACACATCCTCAAACTGATCCACTACTTGTGGAAAGACACCATGATTTACACATTTATAATTTAGCAATAGACTTGAAACCTAGGCTATGAGCTCTCCCAGTTGATGATTAATTGGCTCTGGTTGGCCCGCCTAGATATCCCACTCTCTACAATGGATATAGTTGTCACCCTTAGGAGATGTAAAAGTCACTCTCCTATGTTAAAAATAAATGTGGGCTCGGTATGCTACTAACTAGTCCATACCCATAATTAGTTTGAAGCCTAATATGTCAAGGATATAAATATCCCATAGAAAATGATAGTACCCAATATCGAGAGAACACCCAGTGTGCAAACAAATGTCTTTAGACCATACTCCCAATGGTGTATCTATCATCATGACCCCAATCACAAACTCCACCACTAGGATAAAACCATTAACAAGTTTTTCATATATAAATTAATGAAAGTCACCAATATAAAATAAGGAACTAGATAATGTAGAAGCTATAAGAATAGTATATCTCACTGTCGATGGTCCAACCTTATTATCCACAAGTATAGGCTGCACAGCATGCAACTGTCCTACCCCTCTCCCCTGTGAAGCAGTCTGATTCCCCTGAGCTGCACCACCCGGATGATATGGGTGCTCTTTCCTAGAAGCACAATGTACACTACCTCTATAGCCTTGACCAGTAGAACTCCAATTTCCAGATTGATATGGTGAAGAAGACTTCCTTCTCGCACCCTAGTTCTGTCTAGCTCACTACCATAAAACAAGGCAAGGGAATGGCTGCCTTTTATCAGTGCTAAGCAGAAAGCGTTGATAAAGGGGCGGGCCTTTATCAATGCTATCTAAAAGTGCTGATAAATGTACCATTTATCAGTGCTAAAAAAGCGCTGATAAAGGTGTACCCTTTATCAGCGTTTTTCTTAGCGCTGATAAAAGGTAGATTTATCAGTGCTATTATTAGCATCGATAAAAGTTTTTAATAAAAACATTATTAATTTATATAAAATTATTATATTTATATTAAAAAATAATGTTTATTTTTATACATTAAATAAAAATAAAATGTTTATAATTAATATATATTTTTTAATAATTCAAATATATATATATATATATATAATTTTTTAATTGAAAAAAGTATTTCTAAGATTATAATTAAATATATATATAATCAGATAATTATAATATTATAATAAATTAAATTAAATAATAAATATATTTATTAGATTTATTATATTTATTAGATTAATTCATTATATTTATTATATTTTTTACATTTATTATATTTATAAATATATAATACTTTTGAATATATATATTTATAATTAAGATTATTGAATATATGTGTGTTTTCCAATGAATTTGGTCAATGAATATATTGATCATGCGTATATGTTATGTATCATGCATGAATGTTCATTTATATATTACATCACATTGTCCATTGATGTGGTATATTGATTAATTCATAATGTTACCCATATAAACTATATATGTTCTAAAAAATGTACTTATAAAATTACATTAAATATATTTAAATAATAAATCTATTTTATTATGATTTTAATGATATATATAAATACTTTTAAAATACATTTGTAATTATAATTATAACTATATATATATAATTATAAAATTATACATATAATATTATAATTTTATAAATATATATATATTAACAATTATATATAAATATTTATAAATATATACTATTTATAGTTATAATTATAACTATAAATATATATATATATATATATATATGTAAATAATTATAAAATTATAATAAATATATTTATTATACTAATAAAGTTATAAATATATACAAATATTTATAAATAAATATAAATAAATTTATATTTATTTAAATATTTATTAATTTATAAAAAATATATTTATTATTTCATATATAATATGTTATATATAATTAAATAAATATATATTTATAAATATTTATACAAATATTGATAAATAAATACAAATGTTATTTATTGTTATAAATAAATACAGATATATTTAAATAATTTTAAAATTATAATAAATTCTATTAATTATATATATATAAAAATATAAATATTATATATATAAATTTCTTAAAATTTTATAATTATTTAAATAAATAAATAAATATTTATTTATAATTATATTTATAAATAAATATATATTTCATATAAATATTTATAAAATTAGAAGAAATATAGTTATATATATCTATAATCTTTTAAATATATACAGTTAATATATTTATTTTATATATTTATATGATTATAAATATAATAAGTATATTGCTTATAATTTTCTAATCACTTAAATTATAATTCTATAATTATAACTAAATAAATATTTATTTATAATTATAATTATTAATAAATAAATAAATATTTATCCTATATATCAATTTAAATAAATATATAATAATATAAATAAATTATTAAAATTATACCTTTATCAGCACTTTTTTAGCACTGATAAAGATAGCCTTTATCAATGCTATAATTTTAGCACTGATAAATAGATCTTTTATCAGTAATTTTTTAGTGCTAATAAAGGCCAATATTTATCAGCACAAACAAAGCACTGATAAACGTATGTTTTATCAATGCTTTTTTATTTTAGCACTGATAAAACATACCTTTATCAATGCTGTTAACTAGCACTAATAAAGGTTCTAGCGTCTTTTTTAAAAGAACCCTAACAGGCTCCTCCTCCCTCGCATCCTTTCAAGCCTTTGCGGAAGCTGACCCTTGCACCGTCAAGCCCTCCTCTACTGCGACCCCTCCTCCATCGTGACCCCAACTCCTCCTCCTCCTCCGCTGCCTCCTCCTCCTCCTCCATCGTCATAGCCTCCTCCTCCTCCTCCACAACCTCCTCCTCCTCCTCCTCCACCACCACCTCCTCCTCCTACTTGTGTGTCCCCTTGTCCACCTAATATACTCCGACACACCCTCCTAATTCAATGACCATCCCAGCAGCCTCCTCTACAACGCATGGATTCCCCCCCGGCGAGTCTCTATTGCGGTTTCCCTAGGTTCCATAGGGTGCGTAGGGTTTGGGGGATATTTTCATCTAATTGTTGGTATATCATTGAGTTTTCGGGGAGTTTTTCATCGAATTGTTGGTATATCACTGAGTTTAGGGGTATTTTTTATTTTAATTATTGGTATATATATTCAGTATTCTTGTTCAATCTTTGATTATTATTGATTATTGTTCTTTATTATTTAACTTTGGTAGAGATGATTATTAGATACATTCCATTACCTTTCTTTTTTATTACCTCTATTTATTTTTATTTTCAGTGTACTTCTCTTAATTTTCTTATCTTTTTTATCATACAAAAAGTAGGAGAGATATTCAAATTTTGGGAGAGTTTATTGGATTTGAAAGCCACATTGTTTATACTACTATGCTGGATTTACCAAAGCTACATATTTCAATTACATCTTTGAAGGGTTAAAGATCACCATTTCTATTATAGTAGCATCATATACAATATTTCATTGGTTTAACAATTTTATATTTAATTAGGTTGTAACATTTGTATAGAATTTTTTTTATTTAGTTGTAATCACTCAACTCACACACTTGTTATGCCTCCATTAAAAGGTATGTGACTTGGTTATACTAACCTAACCAAAAAGCAGATCACAGGTTGAGTCTTATCATTGGAAAAAGGCATATGTCTGGGTTATTCCTCTAGGTGTGTAAAAGGCAAGGGGTTTTTATTCCTGCCTTGTTATGGTGAAAGATAGATATTAAAGAGTTACACTCTCCTTAAAAAGTGTGGTCTATCTAGTTCATATCCATGTGACACCCTTGTATTTTAAAGAATAACCTAGGGTTGGTTTCAAAGGTGAAAGAGGGAAGTTGAACTGATTTTTCAAATAGAACTAGATTTTATGTCATGGTGAATATTTTTCATCGTGGAGGTTGTGCTTGTGGCATGGTTTGGGAACTACGATGTGGAATATAGTTTTTATGGTTCTAGTTGTTTTGTAATAATTGTGTCATGGAGTGTTGGTTGTGGTGTGAAGTCTTATAATGTGGAGTTCACACAGTTCTTCCAATTTTGGTATCATTTCACTGTGAAGGGTGTGAGGGCTTAGAGGTTATGGTGTAGTGATGACCAATGCATCATAGTACCTTTCCCCTAGATTATATGATCTCATTTTTGATCATGCACATGGATTCTAGATGTTTTTTTACTAGGAACCATTGTGGTGTGTCCATCTCCTTTGTGTCGTAGTTCTTTCTCATTTGGGATCCATTTTGGAATGGCCCTATGTGTTGTGTTGTGATGCATGTTTTCTCAGATTGCCTATGTGTTGTATTGTGATGTATGTCTTGTTCTTCCTTATATTTAGGTCCTTTCTGATTAAGTCCATTTGATGCTTGGATTCCTGATGAACCTCTTCTTATTGAACCTCATTATAGAATAACAAAACTGATCTAAATATAATTACTTAAACCAACCTCATTCTAATAAAAAATATGCAATGAATATTTAAACACACTTCCACATCATCATTTCCATCTACATCTCCACATCACTCAGCCCCCAAGCTTATCATTTACACATTCCACATCACTTGTAACTATATGATGAATGAAACCAAAACTATTAAGATTCAATGTGGTTTATAAGGTATTTCCTATATATTTGTCCATAGGTTATGAATTCATCACATAAGTTTTAATCACCTATTAGTTTCTGATATATACTTCACACACTAGGTTCAACAAATATTACTACCATACAAATGAGGAAATCCTTAGCAGTGACTACTCTAATGTCCAATCTATAAAATATTTATTAGATATGATATTATCAGGACCCACCCCTATAGGAACTCCAGTGGAGCTGGGAATATATTAGTGTCTGACCCCCCCCAAATCCTGTATTTAAATGGACATGGGTCAGTTATAATTGGAAATGTAATGATATATCCCATGTTATTATCATAACCAACAACTGACCTGAATTTCCACTAACCTAAGAGGCACTCATGATACCTACAAGATAGTAATGATCCCATGGAAAAAAAGATAAAATTAGTGTGGAATATTTTACCCCTAAATTAGAGTAAATTAAAAATGATCTTTCTCCTGAAAACCAAACATTTCCCATTCATAAGTTGAACATCTATAAAAATAGTAGATATGAAAAAAAAAATTAAATAAGAATCATATATCATAGATGGAAAATAAAATCCCACTATTGACCAATAAAATTGTTTAACCAAACATTTCCCATTCCTAAATCTCATTGGACCTATTTTGTATAAGTATAATATATGAGTTCTCATTTTATGTTTTCTTTTTAGTTGGAAATCTCCTCTACCGTGCGCCTTTCCTCTTTTGTGAACGCACCTCCACCGCGCACTGAACAAAACCTTCACGGTGAGTTTTATCCTCTTACTCATTAGTTTCCTCTTTTTTCATGTTATTACTATTTGATATTGATGGTTATGTTTTTAATTGTACAGGCTAAACTCCCCACTGAAAATTGTGGCCGTTGGTGGTCCTTGTTTTCACACTAAAAGAATTGCATGTTGGTTGGTTCCTGTTGAACATTTGAATATAGAAATTGGTAATTTACGTATACTTGAATAATTAATGAATTTCCCAATATGATAAAACTTATGTGATAACCCATGAATTAACTAGCATAATTTAATAAGGGATTCTTTGTAAAATATGAAATTGTATTTGTTTGGTTTGTATGGTGTTGCGATTGTCAGCACAATTGTGTGTTTGTATGGTGTTTCGGTTGTTGGAATGTTTGGTATGCAATTTTTTCCCTTGTTTTAGTTCCTACACCATTGAATATCAATCCAAAACTTACCCATTTCAATGGAACCACCACTTTGTTACTAGTGCAATTCCACTAAATCTTAGAAAACCACTTCACTAGAGGACTCTATGGGACACTTTATGGACACCCTAGTCAAATAACCATAACAACACATGTAATGAATCCTTCCACCTAAAATCAATATATGGAAAATCATACCATATATTAGTTTAGTACCATAGTTCTTGACTCAAGACATTATGTTTCTAGAGAAATACTAAAAAACCAGTTTACAACATTTCATATAGATCACATGTGGGATACTAAAACATTATAGTGAAAGGGATTCTCATAGCTAGTTCCATTGATTAGGTGGTTGGGAAGATGAGTGTGATCTAATTTGGTCTTGAGTAATGCATGGAGAGGTAAGGGTATTCATCAAATATCAAGAACATCATGTCAATGAGCGATTTAAAGTTAAAGGGTTTGAAATCACATGACTTCCATGTTTTGATGCAAGATCTAATTACTATAGCTTTACATTGCATTTTTCCCAATAATTTCCACCATACATTAACAAATATTTGTTTCTTCTTCAAAGCTATATGCAACAAAGTTATAGACCCGATGAAATTTCCAACTATAGAAAGAGAACTTTTCACCGTATTATGTAAATTGGAAATGTTATTCTCGCTGAAATTCTTTGATATGATGGTTCATTTGATGGTTCAATTGGTGAGAGAGATTTAACTATGTGATCCTGTACATTATAGATGGATGTACCTCATTGAATGTTATATGAAGATTTTTAAAGGGTATGTCAAAAATTGAAGTCAGCCAAAGGGTTGTATTGAGGAGAAATATATTGTTGAGGAAGCCATTGAATTATGTACTGAATACCTACCTAGTGTGGAAATCATTGTCCTAAAAAAATCTCATCACACTAGGCAGCTTGAGGATGATGGAATTTCTGGAAGATAGGTTTTCACAATCAATATTACAGATCGGGAGCATGACCACCTTTATGTTTTGTATAATAGTTTTGATGTTGAACTATATGTTCAAACCCAAAAATAAATTCTTAGGAATTTGAATTCATCTAGGGCTGAAAAATGGATATCAGATGCACATAATCAATAGTTTATAGGATGGTTTTGGGACCATATTTTTAAGAAGTCAGATGAAAATCCAGACTCAATTTCCAAATGACTTCGATGGCTAGTCAGAGGACCAAGTGTGTTTGTATTATCTTATAATACTTATGTAGTTAATGGCCATAAATTTTATACTAATAAACATGATGAAGACAGTACCATGTAGAATAGTGGGGTTACACTTGTGGCTGAAACGATGCATGTTTCCGGTGCTAAGGATAGAAATTCAATTTATGAAATTTTTTCATACTTTAGCATCATCAAACAAATATGGGAGTTAGATTATACAAAATTCCAAGTGCCTATTTTTCAATGCAAGTGGGTTGATAACAGGAGTGATATTAAAATAGATGAATTGAGATTCATGAAAGTTGATTTCAGTAAGGAAGGGGAGAAAGATGAATCTTTTATAATGGCATCACAGGCAGTATAAGTATTTTATGTTCCAGATCCTGCAAAATAAAACTGGTCAATTTTTCTGTTATTGGGCAAAAGAACTGAAGGGTCAGTTGAAAATGCAATGGAGGATGACCTTTTCATTGGGACTTCACAATAATTTCATAGTGGTCCCAATGTAGATGACGTTTTGTACGTCAGAGGAGACCATAATGAAGAGATTTACATAGTCGATAGAGGGGTCAAATCTCTTCAGCCTTTAAAAAAAGAGAGAGTTCAATAATTAGGTTGTTTTTATTGTAGTATACATTGTATTACCTTATGTTATTATCTATTTACTGATTCTTTTATATAATCTCAATTAAATGATAAACTATTTATGCAGATAATGACTTCTGCACCTACTGATACGCCCAATCCCGAGGTACAACAGGTCTCTCAACCTGCTGTTTATAGTCCCAATGAAGAGGAACAACATTTTTCTCAACCTGTTACTACTGGTCCTAGTGCTGAGGTACAATAGGTTTCTTAATCTATTGCTGCTAGTCCCAGTACCGATGCTAGTTCTCTGGAGGAACATAATGATGATACTAAAACTGAGGAAATGGTAGGCAATGAAACCCTGTCGGCACAAAAAAACAAGAGAAATGTAGTTTGATAGTGTTATCCAAAATCCATAAGGAAAAAGAAAAAGGCATCAAATTTGAGGTGGGATGGAATAAGTGAGGCCAGTATGTTAACCCCAACAAAGCCATGTTTAGTAGCTACATTAGAATCGTCACTCAAAAACGTGTTTCAATTGATGTATAATCATGGTTCCATGTTATCACTAGGCTTAAGAAACTAATATGGTAATATATTACAGTAACATTATGATATTATTTATTTAATTTATTAAAATAAAATAAAATAATAAAACATTTAATTACTCTTGATTATCCCTTACAGAGTGCATTTATAGTAGATTCCTTGCACAAGGAATACGTATTAAGAGTTTCAGGAAGTATTCATAGAGGATTCCACACAATTTTAACAAAATATCATCTTAAAGATGCTGAAGGGAAAATAAAGTTGCACCCACCTCTTCTTTATATACACTTGATATCCCAAGGAGCGTGGGATGTGTTTAGAAATCGTCATACATAGCAGAGTTTTCTGGTACATTGTGTCTGGTAATACATTGTTTGACATTGCTTGTATTCATCACTTTGATTGACAAATTTTTATTTATGAAACAACAACTGAGTGCTGAAAATAAGAAACAGGTAGCAAAACCAGTGTACCCCTACTGTAAAGTAAGGATGAGGCACCCTTCACTTGAGAAAAAAATTGGCACGTATTTTAAAACTACCGTAATACTTTTATGTGACATAAAAAAGCACCATAACCATGTTCCTCTATTTATATGAATATTGATGAATTGAAATCTAAATTCAATTCCATCCCATACCATGTGCTATGGAAGGAGTATCGTGTAAATAAAGAGGGGATACTGATAGATGAAAACACAAAAAAAGTGTGGGAAACATGTGTATGTATGACATAATATAAATTTGTTTCACTTTAAATCACTATTACATAACAATGATTACTTATTTTCCTATATTTTATATCTGACATATTCATAGGAATAAAAAACACATGCACCAAATACAGACATACTTTCAGTGGCCTTGAAGCAGCCAGAACAGTATGGTCGCGTCGGAGGTGCGGGTTTTGGGGTGACACTTCAAACATATTTTCAGAAAGAAAAACAAGTGGAGGATCAAACTAAGGAAATGAAAAAGATGAGAGAAAAATTATCTATGTTTCAAGAATAATTACAACACCAGAGAGAGATGATAGCAAGTTTTATGGGGGGGGATACAAAGAGAAGAAACAACTCAAGAACAACCCATGTGTGAAGATCTCCCCCCACCAGTTTTGAGGCGAGCCATTCCCCTCAAAAACCTGACTTAGCTAGGGTAATGAATGTTATAATAATTTTTTCTGTGAAATGTGAATCACATAGACATTGATACCTTTCTTGTACTGATATTATACAGGGTGAAAATTACTATGATTTATATCTATCAACTCCCACCCATCTTCTTGTAGGGAGGGCTACAATCTTCAATATACAGAGAGACATGCTACACAATATACCACTTCCAACATGTCATTTTAAAGTGTTGATTAACATAGCTCATGAGCTGAGTGATGATCAACCTGTTCCTAATAACGATGACGAAATTCATACGATTGAACAAGCTATTGGAACATTCAACGCATGACCATCAACTCTTGTAAAAAAACATGTCAACAAGGAGGTATTCATTTCTAATTTATTTTTCAAGATGAAATTTTAACATTTACTGAAAAAATGTCTAAACTAATGAATGTTATTATAGAATCACAAAGGGAAGGGGGTGAAATGAATGATCGGCTCAAAACTATCTCAAGGATCAAGCAACTGATCGAAACGATCTACTGAGACCACCTTCACCCCACTGTTTCTATATCCACATTTAATATCATTTCAAGCTTATGTGGATACAAAGTTGATAGATGAAAATGCTCACATAGTTGATTTTGAAAAAAATATGTATGGAGGGGAATAATCAGATTTCATTAGTGCTGACAATGTAAATGAAATCCTCAAGTATGAATGGCTAGGCACCTCAGTTGTAAATGTTTACATGAGGTATGTTTTCATGATTTGATTTTACAAAAGTTGATATACTATGATAATTAAGACTAAATAAATTTCATATTTTTCACAGGAAAATATATGAAAAACAATTAAAGGGATTTACCCCTAAAAAAAATTTGGACTCGTTAGTCCTCACATCATCTCTTCAAAATAAGAAATATATTTCGATAAAGAGGGTGAAATAATTTTATCCCTGATCAAATCATTTGAAAACAAAATTACTGATGACAGACTCTTTTTAATACAAAAAATTCAGGGGTAAAACTCTACAATTTAATCATATCAACTATATTTTTATTTCTTTCATTACTTATTCTTTTTTGTGTTTTTAGGCAGCATTGAATGCTTATTAAGGTTAATTTAGATACTCCAAAGATTTATTTTTTGGATTCAATGCATAGATATCCAACAAAATGACCATGCATGATGGAATTTATCAATTTGTAATACACTAGATCCAACATTTTAGAATTAAACATCTAGTTATACAATTTATATTATCTTTTAATGAGGATTCTGTTATGATAGGGCGGTGCATCAATATCGTCTGCTTCATGGAATGAATCCAGGGCCTAAGGAAAAGAACGCTGACAATATCTACAAGTGGAAAAGTATCATGGTATAGATAATAATATTGCACTATCCAAACACATATCAAAACTAATTACTTATTTTTCTTGATGTTTCTACAGTTTTCAAAAAAAACAAACTGAAAGGACTGTGGTTATTATGTTTATAAATTTATGAAATAGATTGTATTTCATCAACAAACTATCATCCCTAAAGAGGTATTTTAAAAAATAATTACTAGTTCATTTAAAATATTTATTAATACTTTGTGAATTAATATTTTTTCAGTACTACCATGACTGTCGCAAAAAATCATATTCACAAGATGATATTGATGTGTTTATAAAATAATGGGCATCAAACTTGATGGAATATTGTACACAAATAGGATGAAGGTGAATTTATACTACTTAGGTTATCCTTATCTGATCATTGATATCTCCCATATTTACACTTATTGAGCATATATGACCATCCTTTCTTATGTTTCATATCATTAGGTTATGAAGAATGGTTTTAGAAATGATTTTTATTTCTATTAAAGAATAACTTAATGATAGACTCTTATGAACTATTTTTTTATGTTTCCCTGTTTCCAAAAGAACTAGACCTAAAATATTATGGCATGGATAATTTATATTCTGTATTTTGGTCATTTATGCCGTTGTTTCTACTGATGTAGTGTGTTGAAAGAATATTGGTTGTGAGTCAATCAGAAATTTAATAAAAAAACAAAGGATTCTTTAATACTATTGGTTAATTGCCGCTTATCATAGAATCTAATTTGAACTTCTGATCTGGCGTGTCCATGATGATCTCATCCCACACCATATCTATGATATCATCATTCACCTTTCAATTTTCCTTCTCTTCATGCACCCATTTACTAGGTAAATGGGAGCAAGAAGAGAAGTAAAAGTGAATGCTGAATGATGATATCAGAGAGATGGTATCGGTTGAGAGTATCATGGGGACTCCAGATCGGAAGTTCAGATCAGATGCTATACTAAGTGGTAGTTAACCAACAGTAGTGAAGTGCACAAAGAATCATTAATTTTGTTATTAGCTTATATTTGGACAAAAGAAACCCTTTGGAAATATGTAAAGGTAATGTTACGATATAATATATCTATTTTAAGAAAAAATTATATAATGAAACATTTATTTGATTTTAATTATTCCTTGCAGGGTTTGTTTATTTTAGAATATTTCTATCTATGTGACATGCCTTTATAGGAAGAGCAATGACACTGTATCTGCTCAATCATAGAGGTAATATTGATGTTTTTATAGTAAAATAATTTTCCATAGAATTAATTCATTTTTTCATATTTATGTTTAATTTATTTCTTTTATATAAGGAATATTAATCTACTAATATGTTATATCAATGTATGAAATGTTTAGGTCATTATAGTTGGTATCAGAGTAACTGACCTATTAAAAATTGAGAAAATGCATTCAGTTGTTTTTATAATTTAGGGATATTATCCATAAGTCATTTGAAATGTGTAGGAATCATCATCACCTCAATACGACACACAATGTGACCAGTATGACTCAAAGTGTCTCATTTTATTTAAAATTGACAATATTTTTAGTAAAAAAACACAACTGATATACTGAAAATTGAGAAAACACATTTCTATTGTTTTGATACTTTATAGAAACGATCTATAAGTCATTTTTGGCCTATAGGAATTGACCGAACCTCAATTCAATGCACAATGTGACTAGTATGACTCAAATTGTCTCTTTTTATTTAAAACTGACATAAATTTTAGAAAAAAACACAAGTGACATAGTAAAAACTGAGAAAATGCATTCATATTGTTTTGATACTTTAGGAAAATGATTCATGGGTCATTTTTGACATGTAAGAATCAACCAAACCTCAATCCGACACACGGTGTGGCTGGTATGGCTAAAAGTGTCTATTATCAGTTTAAAATTGACATTTTAGCTTAAAACGCGTCACTCACTAAACACCAAGAAAACCCACTCCAATTGTCTTCATAATTTTTGATAATGATTCATAAGTTATTTTTGATGTGTATGAAGTAGTCTCATATCAAAACAACGCATGATGGGACCAGTATGACTCAAAATGCGCGTTTCCAGTTTGAAATGACATTTTAGTAAAAAAACACAACTAATATACTGAAAACTGAGCAAACACATTCCGATTGTTTTGATAATTTAGGTAAATGATCCATATGTAATTTGTGACCTATAAAAATCAATTGTAGCTCAATTCAATTCACAATGTGGCTAGTATGACTCAAAGTGTCTCTTTTTATTTAAAATTAACATTAATTAAAAAAAAACATAAGTGACATACTGAAAACCGAGCAAACACATTCAGATTGTTTTGATACTTTAGGAAAACTATCTATGAGTAATTTTTGACATGTAAGAATCAACCAAACCTCAATCTGATGCACAGTGTGACCGGTATGGCTAAAAGTGTCTGTTATCAGTTTAAAATTGCCATTTTAGCTCAAAATGTGTCACTCACTGAAATCCAAGTAAACCCACTCCAATTGTCTTCATAATTTAGGATAATGATTCATAAGTTCTTTTTAATGTGTATGAAGAAGTCTCATATCAAACCAATGCACTATGTAAATGGAATGACTCAAAATACGTGTTTCTAGTCTGAAATGACATTTTAGTAAAAAACACAACTGGCATACTAAAAACTAAGCAAATGAATTCTGATTATTTTGATACTTTAGGGAAACAATCCATAAGTCGTTTTTGACCTAAAGGAATCAACCTCACCTCAATTAAATGCACAATGTGACTGGTATGACTTCAAAGTGTCTCCTTTTATTTAAAATTGACATTAATTTTAGAAAAAAAACAAGTGACATACTGAAAACTGAGAAAACACGTTCAGATTGTTTTTATACTTTAGAAAAACTATCCATGATTCATTTATGATGAGTAAAAATCAACCGAACATCAATCAAATTCATAGTGTGACCGGTATGGCTAAAAGTGTCTGTTATCAGTTTAAAATTTCCATTTTAGCTCAAAATGTGTCACTCACTGAAATATAAGTAAACCCACTCCAATTGTCTTCATAATTTAGGATAATGATTCATAATTTCTTTTTTATGTGTATAAAGAAGTCTCATATCAAACCAATGCACGATGAAATCGGTATGACTCAAAATACATGTTTCCAGTTTGAAATGACATTTAAGTAAAAAAACACAACTAACATACTAAAAAATGAGCAAACACATTCTGAATGTTTTGATACTTTAGGTAAAAGATCCATAAGTCATTTTTGACCTATAGTAATTGACCTCACTTCAATTAAACACACAATGAAACTGGTATGACTCAAAGTGTCTTTTTTATTTAAAATTGACATTAATTTTAGAAAAAAACACAAGTGAGATACTAAAAGCTGAGAAAATACATTTATATTGTTTTGATACTTTATTAAAATTATCCATGAGTCATTTTTGATGTGTACAAATCAGCTGCACCTCAATCTGATGCACAGTGTGACCGGTATGGCTAAAAGTGTCATTTAAATTTGATATTAATTTTAGTAAAAGAAAAAGTGACATACTCAAAACTGAGAAAACCCATTTGGATTGTTTTAATATTTTAAAACAACGATCTATGACTCATTTGTGACGTTTAGGAATAAAACCCACCTCAATATGATGCACAGAGTGACCGGTATAACTCCAAATGTGTCTTTTTTATTAAAAATTGACATTTTATTAATGTATTCTTTCATATTAATGTTTAAATTATTTCATTATTGTATTAATAATATAATATTTGTTTTATTATATATTTGGAATTTTTTTTCTTGAGTTAGGATGCTTTGTTCGGCAACTAATACCATGGATGACAATTTTTGAGAGGGGATCACGGATGCTAAAGGATAAAACATTAATGTTTTAAACTGTTTGTTGGATAATTGTATTATAACCATATAAAAAATTGTTTGAAATGTATATAGAAGTGTGTTTTTTTGTATTCATGATGTCAAGTAAATTTATATATCATTTTTTGTGAAACTCTTATGTGTGATGTTTTGTTCTTCTGTGCTTTGTTCGTGTGCAGGTGTTGTTTTGTGCAGGCGTGCAGGTGATGGGTGTGTTGTTAAATAAACAGAACATCACAGGCAACTAAGAATTTATTAGTGCTCAAAATAGTAATGATAAGGGGGGGGATTTATTATTTCTTTTTTAGCGTGTATAAAGGGTCCCCTTTATCATCTCTTTTTTAGCATTATTAAAGGGGACCCCCTTTATCTTCACTGCGATTAACAGTGCTTTTCTAGCATTGTTAAAAGTGGTTTCTAGAAATTTTAAAATCTTTATTTGTAGTAGTGGCTCTTCCATAACTACCTATTTATCAAGGGTTCCTACATAACTTCTATAGATTTAACATCTTGTCTCAAGATCGGCACTCCACTGGTGGTTGGGAACAATGTTTACAAAAATGAACCAAACTAACACATTTGTGGAGAAGTAATCAAGTAAGATCCTGAGTAATTGATACCTCTGACTTATTACTTCAATTCCAACTACTCAGGATAAAGTTATCATAACAATGATTCCTACTCTCAGTATACATACCCCTTAATCGTCCATCAACAACCACATTCTCTACACTATAATCCTCCTTTAGGTTCCCCTCAGTTATGAGAGATTGATCCACCAGTACAAAAAACTTATTTAACAAAAAGAGGTAAACTTGGGAATTAATATCACATTTAATACCATCCTAAAAACATCTCACTATAGTTATCTCATCTCCTACCAATGCTGGAGAAAAGCATTGAAAATATATAATGTATCTAGTATAGTCCATCACAAACATGTTACCCTGAGTCAACCGCATGAACTCAGCTACTCTTTCCTGCCTCAACATCTCTAGATAGAAGTGCTGCAGGAACTTCTACAAGCAGTCCTTCCATAGAATACCTTCATCCTATCCAGTCTATTCTTGAATGTACCACTAGCGCTTCATATATCCTCATAGCATATAAGTAACCAACTTGACCCTATTCTCAGTCAGAGTCTCCAAATGGTCAAGCATCATCTAGATAGACTCAATAAAAAAATCAACTCCCTCAGGTCCACCCTATCCAGTAAAATTTAGAGGATTATACAATTGGAACTCACACATCAATTCTTACGTACTTCTCTCAACCCACCTTGGGTATCATTCCATGAATTTCATGAAGGGATCAAAGTTCTCTAAAAAATTCTCCCCTATATACTCACTTGGTACTATCAGTACCTCAAGTTCCACTAATGGAGGATCATCCCTAGTCATGTCCTCCTATCACCCCCTAAAAAAGCATCATCATGGAGGAATATCTCTATAATTACAAACATGAACCTTAGGACATAGATTAAAAAATTAACACATTTACATAAGAGGGAAACACAGTAAGGAACAACAAGTCATTCCCCAAAATCACCACATAGTCAAAACTGAGGTGCCAAAACTACCCTTAAACATACTACACTTAGGTCCTGGTTAATAAGGGTAAACACATTCTCATTAATCAAGTTTCTCATTTTAGATACCCAATTAATCACATTTTTCATCATTTTTACCACTTACAATCTTCATATTAGACACCATTTTCAATTACAATATCACAAGTAAGGAAAAACAGTTCAAGTTCAACAACTTACCCAAAAATCATTTTCTTGTGCATGCCTAGAATGATGCATGTATACTCAACTCTCATGGCTTACTGGGATATGAGTCAAATCTCAAAAACTATTTGAAACAATAATCACATCACACCACAATTTCATCACCCAAGGCGAATAATATTCATCTATAACAACAAACAACAATAACAACAATACCACCTTAGATACTTGGGTTTTCCCCTATACATGGGTTTGAAACTACTATGCAAGAGCACATGTACAAGGCCTGATTCTCTCTAATATCCTGTATACCTTTCCCAAGTAGAAATACAAAAGAAAAGAAAATAAAAGAAAAATCCTCTGATACCACTTTATAACATCCCGACCTAGGTTCCACACGTTGGTGCCCTGATCTAATCAGTCACATGATCTCAGGCACACCTCCATATATGCTATAGGATACCAATTAGTGGTGAGGGTCTAATATAAATCATGAGGATACTATAACCTCTTTATCAGAGTAAAACACCAGTTGAAATAGTAAAAAATAACAAAATGAAATATATCTATAAATGAAACAATACCAATATCACATGATAACTAAAACTGGAGATACAATATCAAAACTGAACTACAAGTATGCCATGCCAAAGTACACGCAAAGTGTCAAAATAAAAACCCAAAATTAAAGACACTGACAAATCCCAACTAGGTCTCGAACCACATTTGTTTCCCTTATCCACCCTCCATCCCAAATCATCCATCTAACATAGAGACTTTCCCTTATCCTTTACTGTAAACATGAAATCTATTTGGGTACCAATCAGGCAGCTCGAGAAGGGTGTGAGTACAAATTAGTAGGCCACCACCAACGATGTCTAAAAAAATTTCTTGTCAACAACAGTGTATGAAGTTTTATAAATAAATAAGTATAAGGCATACGTAAAAATTTACCAAATTATCATTTATTCTTTATTTAACCACATAAACCCTTGGGTTCCCGAGGACACCCGATCCTCAATACCTATTTCGACCCATATTGAAGTCTAAATCATTTCACATTATCAATTAAAAATTCATTTAACAAATGACCTTTCAATATCCATTTAATTTCAATTTATAATATGACTAATTGTAACTATAGTCCAATGCCAATCTTTTGGGTGTATAAAACCATGTCTAGTACCCTATGAGTATTTGGAGCATCATTACCCATCTCACACCTCATGGGTATTTAGAGCCTTAGTCCCTATCCCACACTTGTTATCTCATATGAGTATTTGGATCCTCAGTCCCTATCCCACACACGTTTATCACACATATGGGTATTTGGAGCCTCATTCCTTATCCCACACACATTTATCACACATATGGGTATTTGGATCCTCAATCCTTATCCCACACATATTTATCACACATATGGTCATTTGGAGCCTCATTACCTGTCCCACACACATTTATCACACATATGGGTATTTGGAGCCTCAGTCCCTATCCCACACACATTTATCACACATATCATTATTTCACATGTATCTCAATATCACATGATTCACTATATCACATCAATCAAGATTAATCAACATTAATACCCTTATCACAATAAATCCCATTAATTAATCCGACAATTAATTAATCACACTTATTCCATTAATTAATTCTATAATTAATTAATCACATCCAATCCCATTAATTAATTCACCATTTAATTGATAATATCTCTTTCATTAATTAATTAAAAAACTAATTAACCATATAAAGTCTATTAATTAATTAAAAAATTAATTAATGATTTCATAATCTCAACATCTAATTATTAATTCACCAATTAATTATTCAATATTTCTCAATTCAACATTCTGATAATTAACTCAACAATTGATCATCCTCAATTCCACAATTCAATACTCTGATAGTTAATTCATCAATTAATTATTCCAATTACACAATTCCATTATTCAATCAAATCTCTAATTCCTAAATTAATTAATTGACCACATTAATTAATTCAATTTAAGAATTCTAATAGCTAAAAGAACCCTAGAAATTCTACAATCACATAAATGTAATTGATATCGAGACAATGGTATTTGAATAATAGAACACCTAACTTGATTTTTTGATGATCTATCTCCTTATAAAACTCTCCAATTTGAGCGAAGTAATGACGTAGAACTAGATCCTGATCTAAAACCTAAATAAAGATGGAAAAAAATCAAGATCTCTTTAATCTAGATCTAGATCTAGAATCCTATATCTAGATCCACTATACTAGATATATATATATATCCCAAAATGGGAAGAATAACTCACCAAAAATAATAGGAGAAGAATAGGAAATCAATCAGGAAGAAACCACATACCTGACATGGTGCAAATCTACCAATCAGGCTTCAAATCACTAATAAAAGAGGTTGAAGGGCCTTGGAATCCCTAAAGGAGGATATGGAATTTAGATAAATTTATTATGGGCTGAGTTAGGGTATTTAGGGGTATTATATGAGGGTTTGAGATTTTTTTAATTAAATTTGGGGGATTAAAATCTCTTACGCACGGTTTTTGGCTTGGGGTGCATAGTTTCCTCTAATTGTGCACCACTTTTATTGGGGTTCATAGTTACTTATAAGATGGTGCGTGTTTGAAAAATCATGCACTAACTATGCAATTCCCCTCTTTCCAGGGTTACATGGTTTTCTGGGCCAAGGCGCACGATTAGGGAAAACCATGAACCAACCGTGCACTACCCTTTTTCTTCCATTTTTTCTCAAATTTTTACCCAAACACACCCCAAGCTAAAACCCAAATGAAAAGTTCTCAATGCAAGGTAAAATAGTACCTGTAAAAGAGCACAACAAATCTTTAGAAAAGTTTTGGATCTTACAGTCATCCATGATCATCATCCATAGAAATCATTCATGATGGTTCGTAAATAGTTTGTGAATTTCCAAAGCATATATATTAGGAGTGTCAAATTAGGTGCATAGTCAGGCCCATTTTTGTGTACCAAGTAACACTTGAGTCAAGTATGAATTGGATTTTTTAGATTTATTACCAATAGTTACATCTATTCTAGAACCATAAAATTCATTTTTTATTTGATTTTCAAAATTTTCTTTAAGGATGAGAAGTAACCTACATTCTAGTGGGAACAAAAACAAAATAACCCCATTAAAAATTTAAAATTTCAAAACCATCCACAAAAACCAATGAGATCTAGATTTTAGAATCACCCACATCATCATTATGAGACCACTATTTCTATCTCCAGTCATCATAATCTTGAGTACCACTACTTTCATCTCTATCCTTCCCCACGTTGTTATCAAATTCCTACCACCGCACTAAAGACCAAAGATCAGAGATCATCAGATACTACTGGCATCACCGTAAACATATCAAAAAAACCAAAACTAAGCAAGAACACTTTATTGAAAGCACAATTCATCAGCACACCATCATTGAAAAAAAATCAAAACATCACCAAAAACATGGGGAAGAAAACCGAAAAACATAAAACCATCATCAATATCCATGTTAGAAATGATGGAGGCTGCCAAACCACACCTCCCAAAACCTGTTTTTTACCACCACTTCAGCTCCAACCAGGAGGGTAGAAGCAGAGCATGTGGTCAAAGCAGTGGTTGAGTAGTCGTGAGATCCAAATAACAACAATGATGATGAGGATAAAATAGAGAACAAATAAACTTGGAGAAGCAACCCAGCAGCTCCTTGAGATCTCTCAACTTCCAAAACACACAACCCAAAACCTCCTAGAACCAATGCTCCATATCTGACCTAGAGAGGCACAAAGGAGTAGGATGTTAGAGCTACGTAAGGGAGATTTAAGGAATACACAGTGGACAACCAACATTAGATCCCCATTATTTCTTGTAGAAGATGTTGTCCTCGCGAAAGAATAGGAACCAAGGCATCTTTTCCAGAGTGAAAGCAATAAATAGAAGCAAAAGAGAACCCATGTGTAGACAAGCTGCGAAGATAATATGAGTAGAATAAATCAAGGAGAGATGCATCAACTTGAGGGAGATTCATTGCTAAAGGGGGAAAAACCCTATAATAGGGTGTGGGAGACATAAGAGAACCGAAGACCAGGGGGAGAAAGGGAGAACCATATCTGAAGGAGGAGAAACCCTAGAAGAGGGATGCAAGAGTGAAGAGGATAGGGAGAACCAATTATGAAGGAGGAGAAACCCTAAGAGGGTGAGGTAGATTAAGAGCACCAAAGGATGAGGGATAACAGAGCTGTCATGTAATTTTTATTATAGAACCACGTCAACTTATAGTATCGAGAAAGGTATTTATTGCTAGGAAAACCACCATATTTTCTTTACCGTAACCCAGAACATTATCCTATACTTAGTATTATCCTATGGGTTCTCACTAATGTTTTATCATATTAGTTTCCAAAGGTTAACCAAATATTTCCTCTGATACCAACTATAGAGACCCAAACTTATCATACATAAATATTACATCTTTTTAAATGAATATTCAATACATTTCAAAAATACATGTCCATGGACCATATAGGTTTAGTGTCTTTAGAGACTAGATACACTATATTCTTATTTCATAAAATATCTTCAATGTCTCCCACACATATCTTCCTATTTAGTACTCTTTATAAAATTACCCTGCTTAAAAACTTTCTTCATAACCTAGGGAAAGGAAGCATAAGAAAGGGTGAGATTAGATGATCAATATGAGTAAAAATGGAGATATCAATATAACTTGAGCATAATGGTATGAAAACATGAGAATAACATTTGAAAACCATACCTTGAAAAGCATATATCATAAGCATGATACATGAAAAAAATATTGTCATTTTATAAGACATGAATCCTAAAGGAATAAAAGAACATAAGAAATCTTAGTAGTACAACATGGAGTTGTGGAATACATGTAAGCATAGAAAATCATATGTCAAGGCTATCTACTAAGACATTCATAGCATGATAGGCTTAGGATAACCACCTGTGTATCTACTTTGGGCTTGGGATAACCCCCCTTGTACACTATTTTAGGTTTGGTATAACCACCCATGTACCCTCTTTTAGGATTAGGATAACCTCCCACATACCCTCTTTCAGGCTTGGGATAACCTCCTGTGCACCCTTTGAGATCATATAACATTAATCATTACCCAATGCATTGAAGATAGATATAGGTCCCACCCATTACACAATGAAAATCTTATATATGTGTGCCAAAAGACCATAAAATATTCATCATATCAAAACCCATGAAAAAAATTTGTTTCATAAAATATTTCATCGTATCATAACCTGTGGAAAAGAAATTGGATTCATAATCATTTCATCATAACATAACTCATTGAAAATATATGGGTTTCATAATAATTTAATCATAACACAACCTATGGAAAAAATATGGGTTTCATAAACCTCTTTTCATAATAAACGTAAACCATTTAGAGAAATAATAAGAATGGAATGCTTGGATAAATACCACATTAAAGCATAAGTAGCATCAAAGGATGTCAGTTTAGATGGAAAATGATTTTACAATTAAAAATCACTTGGAACATTTCTTGAGGAAAATAGCCTTTCCAATTTGAAAAAAAACTTTTTAAAACATAATTTTTTTTAAAATCCCTTTCTTTGAAAATAACCTTGGAAACTTATAAAGAAATATTTAAAGATCATTTAAAACATTTCTTGAGAAAAATAACATTTTCACATTGAAAAATGAATTTTAAAACATAAAACATTTTTAAAATTGTTTGTTTAAAGTAAACTTGAAAACTTATAAAGGAAGCTTTAAAGATAATTTAAAACATTTATTGAGGAAAGTAACATTTTAAATTTATAAAATGGTTTTTAAAATATAAAACATTTTTAAAACCCTTTATTTAAAAATAACCTTGGAAACTTATAGAGTAATATTTAAAAATCATTTAAAACATTTATTTAGGAAAATATCCTTTATAATTTTAAAAACAATTTTTTTAAAACATAAAACATTTTTAAAATCCTATTATTTTAAAATATACTTTGAAACTTATAAAGTAATATTTAAAAAATTAAGTGGTTATAACGGTGGGAAATGTTTTTCACATTAAAACAAATATTCTTTTCATATTTTTAGTAAAAGCCAAAAAGTACTTGTTTTGAAAATGCCATGAAGATTTATTTTAAAACATTTTGAAAAAATTAAAAAAAAGGGTAAAAATTAATTTAAAAAATCCAAAAGAAACCTTAAAAAAAATTGAAAACATTTTTAGAAAACATGGATATGGAAGAAAAAAGGTTTTCGACCGAATAGATAAATAAATTCAGTTTTCTTTAAAAAAACTTATTTTGGAATCTTGAGTTCATAAAGAGAAAAAAATAAATGAAAAAATGTATTATCAAGGAATAAATATAGGATAATAAAATTCATTAATTTATTGAGAAATAGATTATAATATTTCATCATCAAAAGCATAATTATAAATAATCCTAATAGACAAGGAGATTGTAGCATTAAACCCTTACCACTTTGATACTTTTTGAATCATAATCCCAATTAAAGTATAATATCAAATGAATTTTTAAATATCATTAATATTAGTATATTAATGATATAAAATTTCAAACATTCAGTATATACACCTTATAAAATAAGATAGGTTCATAACATAACATATGTCTCAAAGAAGGCAAATTGAGACAAAAATACCTTACCGCTTTAGTAATATTTTGAATTGTAAACCCTATTAAAGGAAAACATAAAAATAAACTTTAAATATCATTAAAATAATTATATTTATTATATAACATGTAAATGGGGAATTATACACTCTATACAAAAGAAACATGCAATGAATATGACACATGTCTCTCAGAAATAAAAGAGAGACTTGAAATCCATTACCATAATTCTCTAATTCCTTAGAACAGGTTAGAACCTCCTATATAATAAATATAGTTTTATTATAAATATATTAAAGAAACATAATTATACATATAATACCATATATTATTTCCTTATGAACTTTTATTTCTCATTTATTAACAATTCTTTATTAAAATCACGTTTTGGGTAATAACTGCTTTGTTTTCCATGTATGTTTTGATTTGATATTTTTTATCCTTTCAATTTAATCATCGTTATATCACCTCAAAAAATTTAACCATGATATAAATATAATATATATTCATTATATATGTATTTATATTAATCCATAAAATTTAAATATGGAAAATAAAATACACCGTTCATGGAGATGGTAGGCCGTATATACGCATGAACATTGTTTCCATTTTTTAACGGATGGAAAAAAAGAAAGGTAAATAATAATTAAAATTTATAGTATAATTATGATTTAATATATATCACATATATTTATTAAATTAATTCTTATTAGATCCCATGAAAATATTTAGTGAAAAATGAATCACATCGCTTCGCGAGGCGGTAATCCACCGTACACACGAGCGACGTTATCACATCCCCCATGGAATAAAATGTAAGAAGGTATATGTGATATTTTAAATTAATAGGTATGATTATGTTTCAAATATCATATATATTCAATCAATCAATCCTTATTACGATCCAAGTAAAATCGAAATGGAAAAACACATCACATCGGTTCGTGAGGCGGTTGTCCGCCATACACATGAGCGACGTTATTTTTTTCCAATGGGTCAAAAGGTAATAAGGTAGGTGTGATATTATAATTACATAATTAGAATAATATCACATATATATATATATATATTATATAAACATTAAATCCATCATTAAATCCATCCTTGATAGGTGGTGATGGAAAACGAATAATATCGGTTCATGAGGTGGTAGTTTGTCATACACATGATCAACGTTATTGTTTTCCTAAGGGTAAAAAGGTAAGAGGGTATGTGTGATATTATAATTAAATAATTAAAATAATATCATATATATATTATATAAACATTAAATCCATCATTATATCCATCCTTGAGAGGCTGTGATGGAAAACGTATAACATCGGTTTGTGAGGCGGTAGTCCGCCGAACACACGATCGACAATCTCATTTCCCATTTGATGAAAGTGGAGATGGATAATGGTAATTAAATTAAAATAATAAAATCTCAGTATTTGGGAGATACTATTATTATTACATCATCATAGTTGAATAATATTAAAGGATGTGTAATTAGAAATAAAATAAAAATGCAAGTTTAAGAATTTTACCTCTTCTTCAGAGAGCCTCTTTAGGTTTACACCTAAAGACTTCTTATGGGTGATTAATAACCAAAATAAGGCCTATTTGATGTGGGTATAGAATTAATTAATGTATTGTTGTAATTATTGGAAAAATAAAATGGTTTTTGAAGTGTGAAGAGGAGATGAGAGGGGGTTACCTTTTATAAGTTGGGGAGAGAACACACTTCAAACTTTTGAAAAGAATAAAGTGTACCCACATTTATCACATGAAAAAAGGATAAAAAGTTATTATTATAGAAACTTAGAGGTTTTAAGGTCAAAATATTTCCATAAAATGGGTTTTTAACAAGTTTATAGATCATTTTACACCTTATCTTTTTAGTTTAACCCCCGATAAACCCATTTTAACCTTAACTGCTATAATTAAATTTTACTGTTTTTACTATTAATTATGTTAAAAAATTAAGTTGAAATTATTAGATAATATTAATTATTATGATTCCAAATATTTAATCCATTTTTTTTTCCAAATTCCATCCACATAAGTGGAAAATCTTAATTTAAATTAAATCTGCAGACGCGATGAGAAAGCGGGTTTCCAAAGAGAAAATGTTCAAAAGTTTAAAAAGTTTTTGTGTAAAATTCAATATGAAATTGATTATAATGATATAAATTGGATTAATGGGTATATAATTGAACAAATTTTAATTTTAAAACTATTTTAAAACTATTAAAAAGTTTTTAAATCCTTTAATAGAAATGATAATTCTTAATAAAAACCAATACTTTTCACTATTCATTGAAAAATTTAGCTTCTCAAAAAATTATGAAAACTTAAACCTAAGATAATTTTGACATTATGATTTCAAAAATAAATTTTATTTTTAAAAATAAAATTTCCAAAAGTTTCAAAAATTAATTTTAAAAAATAAGTGCGTAATATGTGACAAAATAACTTTTTAGAAAAATATAGTTTTTAAGAATAAAATTGGGTTCATTCATATCTCATGCTTAGAAAACACATAAGATGAATGTTAAAAAATTTTATTTAATATATAATATTTAAATTTAATTAAAATCATTCAAAAAATGTTATTTATTTAATTAATTGAGATCAAACATGTTTGTACGCATAATTTTTTTTTTCAGAAAATGATTTCTTTTTTTTCAAATGGTTTTTATTTTCATTTATAATTAGTTGGTAACCAAATAATTGATTTCATATATAGGTTTCAACCATATATTTTTATAATTAGTTAATTCTATTCATACCCACCATTCCAATGGCTAGTGGATAACAATCATATTAAATAATAATATTTTAATAGTTTTTCATGTTTCTTTTGAACTTGGTGTTGCATGTAACATTAGCTAAAATTAGTGTTGAATGTAACATAAAATAAAATCAATGTTTCATGTAACAAAAGATATTTAAGAAATTTATATGAAAAAAATATTTCATAAAATCTCAAGGTGTTACAGCCATGCTCCTCCTTATCACATTGCCAGCCTTAGGCCGACCCCACCTCCTGTCTCGTCTTGCTGGCTGCAGGTCCTCACGTACCTCAGATTCCATTGGCCATGCACCACTCCCATAGGCCACCCATCTCTCATAGCCAAATACTAACACCACCACACGCTGCTCCCCTAGCCAACCACATGATGAGCTTGGACTCCCTTCCCCACTAACTCTCATTTTGTGGTCTCCTACTATCGGTTGACCCTCGTCCGAGCTGAGTTAGGCCTTTCATGAATTTATCAATCCATTATTGGTCCAATAAAGGTCTGAAACTCATTTTAGGGTTTTTTGGGCCTCTTGGTGTCTAAAAATTTTTATTTAAAATTTTTAAATTTCAAGATTGTTTTTGGGACAGGTTTAAAATTTTCTTAAGGACTGTGAAAATAATATGTTATGAATTAAAATTAGTTATATTATTTTAATTCATTTAAATTCCCCTCGAGTAGAATTTATTGAAAAATTAATTTTATTTCATTTGTATTCTACCTATAGATTGATCTTGAAAAAATATTGACCAATGTATGTCTTGAATTTAATTTATTTAATTATTTATTTCAAACGCATTAGATGCATGTAATAATTAAATTAATTTAGATGGAATGCACATCATTTCCCCCACCTAATATGTATAATGGATTTTTCATCAATTTGTATAATTTTTAATATATTTTGTGCATCATGGGTGTTTATATATTATGTTAACAGTATTATAAGATATGGACCACGTCGAGATGAGACAATATTCCATACGAGACATGGATACATTGGACTGGGGTGTGAGCTATAATACGAGTCATACATGACTTAAGTATTTTACCTCTAGGATCATAGTTGATCCATTGAGTGTAAATAGATCAACCAATGCCAAATTCTCAATATCAGTGCATTGTTTATTTAATATATGAATGGTTTATTATTATTTTTAGATATGAAAGTATATGGAAACACATAAAAAATAAAAAACAATTAATGCATAGATTAAAAAAAATTAACATGTGATGAATATTCTTCTATTTACTATATAATCAGGTTGTGAGTGCGATTACATAGTATGTGCATGTGAGATAGAAAATAATTTCATTCATTGAGAAATAATAAAAATCCTCAAATAAATAATAAGTTGTAACGCCTTCCATCATTTGAATTTGAACAAAACCAGGTGTACGAGGTTCTCGCAAACCCTAATTGAGAGTGTCTCCTATTACTGAGGAGTTCTTATGAAAGATATGGGTTAACTTAACTAAATATGGTAGCAAATAAGTAGTCATAGCTAGCTTGTTTCCACTTTAGAGGCACAAAGTTGAGTAAGTCAAGGTTTTGATTCTTAGAAGCTGGGATTTCACACAACTATTTAAGGAGTTGTAAGTTAATGAAATTGGTCAGTCAAATGCCTACCTTGAAACTCCTCGAGTAGTGGAATAAACATATCTTGGACTATGAGAAGAAGTTTTAGGGATTATTTCCACTAGAATAATCTAGATAATGAGTATTCTGAATCTAGTCAGTAAGGGGCACTAGGGTTTGATAAAATATGGGAGACATATAATGATTTAATTAATCAGTAATTTCTAATCAGTAATCAAGATAAAAGGTACAAATTTTCTTTTGTTTGTTTTTATAGAAAAATGGTAAGTAATAACACAAATATACTATGATTAATTATAGAAAAAGAACATGTCCTCACGAGAATGAGTTTCCAAGAGTAGTATAGGATCCTATGAAAAGTAATACGATACAAGAAATTATATGTGTTGGAGTCCCCACTACCTATTAATCCACCTCAGGAAGAGAGGGTGTGAAAGATTCTTACAAGAGACTCATGTATGATGCATTTTATGTTTATATAATAATACTATCATTAATTTACAATGAATTTTTTATACATCATGAAGACATGGACGATTATTGTAAAACCCAGAGATTTTATGAGATAGATTATTTTTAATTTATTTTATTCCTTATGTTGCATGCTACAAAAATATTATCTTGCACTATATGCAACACTGTATTAGCTTGTAGTATACATAACACTATTCTTGTCTTGTGTTAAACACAATTTCAAGTTCTTTTGATAGAATTCATTTCACGCAACACTGAGTATATATTTTGTTCAATGTATAAATGAACTAAGTTTGTATTATGTTATACAAAACACCAAAGGAATCTTTCACTACACGAAACACTAACTTGGCTTGCATTGCATGCAAGAGCGACCTTCCTCAATATCTTGTGTCGTAAGCAATACCGAGTTTCATTAAACGACGATATATTATTAAAATATTATTATTTAATGGGATATAAACTAGCCATTATGAATAGTATTAACCATATTTTTAATTTTATATAAAATTAGAATTCATCTTACACATTTTCTAGAAAATGATATGAGAACAAAATCAATCTTTTAGATAAAATAAGTATTTTTCAAAAAATGCAGTTTTACCGCCTTTTGATGGAGAACCAATTTTAAATATAGTTTTTGACACTTTTATAAGTTATATTTGACAAAATAAACTTATTATTTGGAAGAGGGACATAAAAATTTACTTTTGTTGAATTTTTGATATTTTTCTGATAAAAGTCAAATTTTAATGAATAGTAAAAAATACTGCATTTTAATTCAAAACTGACTTTTCATCTAATTTATTTATATAGTTAGATTATCTTTTTAATTGGTTTTAAAGTGTAATTAGATTATATTTTCATCATTTAACCCAATTTTGTTCATTGTAAGTAATTTCACTTTTAAATTGGACATAAACACATGTCAATCTTTTGATAGTTATTACTTCTTAAAAACCCGCTTTTTGGTTTTGACAATGGGAATTAATTTTAAATTAATTACTGCAACTTCTGTGTTTTGAATTTTGAAAAATGGATTCCATATTTGGAATCAAAAGGTTCAAATTTTGAAAATAGGTTATTTTTATTTTTAAACATTATGCATAGTAACTTCAGTAATTATTTTACTTACCATGGTTAAAGGGTAAATCTGGTAAATAAGGGTAACAAAATAATATTATAATAATATTAAACTTCCCTAACACATGTTTTAATCCTATTGGATGAGATATTTCTGACCATGGGCATCCTTAGGTCGATTTTGGGACCCCATGGATTCACTTGGATGTAAAAATGACATTTTATAATAATTAATTTAAAGTAAAGATAATTATAACCTAAACATATATCTTTTACTAAATCAATTTTCATATAGGGTTATTTAACTGATCTCTATGTATATAAATAGTCAATATAAATCTAAAAATATTTCTTACATAATGGTATTTTATTTATAATTTTTAGAAATTAGATAAATATACTTATTTATGACACAATTATGATGTAGTGATTACCTCATTTATAAAAGATTTAAATAAATGAATTTATAAATATTAAAATAAATTTAATTTGAAAATTTTGATTCCATCCAAAAAAAATTTGGATGAAATTTACATATTAGGGATGAGTTAATTCCTTTTGTTTGAAAGAATCAGGTTGTTATGAAATTTTTAAAAAGTCAAGTATGAATAGTGTCCAAAATTGAAATAATTCATAACTTAAAACATAAAATAGTTTATTAAATGATATTAAATTGATAAAAATATAATATTTAAAAAAATGGATAATATAAGTCCAAATATGTCATAAATAACTTTTTGTGGGTTGTTTTACATGATATGGTAATTACATTAACCCACAATGTGTAAATAACATGATATCACAGTAAGATTAAAAAGGGTAAAATAAGGGTTAAACAAAAAAGATAAGGATAAAACAATATTCAAAACTTGTCTAAAAATTATTGTATAATGGTTATTATAACCAAAATCATCTTATATTTGAATTAAATAAGTTTTGGACCATTTTAAATTGAAATTTAATTTATAATAAATTAATATTTTAGGACTTTCCTAAAGTTCCCCTCTCCTCTCTTATAAAAGGGAACCTCCTCCCTCTCTTCTTCACTCCATTTTGAGCCTTAAATATCATCCAAACCCTGCACATTTATCTTATAAACTTACCTAGTTACATTATAAAGGTAATTATCTTCTCAAAATACAAACTCTAGTGCCCTAAAAATAAATTTAAAGGAGGCACGTCGAGGAACAGGTAATCTCTTCTACCGATTCTTTCAAATTTCTTTCTTCTTCTACTTCCTATTATTTAGTTGTTTCATTATAAAGTAATAACATAAGTATCAATCATATAATTATATTTTATTATAAATATGAAACAACCCTATTTCACCTTTTATCCATCCTATGAAAAATGAAATCACCGCGCGTGCGTAGGTACGAGTTACCGTCTCCACACTGTGGTGTAATATGTTTTTCACCACCGCCTTACTTGGATGGATATAATGGTGGAAATAATTACTATATACAATTATTATAACATGATACTAATTATTAGATATTATATACCATCCACTTCAATACCATTCAACAATTATGGGAACGATATCGTCGCTCGTCCGTCCGTACGGCTTACCGTCTCCACGACGCGATGAGATTCCTTCTCCACGTTAACCATTCAAGAATGATTATAAAGTATATATAATATATAATAATGAAATATATGAAATAATAATACTACTGGATTTATGTATTTATATATTTCATTTACTTACTTCCATTCAATTTAATAAGGAAATGAAAATAGTGTTCATGCGTACGTACGACCTACCGTCTCCATAAACGGTGTATTCTATTTCTTTTATCTATCTATTATATATATATATATATTTATATTTATATACTGAATATTTATAATATATAAATCATTTTTTACATCTTTTAAGTATTTAAATCATGATATAAGTAATAATATCAAGAATAATAATTCAAAACACGTACGATAAATAAAACGATTATTAACCAAAATGCTACTTTAACATGGAATTGACAAATGAACGGGTAATATAAAGTCATAAGTGAATCATATATGATATAATAAATATTATTATGGTTCTATTAAAAGTTAATAATATGTTTAAACCCACTATACAGGAGTTTCAGACACATACAGAAGAAATCGAACCTAAGGTAAGGGATAATTTTGCAATCTCATTTTTATCCAAGATTGTTTATACGTATGTATTTACTGGGGTTATATTTATCATCCATGTCCATATTTTCTAGATATTTTTTCATACAATTTTTACTATTATTCTATGTATGTTTAATGTAATTTTTTCCCATTATTTTACTTTTACTACATGGTATGGAAGGAATCTTTTTTTTACCATACGAGTAACTTTTTGAATTTTCCAGAAAAAATACGAGGAGAAAGTTTTTGTTTAACTTATACGGCATAAATGAATTTTTACAGTTTCATGATGCCTTATTTTCATGAATATTCCTCTAAACTATTTCAAGTTTATTTTCAACTAAATTATTTTCTTTTAAAATTTCACTGCATTTTAAGTAAAGAAAACAGTTTTGAAGAAGAAATGATATTTTCCTCAAGAACTAAGTTCAAGTGTTTTATCAAAATTATTTTCCATATAAGATGATGATTTTAAATAGGGTTATGTTTCTATCTTTATTATTACTATGATTTTATTGTGTTAATGATGAAATTATCTTTTATATGGATTATGTTATGATGGAATGATATTTAAGAAACCCATTTTATTTCTTGGGTTATGTTATGATGAATGATTTATGTTTTGTGGAACATGTAATAATGATTTCATTATGAGATGGGTGGGACCTATATCTCCCTCCAATGAATTTGGTAAAGATTTATATCTCATGAGATAGACATGGATAGAATGGAAAGTAAATCTAGTTCAGTAATATAGGGTTGGAACGATAAGTAAACCCGATTCAGTAATGGACTTCATCCGCTATGATGGTCTTGGCAGCAATGCCTTGGTTACTATGGAAATTATATTATGTTTTTAATGGTTTTCCACAATTACATGTTTTATACCAATACTATTTTATCATGATTAATTTTTCTTTATGATCTATGCCTTACGAACTTCCAAGATTTATTTCATGACTCGTGATTTTGAAATTTAAACTTTATGTTCATGTTTTTACATTCAAATGTTTATGGTTTGTTTTATGTTCTCTATGTTTACTCTTACTGAGTATTTTAGATCACCCTTTTTATGTTTTCTTTTCCCAAGGATATAAAGAAATTTTTTTAGGTAGGAAAACAAAAGGGGAAGATATTTATGGGAGATTTTTAAGCTCTTTCACCATGATTAGAATATTATGTTTTGAGTTCCAAAGACACTAAACTAATATGGTATTTGGGCTTCTGTTTGTGTCATGTATTAAGTATTCCGAAAAAGAAATTTAAATTCCATGTACGTCAAACTTGAGTCTCTATAGTTGGCATCAGAGCAAAGGTTTAGTTAACTTTGGAAACTAAGATGTGAAAACATTAATGATATCCCTAGATATATTTCTAAGGTATGTCTTGGGATGTACATAAGGTTAAGTATAAGTACAAATTACAATCCTAGAATTATGATAACGATCATAAATAACCTAGGATTAAACCTATGTTTTTAGTGATTTAATGTACTCCCCCTTGATTATGTTGTTTTCCAAGTATTATTTTTATCTCTCACACTATTCTTTTTGGGTTTTAGAAAATGGCTGGAAGAAGGATAATTCATGTTAATGGATAATATGATGGACAATGGAATTATATTCTCCATAAGAAACCAAATGAAGTGGGAGTTGTAAGGAGAAACATCATTATTATTCCTAATCAGAAATCTCATAATATGATCAATAATATAAACTTTGGTAAGTTTCCTAAAGAATATAATAAGAGAAAGATGGAGTTTCATGGTGATCATAGAGGAAATAAAGTTAAATTTTCCTCATGTAAATCACGTGGGAAGTGAAATCAAGGTGAATGTTTCAAAGGAAATGGAAGATTCTTTGGGTGTGGAAAAGAAGGACACAAATATAGTAATTTCAAAGGAAAAGGTTATGTTAACATAATAGACAAGGATAATGGTATTACTAAGACATCAACAATGGTTAAACATTTTAAATGTGGAATGTATAGGCATTATGAAAATTGATGTCCTAAGGGAAAATATCATGAAGAGAATCAGAATGGTTGTATGGGTAGTATTTATGTTAATGATGATGAAAAGACTACAAATGATATATGAGATGAAAGAAGTGTTGAGGAATAAAGCGATGAAGCTCGGTCAATGGTTTATGAAGGTAGTGGAATGATTGCATGTTTATCAAGAGTAATGTTGTATAAGTAATTTAATGGTACTATGGAATACAGAAACATATAAGGATTGTTACACTATTGTTTTTACTTAAGTATTTGAACGTATATGTTTAATGGTATCGGTAACCATGAAATGTTATTCAGATATTTTTGGAAATCACATGATATGCACATAATTAAGGGATAAAGAGATAATGATATGTTTGATAGTATTAATGAGATCATGACTGATATAAGGACAAAGTGATATCATGGTTTGAGTATATAGAATTTTTGGGATTTTGGTATATGGAAAGAGTTAAATTTTGACAGCATTCATGCTTTCACTAAGGTTTTATGGTAATTCATGTTTCAAGAGAACACATGATTAATGTATTCACATGTTTGGAATGTGACAACCAAGAACTACCTTATGAGATATGGGAGACAAGTGTTAAGTAGATTTAGTTCACCTCTTTCTAAAGTTTTATATTTTTAGTTTTTGGAAGGATTGTAATGTTATCTATTTATGGATAGTATAAGTTATTTTATATTTTAAGTTTTTTAGATTAATGTACTATCTCACTATAGGTGGACTTATGATTATTTGTTAACCTGTTCTAACATTTTTGTTGAGACAGATGGAATAACCTATAATTCTATCACATGATCTTCTAAAAATTCATGAATGAAAAATTCAACTTTATTTCTTTAAGGGATGAAGTGTAAATTTTTCAAGGCACGGACAACGGTGAGATTGTACCAAAATCAAGTAAGTACTTATTCTCATAAAAAATTATTAAACTTTAGGAAAAAGATATAGAAAACAAAAAATATTATCCAAGTAACTTCTTATCCGATAAATCAGATGGTCCCTTAAATCATCACAGATTTATGGATTTATGGTAGTTAATTTTCTCCAAACCTTATTATTTATCACCATCCATCAGAACTAAATGGTTATATTTCTCTTCCATATCCATGTTTTCACTTCCTACCTATGTTATTCTATGTAAAAACCCAGTGAATAGTTACATTGAGTAACCATTATATTTCTAACTTTACCTTTTTAAATTAATTTTTAGTATTACTTTTTATTATGTGGGTTTCTATGTAAGAAAATTTCAAGTAGTAAACCATTTATAACCCTGAAAAATTTTGAGGGAGAAATTCATTTTAAGGGGGGTAGAATGTAACACCCTGAGATTTCATGAGATAGATTATTTTTAATTTCTTTGATGTCTTATGTTGTATTCTACACCAAGATTATATTATGTTATATGAAACACCGTATTATCTTGCAGTATACAAAACACTATTCTTGGCTTGTGTTACACGCAATTTCAAGTTCTTTTGATAAAATTAATTTCACGCAATACTGAGTATAGATTTTGTTCAATTTATAAATGAACTAAGTTTGGATAATTTTATAAGAAACACCAAAGGAATATTGAACTACATGAAACACTGACTTATCTTGCGTTGCACGTAAGAGCGACCCTCCTCGATAGCTTGCATCGTACACAATATCTAGTTTCACTAAACAATGATATATTATTAAAATATTATTATTTAATGGGACATAAACTAGATGTTATGAATAGTATTAACCACATTTTTAATTTTATATAACATTAGAACTAATCTTAAACATTTTCTAGAACATGATATGAGAATAAAATCAATTTTTCAGATAAAAGAAGTATTTTTCAAAAAATGCAATTTTACAGCCTTTTAATGGTGCAACCATTTTAAATATAGTTTTTGACACTTTTATAAGTTAAATTCAAATAAATAAACTTATTATTTGGAATTTAGACATAAAAATGTATTTTTTTTTGAATTTTTGGTATTTTCTGATAAAAGTCAAAATTTAATGAATAGTGAGAAATACTGCATTTTAATTCGAAACTGCCTTTTCATCTAATTTATTTATATAGTTAGATTATCTTTTTAATTGGTTTTAAAATGTAATTGGATTATATTTTTATCATTTAACCCAATTTTGGTCATTATAAGTAATTTTTATTTTAAATTGGACATAAACATATGTCAATATTTTGATAGTTATTACTTCTTAACAACCCATTTTTGGTTTTGACAACGAGAATTAATTTTAAATTAATTACTGAAAATTATATATTTTGAATTTAGAAAAATGGATTTTATATTTGGAATCATAAGCTTTAAATTGTGTAAATAGGTACATTTTATTTTTGAACATTATGAATAGTAACTTCAGTAATTATTTTATTTACCATGGTTAAAGGGTAAATCTGGTAAATAAGGGTAAAAAATAATATTATAATAATATTAAACTACCCTAACACATGTCCTAATACTATTTAATGATATATTTCCAACCATGGGAATCCTTGGGTAGATTTTGGGACCCCATGGATTCACTTGGATGTGAAAATGACATTTTATAATAATTAATTTAAAGTAAAGATAATTATAACCTAAACATATATCTTTTACTAAATTGATTTTAATATAGGGTTATATAACTGATATCTAGGTATAAAAATATTAATTAGAATTCTAAAAATATTTCTTACATCATGGTATTTTATTTATAATTTTTATACATTATATAAATATATTTATTTATGACACAATTATGATGTACTGATTACCTCATTTATGAAAGATTCAAATAAATGAATTTATAAATATTAAAATAAATTTAATTTAAACATTTTTATGTCATCCATGAATTTTTTGGATGACATTGACATATTATGGATGCGTTAATTCTTTTTTGTTCAAAGAAATCAGGTTGTTATGAATTTTTAAAAAAGTCAAGTATGAATAGTGTCCAAAATTGACAAAATTCATAACTTAAAACATAAAATAGTTTATTAAATGATATTAAATTATTAAAAATCTAATATTAGTCCAAATGGTTTATATAATTCCAAATATTTCATAAATAACTTTTTTTGGGTCGTTTGACATGATATGGTAATTACATTAACCCAGAATTTGTAAATAACATGATATCACCATAAGATTAAAAAATTTAAAATAAGGGTTAAACTAAAAACATAAGGATAAAAAAATATTCAAAACACATCTAAAAATTATTGGATAATTGGTTTTCAAAAAAATTCATATTATATTTAAATTAAATAAGTTTGGGACTATTTTAAATAAAAATTGAATTTATAATAAATTAATATTTTAGGACTTTCCTAAAGTGCCCCTCTCCTCTCTTATAAAAGGGAACCTTCTCACTCTCTTCTTCACTCCATTTTGAGCCTTCAATCTCAGCCAAACTCTGCCCATTTATCTTCAAAACTTCACTAGTAACATTTTAGAGGTTCTGTTCTTCCCAAAAGACCAACTCTAGTGCCCTAAGAGGAAATTTAAAGGAGGCACGTCGAGGAAGAGGTAATCTCTTCTACCGATTCTTTCAAATTTCTTTCTTCTTCTACTTACTATTCTTTAGTTGTTTCATTATAAAGTAATAAAATAAGTATAACTCATATACTGATATATTATTATAAATATTAAAAAACCTTATTTCACCTTCTATCCATCCTACGAAAAATGAAACCACTGCGTGTGCGTACGTACGGTTTACCGTCTCCACGCTCTGGTGTAATATGTTTTTCACCACCACCTTACTTGGATGGGTATAATGGTGGAAATAATAAATATATATGATTATTATAAAATGATACTAATTATGAGATATTATAAACCATCCAGTTCAATACCATTCAACAATTATGAGAACAATATCATCACTCGTGCGTACGTACGGCTTACCGTCTCCACGACACAATGAGATTCTTTCTCCGCGTTAGCCATTCAAGAATGATTATAAAGTATATATAATAAATAATAATAAAATATATGACATAATAATACTACTGGATTTATATATATATATATGTGTGTGTGTGTGTGTGTGTCATTTACTTACTTTCATTCAATTTAATAAGGAAATGAAAATAGCATCCATACGTACGTACAACCTACCGTATCCATGAACGGTGTATTCCATTTATTTTATCTATCTATTATATATATATATTTATATACTTAATATATATAATATATAAATCATTTTTACATTTTTTAAGTATGTAAATAATTATATAATTAATAACATCAATAATAACAATTCAACAAACGTATGATAAATAAAAAAATTATTACCCAAAACGTTGCTTTAACATGAAACTGACAAATGAACGGGTAATATAAAGTCGTAAGTGAATCATATATGATATCATAAATATTATTATGACTTTTTTATAAGTTAATAATATGTTTAAACCCACTATACAAAAGTTTCAGACACATATGAAAGAAATCAGACCTAAGGTAAGGGATAATTTTGCACTCTCAGTTTTATCCAAGATTGTTTATACGTAAGTATTTACTAGGGTTATATTTAACATCCATGTCCATGTTTTATAGAAAAATTCATAAAATGTTTACTATTCTTATATATATGTTTAATTTTATTTTTACTCATTTTTTACTTTTACTATATGGCATGGAAGGAATCTTTCTTTTGTTTACCATACGAGGTATTTTTTGACTTTTCTGAAAAAAGTACGAGGATAATGTTTTTATTTAACTTATATGACATGAATGGATTTTTACAGTTTCACAATGCCATATTTCCATGAAGCTTACTCTACACTATTTCAAGTTTATTTTTAACTAAATTCTTTTCTTTTAAAATTGCGCTACATTTTGAGAAAAAAAACATTTTTGAAGAAGAAAGGATATTTTCCTCAAGAACTAAGTTCAAGTGTTTTGTCAAAATTATTTTCCATATAAGATTACTCTTTTAAATAGGGTTATTTTTTTATCCCTATTATTACTATTATTTGATTTTGTTAATTATGTAATGATATTTTATATGGATTATGTTATGATGGAATGATATTTAAGAAACCCATTTTATTTCTTAGGTTATGTTATGATGAATGATTTATGTTTTGTGGAACATGTAATAATGATTTAATTATGATATTGTGGGACCTATATCTCCCTCCAATGCATTTGGTAAAGATTTATATCTCATGAGATAGACATGGATAGAATAGAAAGTAAATCTGGTTCAGTAATGCATGGTTGGAACGGAAAGTAAAACTGGTTCAGTAATAGACTTCGTCCACTATGATGGTCTTCGAAGTCATGCTCTGGTTACTATATAAATCATATTATGTGCTAAATATTTTTCCACAATTCCATGTTTTATGCCAATACTATTTTATCATGATTAATTTTTCTTTATTATCTATTCCTTACAAAATTTCAAGATTTATTTCATGAATCGTGATTTTGAAATTTAAACTTTATGTTCATGTTTTTACATTCAAATGTTTATGGTTTTTTTATGTTCTCTATGTTTACTATTATTGAGAATTTGAGATCACCATTTTATGTTTTATTTTACCCATGATATAAAGAAAGGTTTTTAGGTATAATAAGAAAAGGGTAAGATCTTTATGAAAGATGTTGAAGATATTTAACCATGATTAGAAGATTATGTTATGAGTTTCCAAAGACACTAAACTAATACGGTCTTTGGGCATATGTTTGTGTCATGTATTAAGTATTCTGAAAAATAAATGTAATGTCCATATACTTAAAGCTAGGGTCTCTATAGTTATATCATGTTGTATCATATCTGAATAATCTTTAAGGAGAAAGTGAAGCAAGATATGAATGAGGTGATGATTACACTAAATATGTGTAAATTGGAATATAGTTCATGATCTTTCAATACATACATTTATTATATCATTTTCACCCAATTACTCTAGTTTTTTTTAGATTAAAAAATGAACATTATATAGAAAAAGATTCATTGCTTTTAGGTAAGGTTCACCAAGTTTATAAGAACTTACAGAAATAATAATCCTTTGTTCTTATGGTGAACAAGTTAAAAGACAAGGAAGAAAGGCCAATAAAAAGTGTGACTTTAAAGGAACATTCGTAACATCCTTCAAAGAAAAGATGAAATTAATTATATATGAGGTTATTTTTTTCACATGTTGTGAGATAATTATATGGAAAAAAAATGTAATAAATTAAAGTAGAAGCAACCAGAGGCTTCTACTTAGAGTATATTTATCATTGTATGTGATGTTGCTGTCATGCTTATTGGGTATTAAATACAATATTCTTATCACATATTTGTATTTAAATACAAGAAAAAAGAAAGAATAGAAACATTATAATATGTAAGTTGAATTCTCCAAGTGGTTCATAAAGGGTGATTCCTAAGTCAGTGGTGAGAAGTGCGCAATTTCTAATTTCCAAGCTTATAGTTCTAGTTGAAAATTTGTTAAGTATTACCAAAAAATTATCTCATGTTTCCATTGGACACAAGGAGACATTATTACATGAAGTATTGTTTTTTTTTGTATTTTTTAATACTCAATTAATAGTTCATTAATGCTTCAATAATTGGCAACAACTGATGAATATAAAATGTAAGACTCACATATACCCAGTTATGGTAAGATAATTATTTTTATAGTAAAACTAAAAGTAATTTTCAAGGATATACCCATTATGATTTTTAGACTATGTGGATTTAAATTCCTTGGGTATTATTGAAAAATATACTTGTTTGATTTTGGACAAATAAATATTTATAAATAAAGGTAGGCCAAAAAGATTTCAGAATTAGTTTATCTAGATAACATAAACTATTCCAAGGTTAATCTAGTGTTAAATATACTTCATAAAATTCCTTTAATTGTTTTAAGGAATGTAAAAATGAATTAAAGAATATGCATGGTTAGAATATATGAGTTTCTTGGGGCCCGTGTGTCAAAGAATATCTTGACCAAACATTCATCGATCTTAAAATATAGGGTGGATTTATTCCTAAACTCACATTTAATAATACACATTAAAGTTATTATATAAGTAGATAATATAGATATTGAGTCTAACATGAAAATATTGATCATTAAAATTTATCATGGAGTAATTTCTAAACACAAATTTCCTTTACACATAAGATTCGCGATGCAAGTAAAGGGAGAATCAATGTTGAGATTCATGTGAATTGTAGAAACTTACATTATTTTTCGAGACATGCTTCCCAAATAGAGATGTTATCCTATAAAAATATACCAAATATGATGAAAAATGGATATCATGTGAGTTATAGTATGAAATAAATCCATCATTTCAGAATAACATGTGTTTATATACAAAGTTTTTATTAAGGATATAAGCAAACTTGCATCATGAAAAACACAATGTGCATCTAAAGTAATTATCCTAAAGGTTTCTAAGGATGTTATAGAAATATATGAGATAGAAAATTTATAATCAAGTGATAAACTATATTTCCATAAAGGGGTGTACATATCTATTTGAGATAGTGGTAGAAATATTGAATTGGATTTAGTCAATCATAGAGATGAAAAAGTGGTTGGAATAGGAATAAGTTAAACAAGAGCCTATAGATAAGGAATATTCTTGAGACACATACTTTGTAGAAAGGTTGAAATTATATTCATGTTTTTACATCACCTTAGTTGGTGATATATTATTCATTATGAATAATGAATCCTAAAATTAAGCAGTAAATGAAAACAAGCTAATATTGACAAGTTCAATAAAATTCAATGGATTCCATGTGTAAAAATATGTTATTAGTGTTTTGAATGTTTCAAATCTTGATATTGTGGTGGTATTCAATATAAACATTACAAGGATGATACAAGAGTGGCACCAATAAGGATCGATTGGTTATACCAATTCATTATGTCTCAATCCATTAGAATTATACTTTTCATGACTACTTTATATGATCGTTGAATTGGGAATTAGATATCAAGACCACATTTCTTGGAAAGTATCTATACAATACAACCTGAAATATTTGGTGACACCATAGAATGCCAATAAGGACTATAAGTTACTGAAATATAGTTTTGTATTAAAGTAAGCAACAAGATCATGAAATATTTAATGAGAATGAATTTTTTCCACATGTTTACATGAGGTTAGTGGGAGTACCACTGTTTTCCAAGTAAAAATATATTTGATCACATATGGAAAACAATTATTGGTCTTATAGTTAGTTAAAACTAGAAAGAAAGTTACTCTCTAGAGACGGACTTAATGCAACAAACTAAGTTATAGGTAATGATATCTACTGAGTTATATCTAATGGGTTTCTTAGACCAAGTCAATGTAAGTATACTAACATGGTATTGAAAAATACAAGTTGGAATAATTTTAAGGAGAATTGTTCCAATGTCACATAGAATAAATTTATTCAAGAAGGCATGTATGATGCATTATAAGAGATTAATATAGAGAGTTAAATTCCATAAACTTATATAATATATCAATCACATATTCCATTCTATATAATAGTTGTAATATTTCCAACATATACTTTATGTTAGGAAAATTTTGGTTGAATCCAAGACAACTACACAAGAAGTAGTTAGAAATATCCAATTATACTTGATAAAGCACAATGGTTATGTAACTGTGATAAAACACTATTTTGTTGAATATTTTATTGATAATAAATGGAATAATTTTCTCACATTGTACTAAATATATTAAATTATAAAATATTTGGGATTAGATCATTCATTTTCAAATTTGATGAAAAAGTAAGTTTTACCCTTTTAAAATTCATTGTAGTATTTAGAGAATAAATATTGTTATGTATAATATTTTGACTTAAAATTTTGTAACTGTGTTCCTGAATTAATGGGATACAAATTCTATTTAGGACATTGGAGTTGGATCATGCATTTGAGGGGAGTAAATGGGCCATGAAGACAAAGATGTACAGAACCATACAGATTGGACATCACTTCACCATATGGGCCGTATTTTCTTCATCCAGGATTGGATTGGGACCAAATTTTGAGGAAATCTCGGGGAAATGATTATGCACAACTCATCCTTCTAGAAGTCTGGAAAATCTACGCGTTTTGGAGGTCAAATATGCGGTTCAATTGGGATTAAAATATTTGTCCTATTTTTCATTTCACACTTAAAAAAGTTACATAACCCTAGCCCTCACAAACTCTATTTAAAAATATATTTCAATCTTTGGGAAGGAAGGTCGAGGATTTGGGAAGGTGTGTCCGAAAGGGTGTCTCTTGGGAGACCCTCACAACTCTTGGAAGAAGTAAGTCTTTGTGAAAACCTCTTTTCCAAAAAGGCTATCCTCTCCCACCTCCTCTTTGTATTTTTTTTCTTTCATATTTGTATCTTGAATTTTTCATCAATTAATCTTCTGTGTTATTCACTTTTATTCTTATTTTAATCTTTCTAATTGGGTTGGAATCAAGAGTGGAGACGAGATTGGGTTCTACCCTTTCAATTCTTTGCTCATGCAAAACGTCTCCACGATGACCACAACACCCATTGAAGAGTAGTTTTTTTAGTGATTGATCTATCTTCTACCCTATTAATTTAATTATTTTGAATCATTGAGATACTGTAATTAAATTAATTTGATCCATGAATTGTGTTTTTAAATTATAAGAAACTAATTAAGCAATTGAACAATTAACACAAAAACACGCGAGGTCGAGACTTTGTGTAAACTGTGAGAGCACGATCTTAATCGGTAATACAAGACCACATGAGATTAATTTGTAGAGTTAAAACATAATCCCTAAACACAATTCATCCTCATTTTTAGAATGTATATGTTCTCTAATTAACCACTGACCATAATCTATCCTTAGAACAACAATCAAAGCAAGGTATTGCGATTGCGTGTTCCGAAGCTAGCCTAGGGTTTAAGTAATTTCATCTTTGTGGTTAAGTTAACTCTCGTAGGGTTTGAGGGTTAACAAATTAGGGGATCATAATTAAGTGGATATTTATTTAAATGATAATTATTAATAAGTAAATGAAGAGGTAGAGTTATATCAATTATGACTTTTAAAATATTTTCTAAAAAAAACATCTTCTTGTTGTGCTTCGTTAATCAACTTACATTTCAAAATTAAAAACAAAAAAAATACAATCTTCTTCCAGAAAATTTATTCTTAATTTATAAACTATAAAAAAACCCCCATCATTTCAATTAGTGTTTTAATTCTATTCTATTTTATTTTTATAATACCTTTAAGAAGTTTTTTTAATTTACTTCCTCCTTTGAGAAACGACCTTGTTCAGCCACTCTGCCGCACCTAAGTACCCCAAAAACCACTAACCATTTGAGCGTACCCACAATAGTGCTCTTTAAAATTGGTTCCATTTCCGTTGAGACAAGTAATTATATCAACTAGTTAGAGTTATTTATTTTATTTTACATTTTATTCTCTACCTCTCTTCTTTCTTCCATCTTTACCCAATCTGATTTTTTTTCTTCTTTTATTTTCTTCTACTTCTTTTTGGACCATCAAATAAAAATTCTTATTTTTATTTTACTATGGTCCACTTTCCTACTTTTAATTTTTATTTTATTTATAACATGAACTAATCCTGAATATCTCTTAGATCTTGACCCTGAGATTGAACGCAGTCTTAGGGCTCGAATCAGACATTCTCAATCTACGGGAAGTTTCAACATTAAAATAGTTGGAGAGTTACTCCAATATCAGAACATTGAAATTGGAAGAAATTCAAGTTAAACCATAAAATAAGAACTAATATCTAACAATAATGGAAATGAACTTAATAGAACCATTCGAGAATTGGTTGCACCCAATATTAATTATCAGCCAAATTGCATTGCATATCCAAATCTCGAATCGAAATTTGAACTGAAATCTGGATTAATTAACCTAATTCCAAAATTCCATGGCCTCTCAGGTGAGGATACCAATAAACACCTTAAAGAATTTAATGTGGTTTGCTCAACCTTGAAACCAAGAAATGTATATGAAGACCAAATCAAACTAAGAGCATTCCCATTCTCACTTGATGGACTTACGAAAGACTGGATGTATTATTTACAACCTAAAGATGTAACTTGTTGGAATGATTTGAAACGTCTTTTCTTGTAGAGATTTTTTCCAGAATCAAGGACCACTTCCATTCATAAAGAGATATCTGGGATCAAGCAAGCACAAGGGGAGTCAATGTATGAGTACTAAGAACGATTCAAAAAGTTGTGTGAAAGCTGCCTGCATCACCAAATCAGTGAGAAACTCCTCATCCAATACTTCTATGAAGGACTAGAACCTATGGAGAGGATAATGGTGGATGCCGCGGCTGGAGGAGCATTAGTGGACAAGACACCAATAGTTTCACGTGTGTTGATCGACAAAAATGGCCCAAAACTCCCAACAATTTGGCGATCAAGGTACACCACATGTCAGGGGAGTACATCAGGTAAGTTCATCTTCTCTTGAGAGTAATTTAATTGATACCAAGTTAGATGAATTGACAACTATGGTGAGGTAGATTGCTTTGGCACAAAATACATCCTAACCCCCTCTTTCAAGGCCTTGTGTAATTTGCACTGAGACAAGCCACCCAACTGACTGTTGCCCATAACTACAAGAAACAAAAGATTGTGCAGCAGTGTTTCCTAGGTGACGTTATCAGTAACAACAACCATATCCCCAAAATAATCTTGATTCCTTTTCACCAACATAAAACCAAGGGTGGAAGGATCAATCAGACATGAGGTATGGCTCTGGACAATAACAAAGACCACCCTTTCAATAAAAACTTCTATCAGCCTCTGCCTTACCAACAGGGATTCCAAAAACCCCAAAGAAGATTTAAATCCCAAACATCAACAAGCCAACAACAAGGGAATCCCCCACCAAAGGTAGATTATAATACTGATGATATTTTGAAACAAATTGTTCTTAATCAACAAAATGAGCTGAAGAGTCAAGGTTCGGAGCTGAGGGAGTTGAAGACAAAATTATCCAGATTGCCACTGCCCTCCATGAACTGGTAAGTAAGAACTCTGAAAATATACCTTCCCAACCTACTCCAAATCCCATGGGGAATTTCAGTGTCATCACATTGAGAAGTGGTAAGCAAATGAACGATACATCTGTACCTAACATTCCACCGGGATTCACCTCAACTCCAAAAAATCCCAATTCCACGTCAACTGATGAGCAAACCAAGGAGAAATATAAAGGTAAGAAAAAGATTAATGATGTTCCTCCTAAACCCCTTCCTTTTCCAAACAGGGTTGTTCAAACCAAGAAGATGGCTGAATAAGCAATGCAAAAGGAGGTTTTGGACACATTCAAGCATGTGGAGATCAACATTCCTCTACTTGAATCTATTAATCAAATTCCAAGTTATACAAAATTCTTAAAAGAACTTTGTACCAATCTAAGAGGGATTAAGGGAAATGAGAGGATCAATCTTGGAAGGAATGTGTCATCACCCATTACACCAACTCTAGCAATGCCAACAAAGTTCAAGGATCCATGGACATTCACCATCCCATTCACCATAGAAGAGTTTCCCTTTTCTGATGCACTTTGTGATTTGAGAGATTCCATAAATGTGATTCCTCACTCTGTATTCTCTTCTTTTTAGGTTGGTGAGCTAAAGACGATAAGAGTAGTGGTTCAATTTTCAAATAGAGCTACAACATCTCTAGCGGGAGTCCTTGAGGATGTACTTGTTCAGGTAAGAGACATGATCTTCCCAACAGATTTCTACGTGCTTAACATGGAGGATGATCATGTAAGTTCTCATGCTCCCATTATATTAGGTAGACCCTTCCTCAAAACAGCAAAAACTATCATAAATTTCAATTAAGGGTACATTTCCATGGAATTTGGGGATGAAGTTGTGATATTTAATGTTATGGATTCCATGAAGTACCCCTCAGAGGATCATTCTGCATTTGTTATCTCCCATTTTGAACCACCAAGTAAAAACCCCATGGAAATTGATTGTTCTATGCTTAGGGAGATTATGAGTATTGGTTCTAGTTTGATTTCTAAGAGTACTTCCACACCTATTTCTAATGCATAAGACTCTCTAAGATTTGATTTTGAAATGGAATCATATTCTGATTTTGATCATGTGAACTCTAATTATGACATGGCTGTTGAGTATGCTAATGGATTTGATGCTTTATTCTCTGATTGTGAGGATTTATATTCTGATACTAATTCTCTTTGTGCACATATTTCAGTTCCTTCTATGTCTCCATCCATACACCACCCCCTACACTGGAACTCAAGCCATTGCCACCAAATCTCAAATACTCATACTTGTTAAGTGGTGACAAATTACCTGTTATCATTGCTAAAAATATCCCTTTTGAACATGAAAAAAACTTTTGAATCTTTTGAGGGAGAACATCAGGGCAATTGGGTGGACCTTGGATGACATATCAGGTATTATCCCCTCCATTTTCATGCATAGGATTCTTTTGGAGGATGGGGATAAACCGGTGAGGTAACCACAAAGGATACTCAATCCAACCCTTTTGGAGGTTGAAAAATTGGTCAAGGAAGGTATAATCTATCCCATTTCATATTCTCAGTGGGTAAGTCCTATTCAGGTTGTGCCTAAGAAAATTGGTGTTACTGTTGTTAAAAACGAGAAAGATGAGATAGTTCCAATGAGGATGAAAAAAAGTTTGCGTGTATGTATTGATTATAGGAAACTAAATCAATATACTTGCAAGGACCATTTTTCCCTCCCATTTATTGATCAGATGCTTGAGAGAATTTCTGGGAAAACACATTATTGTTTCTTGGATGGATTTTCTGGATATTTTCAGGTTCCTATTGCTCCATAGGATCAGGAGAAGACAACATTCACATGTCCTTTCAGTACATTTTCCTACTGAAGGATGCCATTTGGACTTTGCAATTCCCCAGGTACCTTCCAGAGATGCATGGTGAGTATTTTTTCTGATTTTATTGAGACCTACATGGAGGTATTCATGGATGATTTTACAGTGTATGGGTCTTAATTTTATGAATTTCTAAGTAGTTTCAGAAAGGTTTTGAATCGTTGTATTGAGAAAAATCTGGTTCTGAACTTTGAAAAGTGTCATTTCATGGTAGAGCATGGCATTGTCTTAGGGCATGTAGTGTCAGAACATGGGATAGAGGTTGATAGATCTAAGATAGAAATTATTTCATCCTTACCCTATCCTTCATGTGTGCGTGATGTTATATATTTCCTAGGGAATGTAGGATTTTATCGGTGCTTCATCAAAGATTTTAGTAAGATTGCTCTTCCTATGTCACAGTTACTTCAAAAGGATTCTGATTTTGTGTTAAATGATTATTGCAGGAATTCCTTTGATGAGATAAAGAAATTTCTGACCACTCCACCTATCATACAGCCCCCATGGTGGGAGATTCCTTTTGAGATTATGTGTGATGCCTCCAACTTCGTGGTTGGAGCTGTCTTATCTCATAGGGTGGAGGGACATTCACATGTGATTTCCTATGAATCGAGGACACTGGATTCAACCCAATCAAACTACACAACCACAGAAAAGGAGTTTCTTACTGTTATATTCACTTTAGATAAATTCCATTCATATTTATTGGGCTCTAAAGTAGTTGTTTTTTCTGACCATGCAGCTCTGTGGTACCTCTTGAAGAAGCCAGACACAAAGCCCAGGCTAATCCGATGGATGATCCTTCTTAAAGAATTTTACATTGAGATAAAGGACAAAAGGGGTTGGAAATCTTAGTGACGGACCACATGAGTAGGCTTAATCACACACTAGAGGATGACACCTTGGACCAGGTACCACTTCGGGACACATTCCCTGATGAGAATCTTGATTCCATCTCAGGTACGCATCCTTGGTATGCAGATTTAGTTAACTACCATGTTTCCTCTGAAATATCTAAAAATTTAAAGAAACATCATGTCCAAAAGTTAAATAGTGAGTCTAGATTTTATATGTGTGATGATCCCTACTTATGGCACATGTGTAGTGATCAAGTTATTAGGTGGTGTGCTCCTGATCATGAGTTGGAGTCTGTTTTACATTTTTGTCATACACTTTCTTGTAGTGGACACTTTAGACCCCAACGGATAGCTAGGAAAGTTTTGGAATATGAATTATATTTTCCTAGCTTATTCCATGATTCCCATGTGTTTTGTAATTCATGTTCTCATTGCCAACACACTAGGAACATTTCTAGGAGACATGAGATGCCCCAACAACCCATACTATTCTGTGATATTTTTTATGTATGGGGCATTGATTTTATGGGTCCTTTTCTTAGTTCATTTGTATTTTTATATATTTTGGTTTCTTTTGATTATGTGAGTAAATGGGTGGAGTCTAAGGCCACCAGGACTGATGATTCTCATGTTGTTGTGGACTTTGTCAAAGCGCAAATTTTTTGCAGGTTTGGAGTACCGAAGGCCATCATCAATGACCAAGGGACACACTTCTGCAATAGGAATTTGGCTTCCCTCCTTTGAAATTATGGGGTGACACACAAAACATCAACACCATATCACCCCCAAACAAATGGCCAAGCTGAGGTTTCAAATCGTGAGTTGAAACAAATTTTAGAGAAAACTGTGCAGCCAAATAGGAAGGATTAGAGAAAGTGCTAGGATGATGCATTGTGGGATTATAGGACAGTATACAAGACACTCATTGGTATGTACCCATTTTAGATTGTTTTTGGGAAAGTGTGTCATCTCCCCGTGGAAGTTGAGCATCGAGATTATTGGGCTATAAAGAAATGCAACATGGATTTGGCCCAAGATGGAATCAAAAGGAAGCTAAAAATTCAAGAGCTTGAAGAGAATAGATTGTCTTCATATGAGAACTCAAAGCCCTACAAGGAAAAATCAAAAGCAACTCATGATAGAATGATCCAACAAAAGGAGTTTCATGTTGGAGAGAAAGTCCTTCTCTACGGTTCACGACTGAAGCTAATGCCTGGTAAGTTGTGTTCCAGGTGGTTAGGTCCTTATGTTGTGACTAATTTTCTTCCTTATGGTGCAGTGGAGATCATACAAGAGGACACAAGAAGGATATTTACAGTCAATGGGCAATGTTTTAAGAGATACATTGAGGGAATTCCTACTGATGTAGTGGATTTTATCACACTGCATGACCCCATCATCACTTGAGCACATCAGACTGTTCCTAACCCTTTAACTTTTTTATTCTTTTTCCTATTTAAAATTATACATTTCATGTGCATATATCATCTCATGGGTTCACATTGAGGACAATGCAAAATTTTAAGTGTGGGGGAGGGAACCTTTTAGTTTAATAATTTCAATTGTTTTCCTGTTAAAAAACAAACAAAAAAATTGTGTATTTTTCAAATTTTGTGTGTTTATTTTTCAATTTTATGTGTGTTTTTGAAACTTTTGAGCTAAAATGATTCTCATCACCATTTTGAAATCCATATCAATAAGTGAAACACTTTATACCTTGAAACTAAACTTAAATGAATGCTGGAAATAACTTTGTTTCAAGTTCAAATCTTTAGTAATTTCATGAAAAGTACTCTGAATTTTGAATCCCATGCCACATATCATTGTCTTTATATTTAAAATCAATTTACTGTGAGGCTTCTGAACCATTATTTTCATATTATTTACATTCACCTAACTTTTTGAGAGAACCAAACCATGCTTGATTTAACCAGAATTTGATTTATTCCTGTTAAAACTTGAGGGTTTGAGGTACTTATGTTTAAATTATTGAGGAATTTGTTTGGTATTAAAGACCCTATTTCAAATAATCATTTTTTATAATGGCCTATATTGAACATTTAATCCTTTTAGCCCTTATAATCCATGCACAGCCTGTTACGTTATCCACATTACAAGCCAATTTTCCCTATCCAACAAACTCTTGAAGTGAAATTGCATAATCTAGTTGAGCTTAAGTGTGGGGGAAACTGTCTTGTGTTGTGCTACCACATTTTGTGATAATCTGGGTGAAAAATTAAATTCTGAAGAGATGTGTTTTCTGCTGAAGAAAAACATTATATTGAAAGCAGAGCCTTTTCTGTAGCTTTCATGATAAGTGAAGCTATGCCTTTTCTGGAGCTTCTAATAGAGGTAGAAAGATGTTCCTATATAAAGATTTAAAGAAAATCATGTTTGAGAAGATTGAATTTTTTTTTTGTTGAATGATGAATGGTGTAAAATATCCATGACTTTTCATGATGATGGAGCTGAATTGATGCTATGTCAATTGAGGAGGAGACCATATTTATGTGAAATTTTTATTAATGCAATTTTTCTTCAAAAAGAGTCAAGCCCTCCTCATTCAGCCTCAGAATTTTTCACATATAAATCCTACCAACCAAAAGACACAAGACAACCCTGAAAATTCCTCATGATAAACATATTTCCTTGACTCGCATTGGGTGGTGATGAAGGAATTTATCGAGCCTATTGTGACCCTTGTATGAGTTTGGATGAGAAAGACATTGCAATTTTTTTTTACATTTGTGTGATAAGAGAGAATTCAATCGAGGTAAGTGTTTTGTGTATGGGAGGATAAATGAAGTGGAAATATACTGAATGATATAAATGGATAAATTGAAATAAGTTTTTTTATGAGGCATGATATCTTTTGATTCTTGGTGTGGAATTTATGGATCTCAATGATATGTGTTTTAAAATTGTTTTGATTTAAAATTGATCTTTGCTTAATATGAGGTTTTTCCCAGGAGTGCAAAAGGGTAAGTGTGGGGGATTTGATAAAACACTATTTTTTTGAATATTTTATTGATAATAAATGACATAATTTCCTCACATTGTTCTAAATATGTTCAATTATGAAATATTTGGTATTAGATCATTCATTTGCAAATTTGATGAAAAATCCAGTTTTACCCTTTTAATATAAACTGTAGTATTTCAAAAATAAATATTGTTCTGTATAATATTTTGACTTAAAATTTTTTAACTGTGTTCCTGACTTAATGGGATACAAATTTTATTTAGGACATGGGATCTGGATCGTGCATTTTAGGGGAGTAAATATGTTATGAATACAAAGATGGACAGAACCATCTAGATTGGACATCACTTCACCATATGGGCCATATCTTCTTCATCTGACCTTGTATTGGGCCCAAATTTTTAGGGAAGCTCGGAGACATGATTATTCACAACCCATAATTCTAGAAGGTTGGCCAATTCACATGTTTTGGAGGTCAACTATGCGGTTCAAGTGGGATTAAAATATTTGTCTGAGTTTTCATTTCACACTTAAAAAAGTTATGTAACCCTATCCCTCACAAACTATATTTAAAGGATGTTTTCACTCTTTGGGAAGGCTGTTCATGGATTTGGGAATGTGTTTCCGAAAGGGTTTCTATTTTGATCCCCTCACAACTCTTGGAAGAAGTAAGGCTTTGTGAAAACCTCTCTTCCAAAAAGGATCTCCTCTCCCACCTTCTCTTTGTATTTCTTTTCTTTCATGTTTGTATCTTGAATTTTTATTCAATTAATCTTTTGTGTTATTCCCTTTTCTTATTATTTTAATATTCCTAATTGGGTTTTAATCAAGATTGGCGATGAAATTGGGTTCTACCTTTTGAATTCTTTGCTCATGCAAAACATTTCCACGATGATCGCACCACCCATGGAAGAGTAGTTTTTTAGTGATTGATCTATCTTCTACCCTCTTCATTTAATTATTTCAAATCATTAAGCTACTGTAATTAAATTAATATGATCCATGAATTGTTTTTTTAAATTATAATAAACTAAGAAATCAATTTAACAATTAACACAAAAACACATGAGGTTGAGATTTTGTGTAAATTGTGAGAGCACGATCTTAATCGGTAATACAAGACCACATGGGATTAATTTGTAGAGTTCAAACATAATCCCTAAACACAATTCATCCTCATTTACAGAATGGATATTTTCTCTAATTAACCACTGACCATAATCTAGCCTTAGAACAACAATCAAAGCAGGGTGTTGTGATTGCATGTTCCGAAGCTAGCCTAGGGTTTAAGTAATTTCATCTTTTTGGTTAAGTTAACTCTCATAGGGTTCGAGGGTTAAAAAATTAGGGGATCATAATTAAGTGGATATTTATTTAAATGATAATGATTAATAATTAAATTAAGAGGTATAGTTAGATCAATTACGCCTTTTAAAATATTTTCTAAAAAAACATCTTCTCGTTGTGCTTCGTTAATCAACTTCATTTCAAAATTAAAACAAAAAAATACAATCTTCTTCCAGCAAACATCTTCTAGATTTATAAACTATAAAAAACACTCATCCTTTCAAGTAGTGTTTTAATTATATTATATTTTATTTTTATAATACCTTTAAGAAGTTGTTTTAATTTACTTCCTCCTTTGAGAAACAACCTTGGTCAGCCACTCTGCTGCACCTAAGTACCCCAAAAACCACTAATCATTTGAGGGCGCCCACGACAACGCTCTTTCAACCTGGTACTTGGATAGAAAGAGACACTAGTTTTTAAGGGGACACAAAATATTCATTATTTAAATAAATATGATCTAATATCATAGTAAGGCTAAGGTAATGGGTATGAGAAGATCATTTATGCCAGTGGTACCCATATCTACAAATATTGAGTGCGTTGTGGCTTCTAATACATTTAAATAAGCAATATAAAATAAAAAAATGATTTGTTCTATTTCTTATAATCACAAATAATGAGTAAAGTTTTATCATAATATAAATTATGAAAATTCAACTATCAGTACTATCCTAGATGTCATGTTTTGACAGTATAAAAAAGGAATATACTTTAAGATATCATCTCTTAAGGAGTCTTACTCAAAGTGGTGAAGTCATAGATAATATAATAGCCACGTAGCAGAGATGTGGAAGTCCCAATGACTAAAGAAATAACTCCGAAAAAATAACTATATTATCATGTGAGAGATAACAAGGTTAGTTATAAAGTTGTATAACACCCCAAGCTTCCATAGTACGCTTCCCTTTGAATAATACAGTAGCATGTGTTGTACGCAACTTCGAGTTCTAACACACACCACAACCAATCAAACTAGCCGTTATGAATAGTAATACCCACTTTTTAAAATTTTACAAATTTTATCTTTAAAAATGGACATCATTTTTGGATTCATAATATCGAAATTATCCTAGGGTAAATTTTTGGTATTTTTTAGAAAACATTCAAATTTTCATGAATAGTGAAAAATATTAAACATTAATTAAAAACAACATTTTTAATCCAAATAATTTATAGTGGTAAATTATACTATTGAGAGGTTTTAAAGTATAATTAGAATATATTTTTACCATTTAATCCAATATTGGTAATTGGATGTAATTTCACATTTAAACTAGACATAAACAAATGTCAATCTTTTGATAGTTATTATTTCTTAAAAAAAACGCTCTTTGTTTTGACAACGGAAATTAATTTTAAATTAATTTCTGCCACTTCTATATTTTGAATTTAGAAAAATGGATTCCATATTTAGAATCAGGAGGTCCAAATTGTGTAAATAGGTAACTTTTATTTTTAGAGATTTTGAATAATTACTTCGGTAAATATTTTATTTACCATGGTTAAAGAGTAAATCCGGTAAATAAGGGTAAAAAAATAATATTATAATAATATTAAATTACCATAAAACATTTCTTAACCCTATTGGTTGATACATGTCCGACCATGGTCATATTTGGGTTGATTTTGGGACCCCATGGAGCCACTTGTAAATGATAATGACACTTTATATTAATTAAGTTAAAGTAAATACAAAAATGACATAAGCATATATATTTTAGAAAAACAATTTTTACATAGGGTTATATATGTTATATTTTAAACTATAAATATTCATTAGAAATATAAAACTATTTCATAAATAATGGTATTTTATTTATAATTTTTAGTCATTGAATAATTAAATTTATTAATGACACAATAATGATGCAGTATTTTCCTTATTAATGAAATAATCAAATAATTGGTATTAAAAATGTTAAAATAAATATAATTTGAAAGTTTTGATGAAATCCACGAATTTTATAGGTTAATATGACATGTTATAATTACTTAAATGATTTTTTTGAATTAATAAAGTTTTTAAGACTAACAAAAAACAATTATTAAATAGTGGAAAAATTGACATAAATGAGTTTTTAAAACAAATTTTATATTATTAATTGATATTATATTTCTAAAAAACTAAGGTTCGGCCAAAGGACTTATATAATGATATTTGTATTATTAAGGGACCACTTAGGGGTCTCTTGGAAGTATATAGTAAGTTTATTAACTATATAATATAAAAAAACAAAGAGACATGGTAAATGTCAAACTATTTAACTAAGAGTTAAATCAAAAAGATAAAGTTAATATAGTGACCCAAACCTGTCTAAAATCTATTGGTTGAGTGGTTTCGACCTATCTCCACATTAACCTTTAAATAATCTACTTTTTAGTCATTAGAAACCAAATATGAATTTATTATAAAATAATATTTCTAGCTTTTCCTAAGGTGCCCCTCACCCCTCTTATAAAAGGGCGCTCCCCCTACTCACTAATTCACACCTTCAAAGCCTTTTGCATTGGAAAAAACCTGACCAAATATCCTCTCAACTTCCATCACTTCATCCTATAGGCCCTAATTTGTTCATAAATCAAACTTAATGTGCCGTTTTGATCAAATCAAAAGGAAGAACCCGAAGAAGAGGTAATAATTTCACCACCCTCTTTCAAGTTCTTTTCTTCTTCCACTTCTTCTTTTTTGTTATTTCCATTCTAAAATAATAACTCCAGTATAATCTATATACTGTGAAGTTATTATGAATATGGTACATCCATCTTCATTATTATATCCATCCTTTTAATGACATGTCACCATACGTGCGTACGTACGGATTACCGTCTCCACGTTGTGGTGTAATTGTTATTCAATAATTTATTATTTGGATGGGTATAATAAAGATGTGTAATTCATGTAAAAAATAAATATAACATGATAATTATTATTTATATATGATATACCATCCAATTATATATTATTTTAATATCAAAAGAGTGATATTGTCACTCGTGCGTACGTACGGATTACCCTCTCCATGAACGCGATGAGATTCATTCCCCATCATATCCATTCAAGATTAAATTTCATTTGATGATTAAAAATAATTTTTATAGACATGATATAATTCTGGATATGAATAATATACATCCCATCTGTAACAAATATGTCTCACACAACAAAGAATATAAAGGAAAATGAATCCGTTAACACCCGAAACGACAATAATACTAAGATATTATTAACAAATAAAGGTTAAAAGATCATATATGATATCATATTAATGTATATAATTCTTTTATAATTCAATAACAACTATTTCAATATTATACAGGAGGTTAAACTACCCTCATCCAAGTAAAAAGTACAAAGTAAGGGGTTTCTTATCTCAGTTTTAATTCCGTGAGATTTCCATTGTTCACCACTTATTTATTGCATGTGGTATGTGTACTTCCCATGATTGTATTAATTGTGTAATATAATTAAATTTATTTATATTTACATCATCATTGTATTATCCATCTTTCATGGGACATATGTTTCATAAGTTACCAAATTGGTAAGGGAATTACAAATTTCAATTTCCACTCATTCGGCTTTACGCATACTTCATTGATTATTTTACTCCAAGATTATGTGTGGAATCACTATTCATTTGATTATGTCATAATTACCACTCCCCTTTCTGTGGATATACATTTGATACACATAATCACTCCATTGATAAATTCTTAAGTCATCAATATGAACTTGATAAGAGTAATTTTACCTCAATCTCCATTTGTTGAGTTAAACATCCAATTCATTGGTGTTGTTTTTACAAGAATATGTGTGAATTTATTCTGATTGATTTACCCTGAATATCCAATCATATTGAGTGTATTTATATTTTTCACACATAATTATGTCATCGATTTATCCTTAACCTAAGGAAACGGTCTTTATAAACGATTTCATCTCAATTACATTCCATTGAGACTTCTTTGTTGTTATACACCAAATCACTTTTATATGATGTATATAATTTACTTTGACATAGTATATCATGAATCCCTTTATTCTTATGATATTAAAAAGTTTTGATTACCTCAATTATTTTTATTCAAGTGTATCTCTTTTTGTTAGAAACTCTAACTAAAATATCATCTTTAAATGTTTTAATGATTCATTATTCTAAATATTTCTCATTAATGTCCATGTTTTAAAAAATGGTTTTAAGGATTTATTTATATGGACATTAATGTTTTCAAATTAAAATTCCTTTTAAAAGTTTCAAATTGGTATGAGACACTTTGATTCAAAAATTTATTTTAAACAGATTCTTGATAAATAGTGATACTTTTGAATGTTTTCAATAAAAAGGGGGATGCTTCTCTCAAATAGTTTTGAAGATTATTTTCATCTATGTCAATATCCTTCATTAATCTCAATTGAGGTTAATATGTTACAATAAAATCTTCCATATTTTATTGAATGAGTTGTGTTTGACTGTGGCTGTGCTATTTTTATACCATTCATGGTTTGTGGATAAAGTATTGACATTTCGTATGCTATTTTTAATATGAATGTTTATGTTATGTTTCAAAATTTTATATGAGGAATGCATTGGACTTACTAAGTGACATGTGGAGCCTGCTATAGCTCCTCGATACATCGGTAGGTCTCATGAGACAAACTAGTGTCTTGGCACAAGGCCTTGACAAAATCTTTTTTGTAGTCTTGGCACAAGGCCTTGATATGTGGTTATGATAGTCTGCCATTATGCATTCCATCATTATAAAAGTCGTTATTGATATTTCATGTGATCATTATACTAGTATAATATCCATGTGAATAAGTAAATGGCATTATTTAATTTCATTTTTTCAATATTATGATGAAGTTCAAGTTTAAAAGGCTTTTGTTTTAGTTATACATTGCCTTAAATGTTTATGCTTATTTATGTAATATTCTGCTATAATGTTATCCTTACTGAGCATCTGAGCTCACCTCTTTCTATGTTTTATTCTTCCCAGGATGCAAAGAAGTATATTATGACTGACCTCCAAGGATATTCTATGGGATCTCAGTATTGTCTAGGGAAACAATGTTGTTGTATTTTTCATTTTATGATGTAATGTAAACATTATGAATGTATCTAGTACTTCCAAGGCTACTAAACTAATCGTTCTTTCGAGACTTGATCTTTTATGATCATGTCAATGATACGTAATAATGCACTGACTCTGGTCTTCTGGAGTCAGGGTGTTACAGTTGGTATCAGAGGGAGGTTTAGTACAAACCTTGGAAGCTAGATTTAGATAAACTCTAATTAGAGCACATAGAACTAAGATGGAATTTAAGGATTAGTATAGAAGAAATTCCTAGAATTTTGGTATTGTAGAGATTTTGTGAGTTTTCCGAGCAATACATCCCTGTCTGGATATGATCAGGTAGAGGCAGCTCTGGCACAGATGTACCTAGGGGTAAAACCCGAAAACACCTCTTTGAGCTAGACTCCAACGGGGACTGGTGCATGACAACAGGCCTTGCTGCACTCTTGGTTACGACACTCCCGGAGGATATTCTTAGGATAATTTACATTTTCTTAACAAACTGATTTGAAGTATTTTAATATAAGATGAGAATAAATGGCCTTGGTTAATCCTAAGGTGTTTCAAATTGAAAATATGGTGTCATGATATTCTATAAATGATTTTATGAATTTTGTTACTCATACAATGATTTCTGGTTTTAGTCAATGGCCGGATTCCAAGGAATTCATAGTAACTTTGATCATGATGTACAAGATGGGAACGGTGGTGCAAGTGAGCAAAAAAATGGAATACTGATAGGCGTAAAAGATATCGTGTTCATTCCAAATAAGTATTCCAAAAATATGATCAACAACATATATATTACCAACTCCTAGACTCAACAAAGAAGATAAAGGTGATGAATGATAAGAGCTCCAGCAGTGGAGACCATGGAGAAAAGAATCCTAAATTTCCATCATGCAAGAAATGTGGAAGGAGACACCCAGTAAAGTGTCTCAATGGAACAAAGAAATGATTTACATGTGGGAAAGGACATAAAGTGAATAATTGCCGAGGAAAAATAAAGAGTACTATGGAAGAAAATAAAAATGGTCCCTAGAATCCATTTACAGTCATTTGCCGTAAATGTAGGGGACATGGACATTACCCGAGTGAATGCCCTATCCTATAAGATATTTTCTTGGTCAAAGAAGAAGCTATGTGGAAATAAATAGTTGGAGAGATTTCTAAAAGTACTAGTACTCCTTGTTGATGGGATTACTTTGGAATATTTTTCTCTTGTATTTGTAACCCTGTAGTTTGTCATGTGAAAATGATATTTGAGGAAGACTTATCTTTTCTCTTATGGATATAGTTATAAATAACCATTTGGTTTTATATAATCATTGGGTTTGAGGAAATTACAAGTTATTATATTTTGGGATGAAAATTCAAGGTATGAGATAACATTTGTGGTTAAATTATGTTATGGTTATTTTGAGGAATTTATCTCATTTTGGTAATGTTATAAAATATATTTTTCGAAAAAGGACAACACACAGACTGTGTGAAAACCTGTTGCATCGGACAAAGCTGTGGGAATCGAACCCACAACCAAAGTGAGATTGGTATTTATCACCTACCACTGGACTACGTGAAGTTCCTGGTTAGTGTGACTAATTATTTTTAGTTAAATGATTTTATTTATCAATAATAATTTGATTTGGGATTTTATGTCTTATCAAATGAATACCCCTAGTATAGGAAAATGATTTGGTGATTAAGTGATAAATGTTATTTTGGAAGATGTTCGCTTTGTTGGGAACACTATATGCCCAAGGAAAATAGAATACTATGGGATTTCATTTGAGGAGTAATGGTGGATTTTTATCTATGTTTTATTGTGGATTTATAGTGATTTGGGTTATTTATGGAAATTATTAACCAATAATAGAGAATATGTGATTAGGATAATTACTTTTAAGTATGTGACTTTAAGAGTATTTTATGTCATTTGGAGATACAATTTAACGTGGAAGACTACATAACCAAATTCTTCTAAGTTTTGGGTTTCAATATTAGTTTGGATTATATTGAAGGATTTTAAGGACAATTGTTTATTGAATGGTATTTAATTAACTTTGGGATATTGTTGTTTTAGTTTTAGAAATTAAGATTAGTGTTTCTTTCTCTAATGGAATATCCTTTTAGGGGATCATCAGATCTTATACTAACCATTTTGGTTTTGATTAATCTCTAAAGACAAGGTAAATATATAGTTTATCCTTCGTGGATCATGTGATCCTATAGAAGTTTATTCTATCTCTTCTAGTGCGACCATGTCTTCTTAAATACTCATCGTTTAAAAAAATGAGTTAGTGGTATAAATTTATTAAAGAATGAAAATCTACTTAAAAAGTAATTATATCTCTTTATGTTCTTAGTGAATCTCATAAATTAATTCCTCATCATTATGTAATGTAACTTAAAACAAAAAAAATGTTGTCTGTTTACTTTTCCTATTGGGAGACTAATGATCATTTGTCCCATCACAAGTTTGTGGTTTTCTTGTGGTTAACTTTCTCCTGATCAAGTTTTCTGTCCCTCTTCATCAGAACTTGACACTTATTTTATCATCCATATCCATGTTTTCTTACATGGAATCCTAGTATAGGTTATCTGGGGTGACCTTTGTACTTCTCTTTCTTTCTTTTAAAGTGATAGTTTTATAGACACTTTTTCCGATGTGGGACTTTCCATTATATTCCCAAGCCCAATTTTAAAAAAAAATTCGAGGACAAAATTATTTGATGGAGGGGATAATGTAACACCACAATCTTCTACAGTACGCTTCCCTTTGAATAATACAGTAGCGTTTATTGTACGCAACTTCGAGTTCTAACACACACCACAACCAATCAAACTAGCCGTTATGAATAGTAATAACAACTTTTTGAAATTTTAAAAATTTTATCTTTCAAAATGGACATCATTTTTGGATTCGGAATATTGAAATTATCCCAGGGTGAATTTTTGGTATTTTTTAGAAAACATTCAAATTTTGATGAATAGTGAAAAATACTAAACATTAATTAAAAACAACTTTTTTAATCCAAATAATTTATAGTGATAAATTATACTATTGATAGGTTTTAAAGTATAATTAGAATATATTTTTACCATTTAATCCAATATTGGTAATTTTATGTAATTTCACATTTAAACTAGACATAAACAAATGTTAATCTTTTGATAGTTATTATTTCTTAAAAAATACGCTCTTTGTTTTAACAACGGGAATTAATTTTAAATTAATTTCTGCCACTTCTATTTTTTGAATTTAAAAAAATGGATTCCATATTTACAATCAGGAGGTCCAAATTGTTTAAATAGGTAACTTTTATTTTTAGACATTTTGAATAATTACATCGGTAAATATTTTATTTATCATGGTTAAAGGGTAAATCCGGTAAATAAGGGTAAAAAAATAATATTATAATAATATTAAATTACCCTAAAACGTGTTATAACCCTATTTGTTGATACATGTCCGACCATGGGAATCTTTGGGTCGATTTTGGGACCTCATGGAGCCACTTGTAAGTGATAATGATACTTTATATTAATTAAGTTAAAGTAAATACAAAAATGACATAAGCATATATCTTTTAGAAAAACAATTTTTTCATAGGGTTATATATGTTATATTTTAGACTATAAATATTAATTAGAAATATAAAAATATTTCCTACATAATGGTATTTTATTTAAAAAAATTAGTCATTGAATAATTAAATTTATTAACGACGCAATAATGATGCAATATTTTCCTTATTAATGAAATAATCAAATAATTGGTATTAAAAATGTTAAAATAAATATAATTTGAAAGTTTTGATGACATAAATGAATTTTATAGGTTAATATGACATGTTATAATTTATTAAATGATTTTTTTGAATTAATAAATTTTTTAAGACTTTAACAAAATTCAATTATTAAATAGTGTCAAAATTGACATAAATGAGTTTTTAAAACAGATATTATATTATTAATTGATATTCAATTCCTATAAATCTAAGGTTCGGCCAAAGAACTTGTATAATGATAGGTTTATAATTAATGGACCACTTTGGGGTCTCTTTGAAGTATATAGTATGTTTATTAATTATATAATATAAAAATACAAAGAGACATGGTAAATGTCAAACTATTTAACTAAGAGTTAAATCAAAAAGATAAAGTTAATATAGTGACCCAAACCTGTCTAAAATCTATTGGTTGAGTGGTTTTAGACCTATCACCACCTTAACCTTTAAATAATCCACTTTGGAGCCATTATAAACCGAATATGAACTTTTTATAAAATAATATTTCTAGCTTTTCCTAAGGTGCCCCTCACCCCTCTTATAAAAGGGCACTCCCCCTAATCACAAATTCACACCTTCAATATAAGTCCCCAGCCTTAATCCTTACTTAATATTGAATTAAATGAGTAATTCACATTGAGGATCTTTTCAGGTTTAGAGTTTTAGAGAATTAGGACATAACTATTACATCTCAAAAGATTACAAAGTAGTCGCTTCTACTAAATTTCCATAAAATAAAAACTCTTAAAATGAAACATGTCTAGTTCCATGTCTTATATAGCGTGACATTCCCTTGATCCCATCCTTGACCTTATTCCACTTTAAGTCCTGTGAAAAACATTTCAAAAAAACTTGGGGTGAGCATAAAAAGCTCAGCAAGGGATACACAAAGAATAAAAACTGTTACTTTTTCAAACATCAAGTAAACCATGTATACTCTATCAAAGTACTACCTTCACCTTCATGAAGTAGTAAAAACTCTTCACTGAATAAAGTATCATTACTTACCTTTTTGTAACCAAAGAATTACCATAAAACCCATATAAAGAACACATAGCATATATAAAGGTAACTTGGGACGTAAACATACTTAAGTGGAATAACCATGTGGTCGACTTCCACACATATCAATTAATGGAATAGTCATACGGCCAATTTCCATACATACTTAATGGAATAGCCATATGGCCGACTTCCATACCCAATGCATTGGAGGTTATAACGTAACCACCCGTCCTGGTATTCACGGCACCACCCGTCATATGGTTTATAACGTAACCACCAGTTAAAATTTCCAAGTACCAATATAAAATCATAAAACATAAAACCAATATAAAGGAATGATAACATTTCCACATCACAATATATCATAATAGAATCCTTTATCAAAACCATTTTCAAAACCATTTAAAATATTTAATAAAGATATTTTTGAATCAAAGTGTCCCATACCACCTTGAAGCTTAAAATTTTAAACCATTAATATCCATATAAATAAATCCTTAAAACCATTTTGAAAACATGGATATTAATAAGAACAAATAATTAAAACATTTAAAATGACATTTTGGTTAAAGGGGTTTTACCAAAATTAGAGACACTTGAATACAATAATTGAGGAATAACATTTAGTCATAACTTTATAATATCATGAGAATAAATGGATTCATGATATAATACTCCAAAGGACAGTATATACACCAAATAAGAGTGAATTGGTGCATAACAACAATGAACCCTCAATAGAAATGTCAAATGTGATTAAATCCCTTATAAAGAAGGTATCCTTAAATTAAGGAAAAATCAATCTCAAAAATATGTGTGACAAATATAAATACACCCAATATAAGTGGATATTAAGTGTAAAAAAATAAAAGGTCATTCACACATATTCAATGGATGACATATTCAATGACTACATGTTGAACCCAAAGAAATCAAAATTGGGTTAAAAAGTTCCCTTGACAGCCTAACGGCATCACATCAAAATGAGTTGATGAGAGATAAAAAGTGTATCTCATCAATTGGACATAAAATTTACATCAATAAGGATATATGAGAAAATATCCCAACATAACAATATGTAAATTAAAAGACCCAACAAAAGAAGTCTTTTAAAAAAAGAGGAGGGTGAAAGGTTCCCTTACTGACTTGGGTATCTTTCAAAACATACACCCCATGAAAGAAGGACAATAGATCATTGATGTAAATACTCATAAACGAAATTATATTACACAAAGAGTAGAATAATTGGAAGTACATACACCACTCAATGGAATTTGTGGCAAATGTAGCATAATTCTCATGGGAATAAAAGTGAGATGAAAAATCCCTTACAAAAACTCGGCAGCCTAACGGCGCCACATAAAACTTCCGAATATGGATTGATGAGATCAAATAGGGTATCTAATCACATTACAATAAAATGTACATCAAGAGTAATATAAAAGAACATCCCCCAACATTACAAAGAGGAGCCTAAAATAAGTGACATAAAGGAGAGTACTTAAAAAGAAAGAGAGAGGTTAGATCTCTTACGAAAGTTCGGCAGCCTAACGGCGCCACTCAAAACTTCCAAAATGGATTGATGAGAGAGAATAGGGTCTCTAATCACATGAACATAAAAATTACAGTAGGAGAAATATAAAATAACATCCCAATCATAAGAAAGATGAGCTTAAAAGAAATGACATAAAAGAGTGTACTTAAAAAGAAAGAGAGTTGTAGGATCCCTTACCTCGGGTCCGACTTGACTCGATCGTTCTTTAATCTCCTGAATAATAAACTTGAGTTAATTTATACTTCCTTAAGAACCTTTTTCAAGTTCATTATTCCTTTTATATCACTTATTACCATGTCATAAACATTATGTAATCATTTAAGTTAATAATATTTGTTTTGTCGATATTTGGTTCTTAAGTCGAAAGTGGACTTCTTACAATTACATGTTGTTCGTGTGGCCAAATGTTTATTATATCCAGAATTGTATTCATGATGTAGATATCATATATTTCATATATATCCAGTACATTCATGTATTTATAACATTACATAATCATTTAGAGGTAAGAAATGAAATGCACCGTTCATGGAGACGGTAAGTCGTACGTACGCATGAACGCTACTTTCATTTCTATTTCGTATTTTATAGAATGGAATAATAATGATATAAAGGTATATTATAATTACAGTATAATATCATATATAATATCATATTTCCATCCTTTATACATCCCACATATGGTATTTAACGAATCAAATCACTTTGAGGGGTCGGTAGTCCGCACTTCCTTAAATGAAGATATCGTGTTTACCCATAATGGAAACCATAAAGGTATGCCCAAAATGAAAAAAAACAGAATATTAAGGAAAACATAAACATATTATATATCATATATAAAAATATTGACATCATAATGGCCACCTTTGAAGGTGTTAAATTAGTATTGAACAATCATCGTTTCGGGATGCAGAATTTCGCCATCCACAGAAACCGTATGTTCTTTAACCATTTGATGTAGTTGTGTGAGAGTGTAGCTCGAATAAATCTTATAAAAACATAATAGTATATTGAAGATACTGGTTTTGTTACAAAAGAAGTAAATAAAAAGAATTTAGAGGGTTGGATAAGCAAAATAAAACAAATGAACAAGAGAGAATGAATTACCTTTAAAAGTGTAACTCCTTTTGATTTGAGCCTAAAGGCTTCCTTTGAAAGGATTATTCACAAAGGGAATCCTCTAGGATGAGGAGAGGGATGTTTAGAGAGTAAATGGGCAGGGGTTGGCCGAGCCAAAGTCTTTAGGAGTGTGTGAAATGAGGTAGAGGTGGGGGCCTTTATAAGAGGAGAGGAGGGGCACTTTTGGAAAGTAAAGAAATATTACTTTATTTGAAAATGTTTTTCGGTTTTAAAAGGTCCCACATTGATATAATTCGTGGATAAGGTGATAAGGGTTCGAAATCCACTCATCCAATTGGTTTTGTACATGTGTAGTTCATAGATTTTACATTATCTTTCCATTTTATTTAAATCGTCAAATAATGATGTCATCGCTGCATCATTATTATGTCATAAATAATTTAATTTATTTAAAGTCTAAAAATTATAAAAAAAATAATATGATGTATGAAATCTTTATATCTTTCCAATTAATATTTATAATCAAAAATCTGATCTTTATAGCCCCATATAAAAATTGTTTTTGTAAAACATATTATGTTTGTGTCATTTTTACTTTTACATTAAATAAAAAGTTATTTATGTCATTTCCCAAACAAAGTGTCTCCATGGGGTCCCCAAGTTGACCCATGGTTTGTCTTGGTCGGCCATGACACAACCAATGAGGGTAGGACATGTTTCAAGCTCATCTTATTTTATTAAAGCATTATTTTTACCTTAAACTACACTAATTACCACTAATCGCGATTAATGAAAAAAAGTTACTATTCACCAAAAAATTATTTTCATCCCATTGAACCACATTTTACATACTAATGACAACCATGTATGTCGGATTTTCAAAATCCAATACACATTAGTGGTAATCTTTCATTTAACTGAAAAATCAGTTTGCTTGATTACCACTTAGTGGTTTCACTATTCATCAAAAATTGGAGTTCTTCAGAAAAATACCAAAACTTCACCCTAAGCTATATTTGATGTTCCGAATTCAAAAATTAAGTCTATTTTACAAAATTCAAAACATATAAGTCACATTAATTAATTTAATAATTAATTCCCGCTATCAGAGCAAATAGCGTGTTTTTATGAAACAATAAGTATCAAAAGATTGACACTAGTTTAAGTCCGATTTCAAAGTGAAATTAATTCCAACGACCACTATTGGATTTAATGGTAAAAATATTTTCTAATTTCACTTTAAAACCAATTCAAAATATAATCTAATAATATAAATAAATTATATTAAAAAGATGTTTTGAATTAAAATACAACATTTTACACTATTCATTAAAAAAATGAACTTTATCAGAAAGGTACCAAAAATTTACACAAAGTAAATTTTGATGTCCCGATTCTAAAGAAGAGTTATATTTGGTCCAATAGAATTTATAAGAGTGAACAAAACTATATTTAATGAAATTTCTTCATTAAAAGGCGATAAGTGAACCTTTAGTGAAAACTAGGGCATATACGCCTAAAATTGAATTCTTTCCGTATTTTAAGCCTTTAGCTTTTATTGGATAAATGTAAAAACATATATAATCATATTTTAGTTATTTCTATCCATTCACGCCAATACAATGGCTACATGTTAACTACCATTTAAAATAATATTATTTTATTATTAGAGTGCAACGTAAGATTCCCAAGAAACTCGTTGTTGCGTGTTGGGTACGCCATCGAGCATAGCGTCCCCTTTAAAGTCATATTAATATTTAATTCACAAGTATGGATAAATATGAAAATGTAATATTCTTTATTTACCTGGGGTGTTACATCCTTCCCCCCTTTTGGGAATTGCGTCCTCGCAATTTTAAAATTGCGCTTGGAAACATCCTTGAAAGTCCCACATCGGAACAAGAGTCAGTAAAACAATCACTTTAAAATAAAGAAAGATAAGTACAAAGGTCACCCGAGTTAACCCATACTAGGATTCCAAGTATGAAAACATGGACATGGAGGAGAAAACATAGGGTCATGTTCTGATGGAGAGTGATAGAAAACATGTTTAGGAGAAAGTTAACAATAAGAAAATCACAAACTTGTGATGGGTTAAACGGTGTTGGGTTCCCTAGTAGGAAAAGTTAATAGACAACATTTTTGTTTTAAGTTACTTTTTATTGAGGAATTTATTCATAAGGAAACATAATCACTTATCATGTTGACTTTCAACTTTTACTAGATTCCTTAATCAAACTCATATTTTTTTCAAAAGACGAGTATTTAGGGAGACTTGCTCGCATTAAGAGTACTATAATCAACTTCTAGAGAATCACCTAATCCACAAAAGATAACTATATACATCCCATGTCTTTAGGCTTTAACCAAAACCAAAACCAAAAAGGTTAGTACAAGGTCAGATAATCCAGAAAAGGATAACCCATTAAAAAGAAAATCTATTTTTAATCTCCAAAATTTGTCCAACAAAACCCAAAGTTCAACGAGGACCATTCTATAATCAACTTGTCCATAAAATTCTTCAAAGTAAACCAATATAAGATTGAAACCCAAATATTTGAAGGATTTAGTCGCATAGTCTTCCAAAATAAATCATAACATTTATCTCCAAACAATATCAGTTGCTCCTAAAGTCTCGTTTTGAAAAGTAATTAAACTAATCACATATCCTCCATGATAGGTTAATCATTTTCATAAATAACCCAAAATCAACTTACTCTTAATTCATAAAATCATATAACTAAAAAGAATCAGTCAAAATAACCAGGGACTTCACGTAGTCTAGTGGTAGGCGATAAATACCAGTCGCACTTAGGTTGTGGGTTCGATTCTCGTAGCTTTGTCCGACGCGACGGGTTGTCACACGGTCTGCGTGTTGTCCTTTTTACAAAACTATATAATCCTTAAAACATTACCCAAAATGAGATAAAATCTTCAAGAATAATCATAACATATTTTAACCTCAAGTTTATCTCATTCCTTTCATTTTCCATCATATCATAGAGTAACCCATAATTACCTAAAAATTAAGGATCATATAAACCCTAATGGTTACCTTAATAATTATTACCTGAATTTCCACATCGAGTTGGACATCTCATGCATGATGCATTAGGGAACTCACCAAGTTTTAAGTGGTTGATCATGACTCCTTGATAGTTGGTTTGGAATAACTATGAGATTCCTCATTGAATCCCCCATCTCATCCAGTATCTTAATCAGAGATCCACCATAGTTTCCTTCAAACCCATTGTCACTTTGGTGCCTGCTAGATCCAGCCATTTACTAAAACCAAAAAGGTCAGTGTGTGTATATAAAAAAAACCATCATGTACTAATGAGGAAGGTAAACACTAAGATACACTTACTCATTCACTTTATCTAAAACTAGGACTCTTTCTAAAATCCTAACCAATATGGTAATGTCACGTATGCTTAGAGGATACCCTAACCTCTAAAGTTATCTAAACCGACCTTTGATACCAACTATAAGGCCCCAGCCTTAATCCTTACTTAATATTGAATTAAATGAGTAATTCACATTGAGGATCTTTTCAGGTTTAGAGTTTTAGAGAATTAGGACATAACTATTACATCTCAAAAGATTACAAAGTAGTCGCTTCTAGTAAATTTCCATAAAATAAAAACTCTTAAAATGAAACATGTCTAGTTCCATGTCTTATATAGCATGACATTCCCTTGATCCCATCCTTGACCTTATTCCACTTTAAGTCCTGTGAAAAACATTTCAAAAAAACTTGGGGTGAGCATAAAAAGCTCAGTAAGGGATACACAAAGAATAAAAACTGTTACTTTTTCAAACATCAAGTAAACCATGTATACTCTATCAAAGTAATACCTTCACCTTCATGAAGTAGTAAAAACTCTTCACCGAATAAAGTATCATTACTTAACTTTTTGTAACCAAAGAATTACCATAAAACCCATATAAAGAACACATAGCATATATAAAGGTAACTTGGGACGTAAACATACTTAAGTGGAATAACCATGTGGTCGACTTCCACACATATCACTTAATGGAATAGCTATACGGCCAATTTCCATACATACTTAATGGAATAGCCATACGGCCGACTTCCATACCCAATGCATTGGAGGTTATAACGTAACCACCCATCCTGGTATTCACGGCACCACCCGTCATATGGTTTATAACGTAACCACCCGTTAAAATGTCCAAGTACCAATATAAAATCATAAAACATAAAACCAATATAAAGGAATGATAACATTTCCACATCACAATATATCATAATAGAATCCTTTATCAAAACCATTTTCAAAACCATTTAAAACATTTAATAAAGAGATTTTTGAATCAAAGTGTCCCATACCACCTTGAAGCTTAAAATTTTAAACCATTAATATCCATATAAATAAATCCTTAAAACCATTTTGAAAACATGGATATTAATAAGAACAAATAATTAAAACATTTAAAATGACATTTTGGTTAAAGGGGTTTTACCAAAATTAGAGACACTTGAATACAATAATTGAGGAATAACATTTAGTCATAACTTTATAATATCATGAGAATAAATGGATTCATGATATAATACTCTAAAGGACAGTATATACACCAAATAAGAGTGAATTGGTGCATAACAACAATGAACCCTCAATAGAAATGTCAAATGTGATTAAATCCCTTATAAAGAAGGTATCCTTAAATTAAGGACAAATCAATCTCAAAAATATGTGTGACAAATATAAATACACCCAATATAAGTGGATATTAAGTGTAAAACAATAAAAGGTCATTCACACATATTCAATGGATGACATATTCAATGACTACATATTGAACCCAAAGAAATCGAAATTGGGTTAAAAAGTTCCCTTGACAGCCTAACGGCATCACATCAAAATGAGTTGATGAGAGATAAAAAGTGTATCTCATCACTTGGACATAAAATTTACATCAATAAGGATATATGAGAAAATATCCCAACATAACAATATGTAAATTAAAAGACCCAACAAAAGAAGTCTTTTAAAAAAAGAGGAGGGTGAAAGGTTCCCTTACTGACTTGGGTATCTTTCAAAACATACACCCCATGAAAGAAGGACAATAGATCATTGATGTAAATAATCATAAACGAAATTATATTACACAAAGAGTAGAATAATTCGAAGTACATACACCACTCAATGGAATTTGTGGCAAATGTAGCATAATTCTCATGGGAATAAAAGTGAGATGAAAAATCCCTTACAAAAACTCGGCAGCCTAACGGCGCCACATAAAACGTCCAAATATGGATTGATGAGATCAAATAGGGTATCTCATCACATTAAAATAAAATGTACAGCAAGTGTAATATAAAAGAACATCCCCCAACATTACAAAGAGGAGCCTAAAAGAAGTGACATAAAGGAGAGTACTTAAAAAGAAAGAGAGAGGTTAGATCTCTTACGAAAGTTCGGCAGCCTAACGGCGCCACTCATAACTTCCAAAATGGATTGATGAGAGAGAATAGGGTCTCTCATCACATGAACATAAAAATTACAGTAGGAGAAATATAAAATAACATCCCAATCATAAGAAAGATGAGCTTAAAATAAATGACATAAAAGAGTGTACTTAAAAAGAAAGAGAGTTGTAGGATCCCTTACCTCGGGTCCGACTTGACTCGATCGTTCTTTAATCTCCTGAATAATAAACTTGAGTTAATTTATACTTCCTTAAGAACCTTTTTCAAGTTCATTATTCCTTTTATATCACTTATTACCATGTCATAAACATTATGTAATCATTTAAGTTAATAATATTTGTTTTGCCGATATTTGGTTCTTAAGTCGAAAGTGGACTTCTTACAATTACATGTTGTTCGTGTGGCCAAATGTTTATTATATCCAGAATTGTATTCATGATTTAGATATAATATATGTCATATATATCCAGTAAATTCATGTATTTATAACATTACATAATCATTTAGAGGTAAGAAATGAAATGCAACGTTCATGGAGACGGTAAGCCGTACGTACGCATGAACGCTACTTTCATTTCTATTTCATATTTTATAGAATGGAATAATAATGATATAAAGGTATATTATAATTACAGTATAATATCATATATAATATCATAGTTCCATCCTTTATACATCCCACATATGGTATTTAACGAATCAAATCACTTTGAGGGGGCGGTAGTCCGCACTTCCTTAAATGAAGATATCGTGTTTACCCATAATGGAAACTATAAAGGTATGCCCAAAATGAAAAAAACAGAAGCTTAAGGAAAACATAAACATATTATATATCATATATAAAAATAGTGACATCATAATGGCCACCTTTGAAGGTGTTAAATGAGTATTGAACAATCATCGTTTCGGGATGCAGAATTTCGCCATCCACGGAAACCGTATGTTCTTTAACCATTTGATGTAGTTGTGTGAGAGTGTAGCTCGAATAAATCTTATAACAACATCCTAGTATATTTAAGATACTGGTGTTGTTACAAAATAAGTAAATAAAAAGAATTTAGAGGGTTGGAGAAGAAAAATAAAACAAATGAACAAGAGAGAATGAATTACCTTTAAAATTGTAACTCCTTTTGATTTGAGCCTAAAGGCTTCCTTTGAAAGGATTCTGCCCAAAGGGAATACTCTAGGATGAGTAGAGGGATGTGGAGAGAGTAAATGGGCAGGGGTGGCCGAGCCAAAGGCTTGAGGAGTGTGTGAAATGAGGTAGAGGTGGGGGCCTTTATAAGAGGAGAGGAGGGGCACTTTTGGAAAGTAAAGAAATATTACTTTATTTGAAAATGTTTTTCGGTTTTAAAAGGTCCCACATTGATATAATTCGTGGATAATGTGATAAGGGTTCGAAATCCACTCATACAATTGGTTTTGTACATGTGTAGTTCATAGATTTTACATTATCTTTCCATTTTATTTAAATCATCAAATAATGATGTCATCGCTGCATCATTATTATATCATAAATAATTTAATTTATTTAAAGTCTAAAAATTATAAAAAAAATACTATGATATAGGAAATCTTTTTATCTTTCCAATTAATATTTATAATAAAAAATATGATCTTTATAGACCCATATAAAAATTGTTTTCGTAAAACATATTATGTTTGTGTCATTTTTACTTTTACATTAAATAAAAAGTTATTTATGTCATTTCCCAACCAAAGTGTCTCCATGGGGTCCCCAAGTTGACACATGGGTTTTATTGGTCGGCCATGACAAAACCAATGAGGGTAGGACATGTGTCAAGCTCATCTTATTTTATTAAAGCATTATTTTTACCTTAAACTACACTAATTACCACTAATCGCGATTAATGAAAAAAAGTTACTATTCACCAAAAAATTATTTTCATCCCATTGAACCACATTTTACATACTAATGATAACCATGTATGTCGGATTTTCAAAATTCAATACACATTAGTGGTAATCTTTCATTTAACTGAAAAATCAGTTTGCTTGATTACCACTTAGTGGTTTCACTATTCATCAAAAATTGGAGTTCTTCAGAAAAATACCAAAACTTCACCCTAAGCTATATTTGATGTTCCGAATTCAAAAATGAAGTCTATTTTACAAAATTCAAAACATATAAGTCACATTAATTAATTTAATAATTAATTCCCGCTTTCAGAGCAAATAGCGTGTTTTTATGAAACAATAAGTATCAAAAGATTGACACTAGTTTAAGTCCGATTTCAAAGTGAAATTAATTCCAACGACCACTATTGGATTTAATGGTAAAAATATTTTCTAATTTCACTTTAAAACCAATTCAAAAGATAATCTAATCATATAAATAAATTATATTAAAAAGAGGTTTTGAATTAAAATACAACATTTTACACTATTCATTAAAAAAATGAACTTTATCAGAAAGGTACCAAAAATTTACACAAAGTAAATTTTGATGTCCCGATTCTAAAGAAGAGTTATATTTGGTCCAATAGAATGTATAAGAGTGAACAAAACTATATTTAATGAAAGTTCTCCATTAAAAGGTGATAAGTGAACCTTTAGTGAAAACTAGGGCATATACGCCTAAAATTGAATTCTTTCCGTATTTTAAGCCTTTAGCTTTTATTGGATAAATGTAAAAACATATATAATAATATTTTAGTTATTTCTATCCATTCCCGCCAATACAACGGCTACATGTTAACTACCATTTAAAATAATATTATTTTATTATTAGAGTGCAACGTAAGATTCCCAAGAAACTCGTTGTTGCGTGTTGGGTACGCCATCGAGCATAGCGTCCCCTTTAAAGTCATATTAATATTTTATTCACAAGTATGGATAAATATGAAAATGTCATATTCTTTATTTACCTGGGGTGTTACATTCAAAGCCTTTTGGATCAGAAAAACCCTGCCCAAATATCCTCCCAACTTCCCTCACTTCATCCTAGAGGCCCTACTTTGGTCAGAAAGCCAACTTAAGGAGCCCTTTTGATCAAATCAAAAGGAAGAACCTGAAGAAGAGGTAATAATTTCACCACCCTCTTTCAAGTTCTTTTCTTCTTCCACTTCTTCTTTTTTGTTATTTCCATTCTAAAATAATAACTCCAGTATCATCTATATACTGTGAAGTTATTATAAATATGGTATATCCATCTTCATTATTCTATCCATCCTTTTAATGACATGTCACCATACGTGCGTACGTATGGATTACCGTCTCCACGTCACAGTGTAATTGTTATTAAATACTTTATTATTTTGATGGGTATAATAATGATGTGTAATTCATGTAAATAATAAATATAACCTGATAATTATTCTTTATATATTGTATACCATCCAATTATATATTATTTTAATATCAAAAGAGTGATATTGTCGCTCGTGCGTACGTACGGATTACCGTCTCCACGAACGCGATGAGATTCATTCCCCATCGTATCCATTCAAGACTAAATTTCATTTGATAATTAAAAATAATATTTAGAGACATGATATAATTCTATATATGAATAAGATATATCCCATCCATAACAAATATGTCTCACATAACAAAGAATATAAAGGAAAATGAATCTGTTAACACCCAAAACGACGATAATACTAAGATATTATTAACAAATCAATGTTAAAAGATCATATATGATATCATATTAATGTACATAATTCTTGTATAATTCAATAAAAAGTATTTCACTATTATACAGGAGGTTAACCTACCCTCGACCAAGGAAAAAGTACAAAGTAAGGGGTTTCTTATCTCACTTTTAATTCTGTGAGATTTCCATTGTTCACCACTTATTTGTTGCATGTGGTGTGTGTACTTCCCATGATTGTATTCATTGTGTAATATAATTTAATTTATGTATATTTATATCATCATTGTATGATCCATCTTTCATGGGATGTATGTTTCATAAGTTACCAAATTGGTAAGGGGATTACAAATTTCAATTTCCACTCATTCGGCTTTACGCATATTTCATTGATTATTTTAATACAATATTATGTGTGGAATCACTATTCATTTGCTTATGTCATAATTCCTACTCCCCTTTCTGTGGATATACATTTGATACACATAATCACTCCATTGATAAATTCTCAAGTCATCAATATGAACTTGATAAGAGTAATTTTAACTCAATCTCCATTTGTTGAGTTAAACATCCAATTAATTGGTGTTGTTTTTACAAGAATATGTGTGAATGTATTCTGATTGATTTACACTGAATATCCAATCATATTGAGTGTATTTATATTTTTCACACATAATTATGTCATTGATTTATCCTTAACCTAAGGATACGGTCTTTATAAGCGATTTCATCTCAATTACATTCTATTAAGACTTATTTGTTGTTATACACCAAATCACTTTTATATGGTGTATATAATTTAATTTGACATAGTATATCATGAATCCATTTATTATTATGATATTACAAAGTTTTTATTACCTCAATTATTTGTATTCAAGTGTCTCTCTTTTGGTTAGAAACTCTAACTAAAATATCATCTTTAAATGTTTTAAAGATTTATTCTTCTAAATCTTTCTCATTAATGTCCATGTTTTAAAAAATGGTTTTAAGGATTTATTTATATGGACATTAATTTTTTCAAATTAAAATTACTTTTAAAATTTTCAAAGTGGTATGGGACATTTTGATTCAAAAATTTATTTTAAACAGCTTCTTGATAAATAGTGATATTTTGAATGTTTTCAAGAAAAAGGGGGATGCTTCTCTCAAATAGTTTTGAAGATTATTTTCATCTATGTCAATATCCTTCATTAATCTCGATTGAGGTTAATATGTTACAATACAATATTCCATATTGTATTGAATGAGTTATATTTGGCTGTGGATGTGCTATTTTTATACCATTCATGGTTTGTGGATAAAGTATTGACATTTCATATGCTAGTTTTAATACGAATGTTTATGTTATGTTTAAAACTTTTATATGAGGAATGCATTGAAGTTAGTAAGTGACGGGTGGAGCCTGCTATAGCTCCTTGATAAATCGGTAGGTCTCATGAGACAAACTAGTGTCTTGTCACAAGGCCTTGATAAAATCTTATTTGTATTCTTGGCACAAGGCCTTGACTATGTGGTTATGATAGTCTGGCATTATGCATTCCATCATTATGAAAGTGGTTATTGATATTTCATTTGATCATTCGACTAGTAGAATATCCATGTGAATAAGTAAATGGAATTATTTTATTTCATTTTTTCCATATTATGCTGAAGTTCAAGTTTAAAAGGCTTTTGTTTTAGTTATACATTGCCTTAAATGTTTATGCTTATTTATGAAAGATTCGGCTATAATGTTATCCTTACTGAGCATCTGAGCTGACCCTTTTATATGTTTTATTCTTCCCAGGATGCAAAGAAGTATATTATGACTGGACTCTAGGGATATTCTATGAGATCTCAGTGTTTTCTATGGAAACAATGTTGTTTTATTTTTTCATTTTATGATGTAATGTAAACATTATGAATGTATCTAGTACTTCCAAGGCTACTAAACTAATCAGTATCTCGAGACTTGATCTTTTATGATCATGCCAATGATACATAATAATGCACCGACTCTGGGCTTCTGGGGTCGGGGTGTTACAAGTTGGCGCAGTGAAAGTGGGAGTGTTATAAAAGTGGGTGCCCTTGAACCAACATAAATAGTACTTTTCAATTATCGTATCATGTATATAGTATGTTATTCATGATGTAAAATTACCATAATAGTATTGATATTTCTATATCTACTATGTACTTGGTAATTTCCTTATATTAGTTGTTGAATTAAAAGGTTACAACAGTTCCCATGCTATAATGAGAACCTCGAGATTCTATGACATTGATCTTAAAAATATTTACTATAGTCTAGATGCATCATACTGACTGGAAATAGGTGATGTTTGACTATATAGTGCTAGTGGGGGCTCATAAGCATTAAGTATTATTATCATGAAGTTTTCACTTGTTGATCTTGAGTAGATGAGATCATAAGGACTGAACCGCCAATAGGAACACCACATTTTTCAGGTGTCATTGGTAGTTCCTATTTGTGAAAACATAAAATGGTCTCCTGACTTGAGATTATTATCGTATATACTATTTGATTATTTACTTTGATGCAAGATAAAAACTAGAGAATTTATTTCATGTTGTGGTAGCTTTCATTGGTTGTGTTATTGGTGGTATGACATTGATTGAATAATAAATATAGAATATTTTTCTTTCAAAAAGAAGTGATATCTTGGGCCTAGTTGATCAGGATGGAAGTATCTTCACTAAATCCATGACCATGGTAAAAGAAGTTAATTCCATCTGGATAGGTCAATGAATAATAAATCAAGAAAGGATGATGACACAAAGTGTGCATTATTCTTTATGAGACGTCACAAGATAAAGTGATTATATTACATGATGTGTGTTCATAATAAAGGTTGTTATTATTATGAATTTTCCTTATCTTCTTAGGGGCCTTGATGGGTTTCTAGAATCTACTCCTGATCTATGAATAATATTTATTTCTATCGAGATAATGCCCAATAGGTTCACATACTTAGCATATTTTAAAGTTTGGACTATTCTTATGAATAAGAGTATAAGACATTGTGGGACCTATCATGGGGTCTCAGAGATTTTTAAGAATATAAAATCACTAAGTAAAAAATAAATTCATTATTATTCGAGTATAGAGTAATTGGAGTTGAATTTATTTATTTAATATATTTAAAAATATTAATGTGAATACATGAAAAAATATTATATGAACGAATATTATTTTATTATTCATGGTTCATTTAATATTTTAGGGAATAAAGAGTTGATTTAATGACTCAAATTTATCAGATAATATATTTATTATATTACAAGTGATAAAAATATAAATGATATTTATGACAAAATAAATTAGTCATATGATTTCGTTTATAGATTATTTATTTGGAAATAAATATCCAGGGGTTGGGGAGCCATTTTTGAGTATTTTGAGCCTTATTATATAAATGGGAGGAGGATATCATGCATGGTACTATTCAATAAATGATTCAAATTTATTCTTTATCCTCCCTCTCACATCCTATATTCTAAAGAACCTGATTCAAGCCTTTGATCCAAGCTCTTCTTCACGGATTTAAGGATCAGTGTTGCGGTGATCATCAGGACGTCGAAGGCATCATCATATCTCTATTCTAGCACCTAAATTTCAACAATTGATTCCCCCATAGACTTTAGAAGAACTTTTGGATGATATATAGGGATACAAATTTAGTTCCTTCAAGAAATTTCCTCCAACGACTAGTGGTTGTCAAACATGAATTCATATCAAATGAGGTAATTATTCATTTTATTTTTATTCTTAAATATTTCACATGAGATCCTCAACTTCTGTATTGAGTTGTGTATCACTGAAGATGATGTAGTTACATTGATTTAGTGATGAAAATTTTTAAATCCCAAACCCATCTTCTTCTTCTACACACCCCAACACCTTCACTAGATCCGTGACAAGGTAATATAAGAATTATGTGTGGCTTGTTTCTTATTATTGTAGGATATATAGTGATAGTTGGAGTTTTCAGGCTAGGTTCAGCTACCAATCTTATAAATGATAACCCTTTTCCATGATTTTGTTTGAGCCTTATAATTTACATTGGGTTTTCATAATGTCCCTACATTTGGATAAATCCATCACTATCTTTCACCTATACATGATCTTGCTTTGTATAGAGCTTACCATTCAAATATTACACCTGACTTGATTCTTATTGACACATGATACATAATGAAACCTGGATATATTATCCTAGTCCTAACTAAAAACTTCTATCTTATCTCATTATCTCTAACATGTGAGCCAAATCCACGTATAGGGATTTGAGGCTACCAACCAACATGGGTGCATCATTCACATTAGGTTATTTCTTCCCCTTTTACAGGGTAAGAAACTTTATTTTTTTCAAAGTTTTGCGACATTAATATTCAGACAATGTTGGTCTATGTTGTATGAACATAAGTATTAGTCACCCAATTTTGGGTCAGATTATAAGACCTTAAACTACAAATTAAAGATAATTAATCACTTTCTAGGATAAAAACTCGTAAAGAGTGTCCTAATAAAATGTCAAGTCTCTTCTTACTAAGCCTTCCCTTTTCACAACTTAAAAAAAAATAGTGTAAAAAAACAAAAAACCAATAAAAAAAGAAACAAAATTCTTATCAGGTTGAAAACCTATAAAGGGAGGGCCAAATAAAATTCAAGTTTTCACTCACTAATAATTCCTATTTAATGTATTAGGAAGAATTTAGTGTAGGAAAAAATAGTGAATACACAATTCCTTTAGGGACCTAAAATAAGCCCTAGGAAATTTCAAGATATGATTGATGGATCCACTGATCAAGGAAAAAATTAGAGCAGACATACCCTTCAAATAATGATGTATTCAATAAAATTTTTCATTACATTCTTTCACCCTGATAACATTCATACACATCGATGTAACATTTAGGGTGCTTGAACCATTTTTGAGGAGCCTTTATTCCACAAGAATACTTTATATTTATGATATTTGTATTTCCAATAATCAATGTACCTTGATTTTATATTCTTCTTATGGAACCCCATAACCTTGAGCACAACCTATTGATTCCCCATTTCACAACAACTGGTAATGAGTGCATCCGATTCTAGAAAGGACACCTCTTCTTAGTAATGATATATATTACCCCCATATGACTTTTTTACTAGAAGAATGTATTTATCTTGAGTGGAAAAGTTTCCATTATTACCCACGTTCTATTTTTCTAATAGTGTGATGATAAATTCTATATTATCAATGGTTAACTCATCCCCATTTGTCTTTAATTATCAGTGATTCAGACATCTTAATGTTATGATTTACATCTTCAATAATATAATTATTCAAGTGGATTCAAATATCCTTGATATTACACACTTATGATTCATACTCATTGCCAAATTAATATTATTACTTTTTTGATAAAACACTATTTTATTGAATATTTTATTGATAATAAATGATATAATTTCCTCACATTGTGTTAAACATGTTTATTTATAAAATATTTGGGATTTGATCATTCATTTGAAAATTTGGCGAAAATTCCAGTTTTACCCTTAATAGTGCACTGTAGTATTTCGAAGATAAATATTTTTATATTTATTATTTGAATTTGAAATTTTGTAACAGTGTTCCTAACTTAATTATCTACAACTTTTATTCAGGACACTAAAGCTAAATAGTTCATTTGTTTGTTGAAATTGGGTCATGAAGTAAAAGTTGGGCTGGGCTCGCCAGAATGGAGAAGGTTATGTATTCGGGCCATATATTCTACATACGGGCTTGGATTGATCCCAAATTTTGATGAAAGCTCTGGGACATGATGTGGCACAAATCATCCTTCTGGAATGATGGCCAATTCACGCGTTTTGGTGGTAAAATGGGCGGTGAAATTTGGCATAAAATATTTGGCCGAATTTCCACATTCACACTTGAAACCACTTGTAACCTCTCCTCCCCTCCCCTCTATAAATTGGATTTTTTCTCATTTGGAGGGGTTGGGACGTGCATTGGGAGATTGGAGGCAGAGGAGAATTTGTTTCACCCAAATTCTCCAACCATTGTAATAGGGGTAGCTCTTGAAGCAAGGATCCCCTCATCGAAGCCTCCTTCTCTTCTTCATTTTGTAATGTTTTCATTTGTGTAATAAACTTCATTGCTCTTCTTATATTTCTTCTCTTTTCTTCTGTTTTGTTTAAATTTCTTCTTCTCTTAATCTTCCTAATTGGGCTGGAATTCTTGAGTAGAAGCGTTATTGGGTTATACCCATTTTAAACCTTTGCACATGCAAAATGCTTCTACGATGATTACGCTACCCATGGAAGAGTAGTCTTTTAGTAATCGATCTATCTTCTACCCTCTTCATTTAATTATTTTGAATCAATGAGCTACCGTAATTCACTTAATATGATACATGAATTGTGTTTTTAAATTGTAAGAAACTAAGCAATCAATTGAACAATTAACACAAAAACACGCGAGGTCGGGATTTTGTGTAAATTGTGAGAGCGCGATCTTAATCGGTAATACAAGACCACACGGGATAAATTTGTAGAGTTCAAATATAATCCCTAAACACAATTCATCCTCATTTCCAGAATGGATATGTGCCTTAATTTACCACTGATCATAAGCTAATCTTATAACATCAATCAAAGCAGGGTGCTGCGATTGCACGTTCCAAAGTTAGCCTAGGTTTAAATTCACATCATCTTTGTGGTAAAGTTAATTCTCGTAGGGTTCGAGATTTAACAAATTAAGGGATCATAATTAAGTGAATGTTAATTTAAATGATAATGATTAATAATAAAGTGAAGAGGTAGAGTTAGATCGATTACGCTTTTTAAATAGATTTCTAAAAAAACATCTTCTTGTTGTGTCATTTAAATTGAAATTCATTTCAAAACTAAAAACAAAAAAAATTTATACAATCTTCTTCCAGAAAAATTATTCTAGATTCATAAACTACAACAAACCCCAATCCTTTAAAGTAGTGTTTTTATTCTATTATATTTTATTTTATTTTTTTTAGAATACCTCTAATATGTTGTTAAATTCACTTCCTCCTTTGAGAGACGACCTTGGTCAGCCACTCTGCTGCACTTAAGTACCCCAAATCACACTAATCATTTGAGGGCGCCCACGACAGCGATCTTTCAAATTGGCGCCGTTTCCGGGGAGGTAAGTAATTATTTCAACCAATTAGAGGTATTTATTTTATTTTAAATTTTATTCTCTTCCTCTCTTCTTTCTTTCTTCTTTACCCAATCTGAATTTTCTTCTTCTTCTTTTATTTTCTTCTACTTCTTTTTGGACCATCAACTCAAACTTTTCATTTTTATTTTACTATGGTCCACTTTCTTTCTTTTCATTTTTATTTGATCTATGACACGAACTAATCCCAAAGATCTCTTAGATCTTGACCCTGAGATTGAACGTAGCCTTAGGGCACGAATCAGACATTCTCAGTCTACGGGAAGTTTCAACATTCAACCAGTTGGAGAATTACTCCAATATCAGAACATTGAAATTGGAAGCAATTCAAATTCAACCATAAAACAAGAACCAATGGCTGGAAACAATGGAAATGAACTTAATAGAACCATTCGAGAATTGGCTGCACCTGATATTAACTATCAACCAAATTGTATTGCATACCCAAATCTCGAATCGGACTTCGAACTGAAATCTGGGTTAATTCACTTACTTCCAAAGTTTCATGGCCTTTCTGGTGAGGATCCAAATAAACATTTGAAATAATTTAATGTGGTTTGCTCAACCCTAAAACCTAGAAATGTATCTGAAGATTAAATCAAACTAAGAGCATTCCCATTCTCACTTGATGGAGCTGCGAAAGATTGGATGTATTATTTACAACCCGAAGATGTAACTTGTTGGAACGATTTGAAACGTCTTTTCTTGCAGAGATTTTTTCCAGCATCAAGGACCACATCCATTCGAAAGGAGATATCGGGGATCAAGCAAGCCCAAGGGGAGTCAATGTATGAGTACTGGGAGAGATTCAAGAAGTTGTGTGCAAGCTGCCCACATCACCAAATCAGTGAGAAACTCCTCATCCAATACTTCTACGAAGGACTCACACCCATGGAGAGGAGCATGGTGGATGCTACAGCTGGAGGAGCATTGGTGGACAATACACCAGTAGCTGCACGTGCGTTGATTGACAAGATGGCCCAAAACTCCCAACAATTTGGTGATAGAGGTACACCACATGTCAGGGGAGTACATCAGGTAAGTCCTTCTTCTCTTGAAAGTCATTTGATTGATACTAAGTTGGAAGAATTGACCACTATGGTGAGGCAGATTGCATGGGCGCAAAAGACATCTCTACCCCCTCCTTCAAGGCCATGTGGTATTTGCACTGAGACAAGCCACCCAACTGACTGTTGCCCACAACTACAAGAGACAGAAGATTGTGCAGCAGTGTTCCCTGGGAGACCATTTCAGCAGCAACAACAACAACCATATCCCCAAAAGAAGTTTTATCCAACATACAAACAAGGGTGGAAAGATCTAGAGGACATAAGGTATGGCTCTGGACAACAACAAAGGCCCCCTTTTCAACCAAACTTCCAGCAGCCTCCACCTTACCAACAGGGTTTCCAACAACCCCAAAGGAGATTCGAAGCTCAAACATCAACGAGTCAGCAACAAGGGAATATCCAACACAAGGTAGACTCTAACACTGATGATCTTTTGAAACAAATTGTTCTTAATCAACAAAATGAGCTGAAGAGTCAAGGTTCAGAGCTGAGGGAGTTGAAGACTCAAATGAGTCAGATTGCCACCGCCCTCCATGAACTTGTGAGTAAGAATTCTGGAAATCTACCTTCCCAACCCACTCCAAATCCAAAGGGGAATGTTAGTGCCATTACATTGAGAAGTGGGAAGCAAATGAACGATACATCTGCACCTACCATTCCACTGGGATTCACCTCAACTTCAGAGAAGCCGCATTCCATACCAACTGATGAGAAATCCAAGGAGAACGATAAAGGTAAGAAAAAGATTGATGATGTTCCTCCTAAACCCCTTCCTTTTCCAAACAGGGTTGTTCAAACCAAGAAGATGGCTGAAGAAGCAATGAAAAAGGAGGTTTTGGACACATTCAAGCGTGTGGAGATCAACATTCCTCTACTTGAAGCCATTAAGCAAATTCCAAGGTATGCGAAATTCTTAAAAGAACTTTGTACCAATCGAAGAGGGATCAAGGGAAATGAGAGGATAAACCTTGGAAGGAATGTCTCGACACTCATTACACCAACTCTAGCAATGCCAACAAAGTGCAAGGATCCTGGGACATTCACCATCCCATGTACCATAGGGGAGTTGCACTTCTCTGATGCTCTTTGTGATTTAGGAGCTTCAATAAATGTGATGCCTCACTCTGTATTCTCTTCCTTGCAGGTTGGTGAGTTGAAGCCAACAAGAGTAGTGGTGCAATTGGCGAATAGAGCTACGGCATATCCAGCGGGAGTCCTTGAGGATGTACTTGTCCGGGTAAGAGACATGATCTTTCCAGCGGATTTCTATGTTCTTAACATGGAGGATGATCAGGTAAGTTCTCATTCCCCCATTATCTTAGGTAGACCCTTCCTAAAAACTGCAAAAACTATCATAAATGTCAATGAGGGTACACTTTCCATGGAGTTTGGAGATGAAGTTGTGATATTTAATGTTATGGATTCCATGAAGTACCCCTCAGAGGACCATTCTGCTTTTGTTATCTCCCATTTTGAACCACCAAGTAAAAACATCATGGAATTGGATTGTCCTATGCTTAGGGAGATTATGAGTATTGGTTCTAGTTTAATGACTAAGAGAACTTCCACACCTGTTTCTAATGAACAAGACTCTATAAAATTTGATTTTGATGTGGATTCATATTCTGATTTTGATCATGTTCACTCTGATTATGAAATGGCTGTTGAGTATGCTGATGGATTTGATGCTTTATTCTATGATTTTGATGATGTCTATTCTGATACTGATGCTCTTTGTGCACATATTTCAGTTCCTTCAATGTCTCCATCCATACTACACCCTCCTTCATTAGAACTCAAGCCATTGCCACCAAATCTGAAATACTCATACTTGTTGAGTGGTGAGATATTACCTGTTATCATTGCTAACAATCTCCCTTTTGAACATGAAGAAAGGCTTTTGAATATTTTGAGGGAGAACATCAGGGCGATTGGGTGGACCTTGGCTGACATATCAGGTATTAGCCCCTCCATTTGCATGCATAATATTCTCTTGGAGGATGGGGCTAAACCGGTGAGACAACCACAAAGGAGACTCAATCCCACCCTCCTGGAAGTTGTTAAAAAGGAAGTTGAGAAATTGCTCGAGGTAGGTATAATCTTTCCCATTTCAGATTCACAGTGGGTAAGTCCAATTCAGGTTGTACCTAAGAAAACTGGTTTTACTGTTGTTAAAAATGAGAAAGATGATTTAGTTCCAATGAGGGTGCAAAACAGTTGGCGTGTGTGTATTGATTATAGGAAACTAAATCAGACCACTCGCAAGGACCATTTCCCCCTCCCATTTATTGATCAAATGCTCGAGAGACTAGCTGGGAAAACACACTATTGTTTCTTGGATGGATTTTCTGGATATTTTCAGGTTCCTATAGCTCCAGAGGATCAGGAGAAGACTACATTCACCTGTCCCTTTGGCACATTTTCCTACCGGAGGATGCCATTTGGACTTTGCAACGCCCCAGGTACCTTCCAGAGATGTATGGTGAGTATTTTTTCTGATTTTATTAAGACCTGCATGGAGGTATTTATGGATGATTTTACAGTGTATGGGTCTTCATTTTATGAATGTCTAAGTAGTTTGGGAAATGTGTTGAATCGTTGTATTGAGAAGAATCTGGTCCTGAACTTTGAAAAGTGTCATTTTATGGTAGAGCATGGCATTGTCTTAGGGCATGTGGTGTCAAAACATGGGATAGAGGTTGATAGATCTAAGGTAGAAATTATTTCATCCTTACCCTATCCTTCATGTGTGCGTGATGTTAGATCTTTCCTAGGGCATGTAGGATTTTATCGGCGCTTCATCAAAGATTTTAGTAAGATCGCTCTTCCTATGTCACGATTACTTCAAAAAGATTCTGAATTTGTGTTTGATGATTCTTGTAGGACTTCCTTTGATGAGCTAAAGAAGTGTCTGACCACTCCACCTATCATACAGCCCCCACGGTGGGACCTTCCATTTGAGCTTATGTGTGACGCCTCCAACTTCGTGGTTGGAGCTGTCTTATCTCAGAGGGTGGAGGGGCATTCACATGTGATCGCCTATGCATCGAGGACACTAGATTCAGCCCAATCAAACTACACTACCACAGAAAAGGAGTTTCTTGCTGTCATATTTGCTTTAGATAAATTCCGTTCATATTTATTGGGCTCTAAAGTAGTTGTTTTTTCTGACCATGCAGCTTTGAGGTACCTCCTAAAGAAGCCAGATGCAAAGCCACGACTTATCCGTTGGATGCTCCTTCTTCAAGAATTTGATATTGAGATAAAGGACAAGAAGGGATCAGAGAATTTGGTGGCAGACCACATGAGTAGGCTTACTCACACACTAGAGGATGACACCTTGGATCAGGTACCACTTCGGGACACTTTCCCTGATGAGCATCTCTATACCATCTCAGGTACGCATCCTTGGTATGCTGATTTAGTTAACTACCTTGCTTCTTCTGAAATCCCTGCAAATTTAAAGAAACATCAAGTCCAAAAATTAAAAAGTGAGTCTAGGTTTTATGTTTGGGATGATCCATACTTATGGCGCATGTGTAGTGACCAAGTCATTAGGAGGTGTGTTCCCGATCATGAGTTTGAGTCTGTTTTGCATTTCTGTCATACACTTGCATGTGGTGGACACTTTGGACCCCAACGGACAACTAGGAAAGTTTTGGACTCTGGATTATATTGGCCTAGATTATTCCATGATGCCCATGTGTTTTGTAAGTCATGCTCTCGTTGCCAACACACTGGGAACATTTCTAGGAGACATGAGATGCCCCAACAACCCATACTATTTTGTGAGATTTTTGATGTATGGGGCATAGACTTTATGGGTCCTTTTCCTAGTTCATTTGGATTTTTGTATATTTTGGTTGCTGTTGATTATGTGAGTAAATGGGTGGAGGCCAAGGCCACCAAGACTGACGATTCTCATGTTGTTGTGGACTTTGTCAAAGCACAAATTTTTTGCAGGTTTGGAGTACCAAAGGCCATCATCAGTGACCAAGGGACACACTTTTGCAATAGGAATTTTGCTTCCCTCCTTCGAAAGTATGGGGTGACACACAAAACATCAACACCAGACCACCCCCAAACAAATGGCCAGGCTGAGGTTTCAAATCGTGAGTTGAAACAAATCTTGGAGAAAACCGTGCAGCCAAATAGGAAGGATTGGAGCAAGTGCTTGGATGATGCATTGTGGGCTTATAGGACAGCATACAAGACCCCCATTGGTATGTCCCCATTTCGGATTGTTTTTGCGAAAGCATGTCATCTCCCCGTGGAAGTCGAGCATCGGGCATATTGGGCTATAAAGAAATGTAACATGGATTTGGCCCAAGCTGGAATTCAAAGGAAGTTGAAAATTCAAGATCTTGAGGAGATTCGATTGTCATCATATGAGAACTCAAGGCTCTACAAGGAAAGATCAAAAGCAGCTCATGACAAAATGATCCAACAAAGGGAGCTTCATGTTGGAGAGAAAGTCCTTCTCTATAGTTCACGACTGAAGTTGATGCCTGGTAAGTTGCGTTCCAGATGGTTAGGTCCTTATATTGTGTCTAATTTTTTTCCTTATGGTGCAGTGGAGATCACACAAGAGGACACTGGAAGGAGCTTTACAGTCAATGGGAAACGTTTGAAGAGATACATTGAGGGACATCCTACTGATGCAGTGGATTTTATCACACTGCATGACCCCATCATCACTTGATCACATCAGGTTGTTCCTAACCCTTTCACTTTTATATTATTTGTCCTATTTAAAAATTATGCATTTCATGTGCATATATCATCTCATAGGTTCACATTGAGGACAATGCAATATTTTAAGTGTGGGGGAGGGAACCTTTTAGTTTAGTAATTTCAATTGTTTTCCTGTTAAAAAAAACCAAAAAAAATTGTGTGTTTTTCAAATTTTGTGTGTTTATTTTACAATTTTCTGTGTGTTTTTGAAACTTTTGAGCTGAAATGATTCTCATCACCATTTTTAAATCCATATCAATAAGTGAAACAATTTACCCCTTGAAACTAAGCTTAAATGAATGCTGAAATGACTTTGTTTCAAGTTCAAACATTTAGTAATTTCATGAAAAGTACGCTGAATTTTGAATCCCATGCCAATCTCACTGTCTTTATATTTGAAATCACTTTCCTGTGAGGATTCTAAACCATTATTTTCATATTCTTTACATTCACCTCACTTCTTGAGAGAACCAAACCATACTTGATTTAACCAGAATTTGATCTATTCCTGTCAAAACTTGAGGGTTTGAGGTACTTGTGTTTAAATGATTGAGGCATTTGTTTGGTATTAAATCCCCTATTTAAAAGAATCCTTTTTTATAATGGCCTACCTTGAATATTTAATCCTTGTAGCCCTTAGAAGCCATGCACATCCTGTTAGGTTAAGCCATATTACAAGCCAATTTTCCCTATCCAACCAACTCTTGAAGTGAAATTGCATAATCTAGTTGAGCTTAAGTGTGGGGGAAGTTGTCTTGGGTTTTGCCACCACATTCTGTGATACTTTGGGTGGAAAATTAAATTCTGAAGAGATGTGTTTGCTGCTAAAGAAAGTCATTATATTGAAAGCTGTGCCTTTTCTGGAGCTTTCATGACAAGTAAAGCTGTGCCCATCTGGAGCTTTCAAGAAAATCATGTTTGAGAAGATTGACATTTTTTATGCTGAAATGATGAATGGTGTAAACCTTTCATGACTTTTCATGATGATGGAGCTGAATTGATACTATGGGGATTGAAGAGAAGACCATATTTAAGTGAAAATTAGATTAATTCAATTTTGCTTCAAAAGAGTCAAGCCCTCCTCATTCAGCCTCAGAGTTTTTCACATCTTAATCCTACCAACCGAAAGCCACAGAACAACCCTGAAAAGTACTCATGATAAATATATGTCCTTGACTCACATCGGGTAGCGATGTAGGAATCTATCAAGCCTATGGTGACCCTTGTATGAGTTTGGATGAGAAAGACATTGCAAAAAAAAAATTGATATATGAGTGATGAGAGAAAATTCAAGCGAGGTAAGTGTTTTGTGCATGGGCGGATAAATGAAGTGGAAATATATTGAATGATATAAATGGAGAACTTGAAATAAGGTTTTTTATGAGGCATGATATCTTTTTTATTCTTGGTGTGAAATTGATTGATCTTAAAGATATGTGTTTTAAAATTGGTTTTGATTTGATATTGATGTTTACTTGATATGAGGTTTTGCCCAGGTGTGCAAAAGGGTAAGTGTGGGGGAGTTGATAAAACACTATTTTATTGAATATTTTATTGATAATAAATGATATAATTTCCTCACATTGTGTTAAACATGTTTATTTATAAAATATTTGGGATTTGATCATTCATTTGAAAATTTGGCGAAAATTCCAGTTTTACCCTTAATAGTGCACTGTAGTATTTCGAAGATAAATATTTTTATATTTATTATTTGAATTTGAAATTTTGTAACAGTGTTTCTAACTTAATTATCTACAACTTTTATTCAGGACACTAAAGCTAAAGAGTTCATTTGTTTGTTGAAATTGGGCCATGAAGTAAACGTTGGGCTGGGCTCGCCAGAATGGAGAAGGTTATGTATTCGGGCCATATATTCTACATACGGGCTTGGATTGATCCCAAATTTTGATGAAAGCTCGGGGACATGATTTGGCACAAATCATCCTTCTGGAAGGCCGGCCAATTCACGCGTTTTGGTGGTCAAATGGGCGGTTCAATTTGGAATAAAATATTTGGCCGAATTTCCACATTCACACTTGAAACCACTTGTAACCTCTCCTCCCCTCCCCTCTATAAATTGGAGTTTTTCTCATTTGGAGGGGTTGGGACGTGCATTGGGAGATTGTAGGCAGAGGATAATTTGTTTCACCCAAATTCTCCAACCATTGTAAGAGGGGTAGCTCTTGAAGCAAGGATCCCCTCATCGAAGCCTCCTTCTCTTCTTCATTTTGTAATGTTTTCATTTGTGTAATAAACTTCATTGCTATTCTTATATTTCTTCTCTTTTCTTCTGTTTTGTTTAAATTTCTTCTTCTCTTAATCTTCATAATTGGGCTGGAATTCTTGAGTAGAAGCGTTATTGGGTTATACCCATTTTAAACCTTTGCACATGCAAAATGCTTCTACGATGATTACGCCACCCATGGAAGAGTAGTCTTTTAGTAATCGATCTATCTTCTACCCTCTTCATTTAATTATTTTGAATCAATGAGCTACCGTAATTCACTTAATATGATACATGAATTGTGTTTTTAAATTGTAAGAAACTAAGCAAGCAATTGAACAATTAACAAAAAAACATGCGAGGTCGGGATTTTGTGTAAATTGTGAGAGCGCGATCTTAATCGGTAATACAAGACCACACGGGATAAATTTGTAGAGTTCAAATATAATCCCTAAACACAATTCATCCTCATTTCCAGAATGGATATGTGCCTTAATTTACCACTGATCATAAGCTAATCTTATAACATCAATCAAAGCAGGGTGCTGCGATTGCACGTTCCAAAGTTAGCCTAGGTTTAAATTCACATCATCTTTGTGGTAAAGTTAATTCTCGTAGGGTTCGGGATTTAACAAATTAAGGGATCATAATTAAGTGAATTTTAATTTAAATGATAATGAATAATAATAAAGTGAAGAGGTAGAGTTAGATCGATTACGCTTTTTAAATAGATTTCTAAAAAAAACATCTTCTTGTTGTGTCATTTAAATTGAAATTCATTTCAAAACTAAAAACAAAAAAAATTTATACAATCTTCTTCCAGCAAAATTCTTCTAGATTCATAAACTACAAAAAACCTCAATCCTTTAAAGTAGTGTTTTTATTCTATTCTATTTTATTTTATTTTATTTAGAATACCTCTAATATGTTGTTAAATTCACTTCCTCCTTTGAGAGACGACCTTGGTCAGCCACTCTGCTGCACTTAAGTACCCCAAATCACACTAATCATTTGAGGGCGCCCACGACAGCGCTCTTTCATTTTTACTTTTGTACCCTCTCATACCTGGTACACATCATTTCTAAATAGGTACTCATTGCATGACCATAAACAACATGGCACCAAGAAGTCCTTGTCGCATGACATTAAGACACATGACATATGCTAAAATCCATGTGACTTTAAACTTCTTGGAGTATTGTATATAAAATCATAAAATCCCCCCCTCATGTAATAATTCCCTTTCGGGGGGTTAGATGGCTATAGGTACTACTAATTTTCCTGGATGACGTGATTCATCTATCTTGGGATAGAAAATTACCTTTTCCCAATGTGAATTTCTCCCAGTTTATGTTGGGTCTTCTTTAATATCCTTACACCAAAATGGGACTATTATATTTTTCATACTAGACAGATCTATACAAAGAATCCCAATAAAGAACAATGTATGGCTTGATTCCTGTCATTATAGGATATATAGTGACGTCCGAACCATATATCTCAAACTCAACCACAAATCACCTATTGGTACTAGGTACACAACAGAAGTGTGTAAGAGGGGAATTTCAAAAATAAATATCACCATACTAACATGATAAAATAATATCCAGTGATGTATCACCAGGTTTCAACCTAATGATCTCATTTGTAAGTAATTAAGCATGAAAAAAGTCAAACCATTGCCTCATTTTATTTTGAATATGCAGTGTGTTCTGCTTGTCGCCAATGATCACTGCTTGAAGGAAAAGATATCAGATCACTCTAGATCATCAAAATGTGCTCTAGATTCTTATGGATATTCTGATAATTTATTTACAAGTGTTATCATGGAGAATAGATGAAACCTTCGATGTTACAATGATCGCAGGAGCATCGTTGCTTCGATCCAGGAAAGAAACTTGAATTGAGGTGTCGTGATGATGCCTTTATCTCACTAGGAATTAAGAGAGATATGAGAGGCGCACTCTAAAACCATGGGAGGAATAGTATTCATCCATAATGGTTTCGATTTCCTTATATATTCTGGTTTTATTTTTGAAAATTGTACTTTTTCCCTTCAATAAATTAAACCTTCTAAATAAAACCACAACGACGCATATGACTTAGTGAACATGTCACAAACATCGTAAATATTTTATCAATTACTTATAACATCTAATCAGTGTTATTTTATAAAATAAGATCCATTAACCTCTAATATTCTCTCCCATAAATATTTAATGAACCATGAATAAAATTATCCATTCATAAAATGTTATACCATGTATTCACTTAAAATTTAGAATACATTGAGAAAATAAATTCAACTCTCATTATTTTAAACTTGAATGATATTGAATTTATTTATTTCTAGTGATCATTCAAACTCAGAAGTATCCTTACCCTAAACATGGGGCCCACCATTTCCTAAACTCTAATTCACTAAAATTGGATATGAATCTGAATACACTTTGTGTGTGACCTTGTAGGCCCTTAACTCGATAGTAGTGAGTGATACTTAAAAACTAGGAGTGGTGTCTAGCAACACATCAAGGTCCATAAGAATATAAGGTTTAATCATAACAATGAAAACCCCCCCTATGATCATACATTATATAATGTAATCTCTATCTCATGGTATCTCAAAATGAAGGATATATAACTCATGTCACCATCCTTTCTTTCTTAATTTATTATTTATACAACCTTACTGGATGGACTTACCTTCCTATGCCATAGCCATAAATTTTTTTAAGGTACTACCATCCTAGTCAACCTGGACTGATATCTGTTTCTTTACTTGGAAGTGAATAATCCTTCCATGATCATGCAACCAATTTCATACTGCTAATTTCACACCTAATACAAGCTATCTCTCCACTTCAAAAGGGGTTTGTTTTTATTTTTTTTCCTTTAATAAAGGGGCTAGACCCCAAATTTTTTTGACAAGTTATCTCACCACAATATAAATGTCATGTTTTTCATTTAGTATAAAATTATGTGATCAAATAATATGCATTAATAATGATCTCAAGTCAATATACCTAGACACATGCTCATAGATATGACCAACCAATGACACATGAAACATGTGGTGTTCTTATTGATGGGTTGGTCCTTATGATCTCATCTACTCAAGCTCACCAAGTGAGAACTTTATGAGAAAAAGTCTCAATGTTTATGATCCCCAAACACCTAATAGTAATACATCATCTATGTCCTATCAGCATGATGTATCTAGATCATAGGATATATATTTAAGATTAATACTGCTATGATATCTCAAGGTTCTCATTATAGTTGGGAACTATTATAACCTTTTGAAACAATATGTAATATAGTGACATTACCATACATATAGCACGATCATAAGAAATTTTACTATGATAATAAGATAAAAACATGTATATATCAAATTGCATACATGTAATGGTAATCAAGTACACATGTGATTTTGGTCTAGGAAACCTACTCATAACACTCCCACTTGAATTAGATCCAACTGAAAATAACTCTTGATATTTTATCCCTCACATGAGAATAATACTTATAATGTGATATAAATTTAGTCAGGGGGTATTCCACGTTATCCTCTATAGAAACTCTTCAAATCGTGACTTCACCTCTCTGATTAAAATCCTTCAAGAGATGAAATTTCTTAAGTATATGATTTTTTCTCTAGTGTGACCTGAGCTCCTTCAAAAGTATCAATACTATGGTATTATAACAGTATGATATAATAGGGTTTTTATTTCTAAGTACAATTATAATGTCTAAGACAAAGCTACAAATCCCTATTTCTTCATTATTTGTATTATAATTCACTATATACATGGATTCTACTATAGAGCTGATGACCACCGACTGATTTAATCTTCTCCAACTCATTTAACCACAATTAAGGAAAAATAAATATTTTGACTATAATTTTAGATAATATTGATCTATTTTGAAGATATCATTTATTTATCCCCTCACTACTAGATCCTCAACTCCTCCATACACTACAAACATTTCTTTTATATATCTTAAGTACTTCAAGATAGTATTTACCGTCACCCAATGCATCTCTCATATATTGGACTAATATCTACCCACCATTCTTAAATAAAAGGAAACATTAAACCTAGTACATAACATGAAATACATGATAGATCCCACTATAAAATCATAAGGAAATTTACTCATCATTTCAATTCACTCATGTGTTTGTGGATATAATTTCTTTGAGATATTTGTACCATGTGACATTGGAAACAATCCTCTCTTAGATTGTTCCATATTGTAACTTTTGAATACCTTATCAATATATGTACTTTGACTTATCCCAATTAGCTTATGAGATATTTCTCTACAGATCTTTATCCCTAAAATATAGGCCACTTCACCTAAGTATTTCATAGAGAAACATTTATTTAATAAAGTATTACCGATTTTAAGACTTTCACTTTGTTTTCCATAACTAATATGTCATAAACATATAATACAAGGAAAACAATGACATTATCACTAACCATTTTATAAACACATGGCTCACTTTCATTCTTAACAAAACCAAATTCTCTTACGACCTCATCAAAATGAACATTCCATGATCTTGATTTCTACTTCAATAAATAAATGGATCTTTTCAACTTGTTTACTTTATTGGAACCTTTTGACATATTAAATCCTTTGAATTGTGTTATATAGATGTATTCAACCAACTTTCCATTTAGAAAATAAATTTTTAAATCCATTTTCTAAATCTAAAAATCATGGAAGGTTGTTATTTCAAGTAATATCTTGATTGATTTTAGCATTATGACTGATGAGAAGGTTTTATTATAGTCTATGCCTTAACATTGCCTAAAACACTTCAAAACTTGTTTTGATTTATATATACTTATTTTACCATTAATCTCTAGTTTTTCTTGAATACCATTTAAATCCAATAGGTTTTACATCAGCTGGAGGGTCCATTAAATCTAAACTTGATTTTGGTATATGGAATATATTACAAAAAACATGATTTTTTACCATTTAGGAGCATCCTTTCCATCTACTGCCTCCTTGTAGGTTAGAGGTTCATTATCTTAAATGGGAATGTGTCATCTAACTCAGTGAAAAGAAAACCATACCTATACGGCTCTCTAACCACCCTAATAGACCTACACAATACTTGTATCTTAGGAATATATTTATCTCCCACTATCTCTTGTGAAAATTGTTCTTTTACCAACTTTTTTCCATCTAGAGAATCAACGTCATCGAAGTAAATATTTATTCCACTCCTTCCTTTACAAAATTATTACCTATCAAGAAATATATCATGTCTCACCATAATCACTTAACTATATTAAGGGTTATATAGGTAATATCCTTTAGTTTTCTTAAGATAACCTATAAAGATGCACTTCATGCTTCAAGATGCTAGTTTTTTGTTAGATATTATCTTGAAAAATTCCTCACATCCCCATACTCATATGTGTGATAGAGAGAGTTTATTTCCATACCATAACTCATATGGAATCCGATATATTGATTTAGTTGGTACTCAATTTAGTGTATATACCACTATCTGCAGTAAATATCCCCAAAAGGATATTGGTATAGTCATATGTCTCATCATCAATCTTACCATATCAAGTAAGATAAAATTACTCTTTTCACTTTCACCATTATATAGAGGTGAATAATGAGGAGTGAGTTGAGATATTATCCTATACTCTTTTAAGTGACCGATGAATGTTTGTTTTATATAGTCCCCCTCGTGATCTAAGTAGAGTTTCTTAATCTTCCTACCAAGCTATTTTTCTACTTCATTTTGATATTCCTTATACATCTTAATGAAATTTGATTTATGCCTCCTTAAGTGGTTATAATACCATACCTAATAAAATAATCGGTAAAATTTATAGAGTAATAAAATCCACCCCTTACCTCTACTGGAGTGGAACGCATACATCAATATGAATAAATTCCAGTAGTTTTGTAGCTCTTTCTCCCTTCATAGTGAAAGGCGCCTCATTCATTTTACCTTGTAAATAAGAGTGACATACATCCAAGGGTTTTAACTCAAAAGAGTCTAAATACCCTACTTGATGTAATTTGTGTAAGTGTTTCTCATTTACATGACCAAACCTAAAGCACCACATGTGGGTATGATATAATTCATTCTTATTGGATTTTTAATTTATTTAAAAAATATTTTTTTCAAGTTCAAGTATATACAATCCATTGTTAATATTTTCCCTACCATTACATATGTTATCCTTATAAATGATACAACATTTACTTCCAAACATGAAATAAAATCCCAGTATCTAAAATCAACACTAAGAGTATGTTTCTAATAATAGAAGGTATATAATATAAAATTTTATGTATATAAAACAAACCAATAGGAAAAGTAATATGATAATATCCAACTTTCAATCCATCCAACCTTGCACCATTTCCTACTTGAAGATCTACATCACTCTTTTCAATCTTTCTTAATTTACTTAGTTCTGTATTTGAATACAAATGTGTGAGACACATGTTGTATCAAATACCCAACATGTATATATAGACATATTGCATTCAATGACACATATACCTGAATTATAATCATTTCCTTGATTCTTCTTCCCACCAGTGCAATTATTTTTCCAATATCCTTTCTTTCCACATTCAAATCTGACAACCTCCAGCTCACTGTTCTCCCACTATATCTTTCAATTCTTGGGGGTGGTATGTCAGTGTATTTGGATTAGACTTAACCTTTCCCTTCCTTATTTTGTTCACCCTAAGGAAAAAAGAATTATCATTCTTCATATTTTTATCTGTTGGTGAACTAAATCTAATAGATATGGGTGTGCCCTTTTCATGTTATTTATATTATAATTAACCATAAAATTCAAGAATATTGGTATTAAATAGAAAAAAATGAGATTAGTTTCTTATTGTTGGTTCAATTTTACCCCGAGTGTAACACCCCCTGATTTGAGGTATTTCCCTTTTTTTATAGAATTTTTAAAGTTAGGGGATGTTTTTAGTTAATATTTAGGTAAGTTTTTGGAAGGTTTCAAAAGGTTTTGTAAGCTTTTTTGGAGGGGAATAGTTTGATCATGGCTGGTATAAATTGAGACCAAATATCTAAGAAATTGTGTGAGGTGTTTAGGGGTTACTGGGTAGGCACATTATTTGGAAAAATCATTCATCTAACCATGAAAATTATAATTCTTTGGGAAAAAAGTCAATTTTCATCCTTAGTGCATGGTTTGTTACTCGAAAAACCTTATTCTTACTCTGTTTACCTAGGATCTCAATTTTTAATGTTCCCTTTGTAATTTTTTGGTGATCTTCAACCTTTATACTTAGATTTAAATGATCCTTTGAGTGTTTGATCTTGGAAAGAAAAGGTAAGAAATTTATTCTTCCTACCAATTCTATTATGCCTATTTTCTCTTGAACAAAACCCTAGAATGGGGGTTCCATGATCAAATCTATAGAATCAGACAAGTTTTAAAGGGATCTTCCTATGATTTATCATAGTAATGGGAGAATGATACTAGATATGGGAATTCATGTGGGGTTGGTTGCACCGAACAAACCCGAGGTAGGTGGTTTTTACATCTTTCCGCTTTTATTGGAATGTTAAGGATCTTAGGTTTATTGAAAATAACTTTCTTATTATTTTAAATGGTTTTACCCTACTAAAACTCTTCTAGATTTTCTTTTATTATTGGTCCCTTTAAATTTATTTGTGGGTGTTTCCCACAATGTGGTGGACAAATTGATTAAATGGGGTCTTCAAAGAAAGATAGTTTTGACTTGTGTTCTTGGAATAACTAGGTTGTGTTTATTCATGTACATATAGGGTTGATCATGGTCAAAAGTACCACCATAAAATAGGGAAAACATGGGACAAATCATGGTCATAAGTACCAATGTAAAATTAGTAAACATGGGATGGATCATGGTTAGAATTACCATCATCAATTTGGGTCACCAAGAAATGACTTGGTGAAAGGATGAATCACCACACACAGGTATAGGGAGGTTCATTTCATGCTTGTACATGTGTGTGTGGGTGTGAAAACATGGTTGGGTTATTCCAAATTAAAATGAATGAATTGATTATACTATTTTAAAGGAAAAAATCATCTTTAGTTATATTTATTTTTGAAAATTTATTCATCCACTTTATTGGATATTGTGAAAACCGATTTATCTGGTTTTGATATTCTCCATGTATATTTTATATTTTAGTAAGCTTACCTATTTCTAGTATTAGTGGCATGTGATAAAAGTTTATTTAGGGTTTCCTACTGGGTATGATTACTCACCCCTGTATATATTGATATTTTTTTGTGATAGAGGAATGGGGTTGGTTTCTTACTTCTCTAGTGTCACTCCTTGATGTCGTTATCTTATTTAGTAGAGACAGAGCTTTATAGTGGTTTAAATCTTGGTCGGGAGTGGTTCCACCTTATTTCCTGAGTATTTTAGTGATTTGGGGTTTTATTATTATTTATGATGTTCTACTATTACTCTAATGTCGGTCTTTGATACATTTATGTATTATTGGGTTTTGTTGCATGCATCATTTATATAAACATCTTTGGTTTCATTTATTTTGGATTTACAATGTGATGGTTTTGTGGGTGAATTAAGTAGGGTAAAAAATTTCCCCCTGTAACTATATGTTTAAAACCTTTACATTTATTTCCAAACTTTAGTTTCTAAGTAATGTCACCTAAGGTTAATATTACTTCTGACACGGTCTAAGCCAATGGGTCGAGTAGGGGTGTTACAAATGGCATCAGTTTGTTTACTCCTTGATTAGGGATGGTAACAACTAGATAGGACACATCGGGACTTGAAATGTATAGAATAAAAAGACATAGATAATCCTTTTATGTTGAACTTTAAGTTACCAGGGAATTCTGAGTACAAAAATTGTTGTTAAGTTCTTTTACCTAATTGTCAACTCATCATCATGGGTTTAACTGGTGAGTGTTAGGTACCATGCATTAGTATAGAGACTTGCCACTAGGATTTCATTATACATATGATTACTTGATTTTAGTACTATTATATTGTGATCTCTTTACTAATATATATAGTATAAAAATAAATAGATGAATAGTAAAAGTGTTTAATTGATAATTTTTGTAATGGTTTATAGAACGAACATGCCACTAGTAAGGATAATGAGAAACCAACGTGGGGGAGAAACTGAGAAAGTAGTTTCACCCAAATCACAGGTGAACCTGAATTTGATTCATAGTATTTTTCAATACTTTCAAGTTGTTAATAAGGGATATAGGATAGAGGAACCTCATTCGGTGAATCACTCAGTATAATTTCTAAAGAAGAACCCATTGATGTTTCATGGTGATTATAGAACTTAGAAAGTAGATGTATGGTTGAGTAGGATGACCAGGATTTTTTACTTCTTAGGGACTCTAGACAAAATGAATGTCAAACTAGCAATGTATATGCTTGAGGACCTAGAACTAGCATGGTGGAACTTAGCTTTCTAAGCTAGGTATGATTGATATCTCACTTAGAAAGGATTTTTGGGACTGTTCCACAAAAAATTATTTCAAGACATCTACCAAATAGTGAAGATAACCAAAATATTTTAATTGGAACAAGGAAGTATATCAGTGACTGAATATGTTGCAAAATTCACCTACCTTGTTCACTTTTCCCCAGAACTAGTTGCTAGTAAGAGGCCGAAAGCTCAGATATTTGAGGTGGGTCTCTGAATTGAGGTTCATTAAAAGTTGGTAATGTTACGTATTACTAACTATAAAAAAATAGTGAATAAGGAACTGATTTAATAAAGAGATCTTTTAGAAAATCCCAATGGAGGGGACTCCTTTTTCTATCCAGGTGTTGGTGTGAATTTCATCATGAGAAATAAACACAATAGGGGGAGTTACTCTTAGGTTAGTAAGGCACCAAATAATCAATCCACCAAATCAACCTCTTATCCACCAAGTCATAGAAATTAACTAAGCTATTTCTAGTGTGACTTGCTTACATATAAAAAGAAGGAATGTATTTCACCATCGAGGAATTTCTACCACTGTGACAAGAGAGGGAATCTCAAGAAGTATTTTTATAAATTTCTAAAATCAGTAGGTGGATCTAGCTCGAATCAGCCTCAAGCTTCATATGTTTCACTACTAGAATTTAGAGCTACGGCTACGGCGATATACCCACGGACAAAAGGAAACGTGGCTATATCCTGCTTATAGCAATGGAAATTTCGCTGTCTGTGTCAATTAACCCACCCCACTCCTCAATTTACTGTAACCCTCTCGTGCCCCTCCTCATCACGAATCTTCTCCCCGACGTTCCGCGATCCTCCTCCTCCGATGGGCCACCCAACCTCGCCATGATCATCCTCCTCCGGCGCGGCCACTCCACTTCCCCACTGTCGCTGCTCCGACGCGGACTCCCCACCTCCTCTGGCGACGTGCCTCCAATGCGGTCACCCCACTTCACCGTGATTCTCCTTCTTGGACGCTGCCCCGACACGGCTTCGACGCTGCCCCGACCGGCTCAGACGCGTCCACTCCACCTCTCGGGATCCTCCTTCCACGCGTCCACCCCCGATTCTTCTCCTCCGACACAAGGGCCCCACCTTTCCGATTTCTCAGTCGAACCAAGTCCTACCTTGGCATCCTCCTCCCGTGATTTTTCACTGACCCCACTCAGGGGACCCTAGCGAAATCCACCCTTCTTCAATTTCTCATGCGAAATCCCTACCTACTTCACTCCTTGCCTCGCCAGGTATTTTCTGAATTTCGGCTCCAACGTGGTATTTAGGTCTCATGTTTTCCCTTATCTAGATCGGTGGATCAATTTATTATAATATTGGGTTTCATGGAACTGACATCCAAGAGGAATGGTAATTTTTTTAATTAGGCATGTGATCCTAGTTCAGTTGTGACGTGACTTCTGGAGCTGAGAGATGGGTTGCAACTGGGTGGTACAGGAGCATACACCTATTGACTTTGACATAAGTTGAGTAAGCACAAACAATTCATGCATGGAAGTTGTGTATTTCTTAATCAGTGTTAGATGACAGAGGGTAGAGAATCGATGGAAATTTTAGCAAGATTCTCATAGGTGAGGTATCTCATAGCTTCAAATGAAACAGAGGAAGTGCCCTATGAAAAAGGGCTCTTTGGAAATATATTGGGTATGGTTATACCAGATCTTGGTTAAGGAAAAGTGTTTCCTAGGGTGATTTGATAATGGCTTGAAAGAAGTGGTATATAGATTTAGATTTGGATCTTCGAGGTGTTTCTTATGGGGCAATTTTAAGTAAATCCATGTGGTGGTGAGTGCACCAATGGATGGTGTGGAAGGTGATAATCTTTTTTTCTAGAAAACTCATCACATGCCAAGAATGGAATTATCATGCACAGAGAATGGGTATTGAGTAGTTTTTTGGTTATATCTTAAGAATGCATGGGTTTTGGATGAATCCAGTCATCATGTTTGGGGATAGACAGAATGTGGGTTGTGGTGCTTGGATTTTGATCAAGTGATGTTATGAAAAGGGTTATCCTATAGTGGAGAGAGTGACATCAGTCATGGGAAATATAAACCCATGAGGGTAGAGTTCTGGTTTTGGGAGACCAATAGGTAGTTATTTCAAATGGAAATTAGTTTCCAACAACCCAATTAGTACCTAAATTGAGTTGGTTTTTCTTGGAGATTAGAGTCCGAACATGGGCATTTGGGTTGAGTGGAAATAGTAAAGATCCAAGGTTTCTTTAGATTTGAAAATTAATTGGTTCTTATGGAAATCATAACATGGTATTGATTGACTAATGACTCAAATGAGGGAATCGCACTAGTTTTCGGACTTGGGGTGGTTTTGATGATCCAAATGTGTTAAATCATGGTTATGTCAAAGATGGAGATAGGGCTTGATGGTAGTATAGTTGGTGGAGGCCCAGACCTAAGAATTTCACCATGTTTCAAGAGTTTAATTCATTGGTCTATAATGTTGAACATGATGTGCCTCTTGAAATAGGGGGATTGGTAATTGAATGTTTTGAAAATGTGGTGACGTTTGGAGTCTATGCATCATCATCAGGATCAGGATGGCTTTTGATGAACCAATATGATTGGGTTAGGAAATGTCAGTGCTTTCAATAGAGTACAATGATAGGTTTATATGGTTGAAAATTTAACCTTAGATTCACACCATGATTTGGAATGAATATCAAAGTGCCAAGTTATAATAATGGAATTGAATTCACTTGTTATTTAGTTAAGAAGCATCTAGATAAATATGATATTGCTCAACAAGCTACTGTAATGTATACACCCTAATAGAATGGGGTGGTTGAGAGGTAAAGTAGAACCGTCAATAATATAACACAAACTATGGTGATCTCTAGTGGTATTACAATGTATAAAAAAAGTTTCCTTCTGAACTAAGTTATAAAAGGAAACCAACATTGAAGTATTTATGAGTCTTTGGTAGTAAGTTCTATATTCTTAACATGGAAGGGAATCAAGAAAAGTATATAAATAACACGATTAAGTTATATTTCATATATATTCTTTAAAATTTCCCATGAAGTGACTAAGGGCATGAAATATGCTTATGATGTCATTGTTGATAGATTATAAAAAGTTTTAAGAAGGATGGTCAATTATAAAAATGATCCATAAGATGGTCAATTATATAGAGGTTTGGATGATGTCATTGTGGAGATGATGTCCATAAGATGGTCAAAAGTACGGTTAATCATTTTTATAATTGACCATCCTTATTATAATTGAATGCAAAAGTAGCATGTATGATGTCATTGTTGATAGATAATTGACCATCATTCTTAAAACCTTTCTTTATTTCTAAGTGAGAAATCTTCAAGATACACTCTTTAAGTTTCTTTTTCAGCATGAACTCTATTTTTATATCTCTTTCATTTTCATCATTGCTTCTATCATCACTTTTGAATACTTCATTATTCACCTACTCAGTTAGTAGCATTTCACCATCTTCACTAGATGATTCTACCTCTTCATTATCCTTACTAAAATCACTATCTTCACACTTAGATAAAAAGTTTCACATCTTAAACTAGAGCAGTGTCTTAGAGCATATAATGTTCCCTTTGAGGGTAGGATTTTCAGTTAGTAGCATTTCACCATATTGACTAGATGATTCCACCTCTTCATTATCCTTACTAAAATTACTATCTACACACTTAGATAAAAAGTTTCACATCTTAAACTTAGATAAATTCTTACCTTTCCCATTAAAAGAATAATTTTATGCCTTATTCTTCAATTAATTTCTTGGAATATCATATTCATCTTCACTCTCTTAATTCAAGATGTTTACCAGCTTTCTTTTTCATTTGATCATAGAAACGTCAGTCACAACCAATTTCAGGGCCAACTTCCTCATATGTTTCGAAATCTTTCTGTCCTTTCCAAACTGTAAGGATTTCTTCACTGTCTTTCTCATTTGAATAACCCCTTCAGTGATGTCAGCATGTCGATGACTACTTAATTGGTTCCATCATTGACAGGGACAATTAATAATTATTTTTTGTCACTTGCTATTGTTTTTTTTTCTTATGCTAGATTCTGTTTAAGATTCATCCATTGAAGTTAAGGCATTATCTCTTATAATATATGTTTTTCTTGCTTGAAATGGAAATATTGTACGGATTTCCTTGAATTACTTTCATTCATGTATTCCTTTCTCTCAATCTATAAAAGTCTTTGTCTCAACTTAAGGTAAGGAGATTTCATCTTCTACATGGTATCAATGGGTTCTCTTTAAACTGAACCCTCCCTCTTTTTTTTCTCTCTCGTCTAGGGTTGCCAGAAAATCTTGCGGATTCCCGGTTCTATCCGGCCCTCCCTCCCAGAAGCCTCCCAGCTACGGATGGCCCCTTCCCGACACCACCCTTCCTCTGCCCTGCGGCCTCCAGCCTCCGGCCTCCCAGCCTACGTGGTGCCTCTCCAGGTCTCCGAACCACCCTTCTCAGTAGAGTTGTCTCTCTTCCAGCATCGATGTGGTCATAGGTGTAACTTTGAAAAACTTCATGTGAGAGACAAAAAGACCATCACTCTAGACTTTGAGTATCTCTGGAAGATCCTATCCTCAAAGAGAACATTATATGCTCTAAGACACTGCTCTAGTGTTCCAGGTTTAGTCTCCTCAAATTTCAGGCGACACCACAAGCAGATCTTTCAAAACTCCCACTTCTTCTAAACTCTAAACCTCATAGATCCAGACTTCAAGAATCTCTACCATATCTCTATTTCAATTTCATTGACTATTCACTGCACATGAGATAGATATTTGAAAATCAGATAATTCCCCCTTTATGAACTATATGTCGATTGATTTTTATCCTTGCATAATTATCAATGCCCAAGTCCCCTACCATGGGCTCAACTACAAAATTCTATAACTTTATATGTCTTGGCATCATGATATTAAAATGCACAACTACCATCAATGGATATAAGTTAAGATATAGCCTCACTTTTTTTTTAAACTATGGCTTTAGAGTAGAAAAACCCACGGTACCGACCTCCTATCGTTTTATTCGTGGGTTTAGAAACCCTCCCTCCGTCGTGACTCATCTCCATTCCCTCCCTCCATCGTGAGAATAATGGCCAATACATTTTTTGTCACAATAATATACTGGAAGACATATTCGATTGAAGCATTGAAATATTCTGAATGTATCCCTCCATTTTCTACCAGGATATGCTAATAGTATTCTTGTGAAGTGGTGGGGATATGTGCATAATTCCTGTTTTCTTCTGGAATATATTGGTAAACTTTCAATATTAGCTCATTCCCTATGATCGACAACTCTCTATTCCTAGAAAGATTTCCAAAGGGCCCTAATTTCAGAGTTTAGGGTGACAACCTATAGCACGACACCCTCAATAGTAGACTGAGGGGTAGCAATTGTATTTCCCTATGATCAACAACTCTCTATTCCTACAAAGAATGTTTGAATAATAGGTGCTTGGGAAGACCATGACATAGACAATGTTTCCATGAGGTTATAGAACTTTTAGAGATTATCATAAAAGAGATTTTCCAAGAAAATTAGCTTAGAAAAATTGAAATTAAAAATGGGTTATAGGATCTAGATATGACATGAATCAATTTTTAAAGCATGTATAAACTTGGTTAATGTTTTAAAACCATCCAACATATCCATTAGTTTTAAAGATTCCTGAAAACAGAAGCATATTTCAGTATTCTACATCATAGTTTGACACTTTAGCATGTAGTGGTAGGTCCATAGAAGCTTCCTACACCTGTTAAGCATGTTATACTTTTTACATTTTCAAACCCATGTTTTTATGCTCTTTGCAATGGTTGGTGCATCACCTGATAATATACTTTTGTTGAGCATGAGATTAAAAGAGAGATAAGGCGTGCTTACAAGTTAACTAGGATGAATTGTTTTTATTCACAAGCATAAGAATGAGGATATGATTACATGAGTGTAGATTATTAGATGCTTTCAGCCACCTATGTTCAATATATGAGTAGTTATTCAATTTGACATTACCGTTTATCTGCTTATAGGGTGCTTCTTCTGGTGCAAGATCCCAAACAACTGACTCAGGTACTATATCAATGTCATCATTGTACCTAACGGTATGTAATAACTTATTCCATCATGCTTTTTGTTTTATGTACTCTGAATTATTTATTCAAATTACAAAATTGTAAATGTGCTTTTCAAATATTCTCTTAATGAAAAATTTTATCTTATGCAATTTAATTTCTCCATGCATCCAAATCTAACATATCATTCTTTATACATTGAACATCAACTATTCTCTATACTTTCAAGGGAGTTATATGATTATTAGCTGATTTATTGTATTTATTACTCAGCTCGATTGTATTATTATCACATGATCATCAGTAGTTGCATTTTTTTTGGTGCTCCAACTCTTGTGTATGTAGATTCATATCATATTCTTTCAAATTTTCTACTACCGGGTATGTTATACCTGAATCGTCTGATCATAGGGTGTCTACTTAGCGTACAATTTTATTGGACCATCCGATGATCCTCCATTGCATATTGTATTCTCACAGCGCATATTCTTTCCTCTGATTGCAGTGTACTCCATCCGATGATCAATCCGATATTCTCACTCTGCCCATTCGTGTCATTGCACGACCCCTTCATTTGGTTTTTTACATTAAAATTCTCATACTGTGTCTGGTTATCTTGAACCATTTCATCTATGATTATAACCTTCTGATAGTTACTGCATGCCGAAGTATTTCTAGATCGCCTCTATCCGAGCAATGGAGTCTTGGTTTATCCGAGCATCTCGGTCGGTGTATTTATGTCTGAACATCCCCCCTGCCCGCAACACCCCCCCTTCCGCCTTCGAATCAGCCCACACCATCCCCCCAACACCTGCAACCAGCCCCTTTCAACCAGCATTCCAGCCTCCTCCTGCTCCCTTCGCTCCTGGTCTGAAGATGTTGCCCCGCGGATGTCGCTGGATTGGGCCAACATGTTGTGGTCACGTTGCGGTCATGCCGCGGTCACGCCGCGGTCACGCCGCAGTCACTCCGCGGTCACTCTGCGGTCACACCGAGGTCACGCCGCGGTCACGCCGCGGTCACGCCGCGGTCACGCCGCGGTCACGCCGCGGTCACGCCGCGGTCACGCCGCGGTCACGCCGCGGTCACGCCGCGGTCACGCCGCCGTCACGCCGCGGTCACGCCGCAGTCACGCCGTGATTTGGCCCTGCTCCAGCCACATCCAGCCCACACCAGCCCCCTTCCACCTTCATTTCATCCCGCTGCCACCAGCATTCCAGCCCGCAACACCCCCCCACCCCCCCCCCCCCACCACCTTCGAATCAGCCCGAACCATCCCCCCAACACCTGTAACCATCCCCCTTCCACCCGCATTCCAGCCTCCTCCCGCTCCCTTCGCTCCTGGTCGGAAGATGCTGCCCCGCAGATGTCGCTGGATCGGGCCAACACGCTGTGGTCACGCCGCGTCACGCCACGATCACGCCGCGGTCACGCCGCGGTCACGTCGCGGTCACGCCGCAGTCACGCCGTCATTTGGCCCTGCTCCAGCCACATCCAGCCCACACCAGCCCCCTTCCACCTTCATTTCAGCCCGCTGCCACCAGCATTCCAGCCCGCAACAGCCCCCCCCCCCCCCCACCACCACCTTCGAATCATCCCGCACCATCCCCCCAACACCTGCAACCATCCCCCTTCCACCCTCATTTCAGCCTCCTCCCGCTCCCTTCGCTCCTGGATGGAAGATGTTGCCCCGCGGATGTCGCTGGATCGGGCCAACACGCTGCGGTCACACCGCGGTCACGCCGCGGTCACTCCGCGGTCACGCTGCGGTCACTCTGCGGTCACGCTGCGGTCACGCCGCAGTCACGCCGTGATTTGGCCCTGCTCCAGCCACATCCAGCCCACACCAGCCCCCTTCCACCTTCATTTCAGCCCGCTGCCACCAACATTCCAGCCCGCAACAGCCCCCCCCCCACCACCTTCGAATCAGCCCGCACCATCCCCCAACACCTGCAACCAGCCCCCTTCCACCCGCATTCCAGCCTCCTCACGCTCCCTTCGCTCCTGGCCGGAAGATGCTGCCCCGCGGATGTCGCTGGATCGGGCCAACACGCTGCAGTCACGCCGCGGTCACGCCGCGGTCACGCCGCGGTCACGCCACAGTCACGCCGCGGTCACGCCGCAGTCACGCCGTAGTCATGCCGTGATTTGGCCCTGCTCCAGCCACATCCAGCCCACACTAGCCCCCTTCCACCTTCATTTCAGCCCGCTTCCATCGGCATTCCAGCCCGCAACAGCCCCCCTGCCACCTTCGAATCTGCCCACACCATCCCCCCAACACCTGCAACCAGCCCCCTTCCACCAGTATTCCAGCCTCCTCCCGCTTCCTTCGCTCCCAGCCAGAAGATGCTGCCCCGCGGATGTCACTGGATCGGGTCAACACGTTGTGGTCACGCCGCGGTCACGCCGAGGTCACACCGTGGTATTAATATTTTTCCCTTTCAGAGCATCTTTCAATGAAGTATTAATAGAGGATGGCTTGCAGAATTTCTGTACAATTCTGCACTTATCAGTGGCATGGCCTATCATCATGCAATGCTCATTGTACTTTGGTATGTTTTCTAATACAAAACATACCTCAATAAGATGATCATTTATATCAATAGAAACACATTCCAGGGAGTGTAGAAAGAGGCAGGGGGAGGGGTGTCTGGTAGGGTGGGTGTCCAGCAGGGGGGGAGGGGTGTCCAGGGGGTGCAGGGGGTGTCCAGTGGGGTTGTCCAGTTGGGGCATGGGGGCTGTCCAGTGGGGTGCAGGGGGCAGGGTGCAGGGGGCAGGGGTGTCCAGTAGGGGGAGGGGTGTCCAGTAGGGGGAGGGGCTGTCCAAGCAGGGGGAGGGGTGTCCGGCAGGGGGGGAGGGCTGTCCAGGGGGTGCAGGGGGTGTCTAGTGGGGCTGTCTAGTTGGGGCATGGGGGCTATCCAGTGGGGTGCAGGGGGGGCATGGGGGACTAAGGGGGGCATGGGGGTGTTCAAGGGGGTTGTCCAGGGGGTTGCAAGGGGGTGCAAGAGGGCTGTCCAGGAACCTAAGCCCATGCAGGTTATGAATGTCTCTATAGAGAAAATGCAGTGTTGTCCAGATCTAGAAAATATCATAAAACATCCCACAGATACTTCACAGGAACCAGGTATAACTATTTCACCACCTATAGATAGTGAGCATGGTGCTATAAAATCTGGTAACTCTATTTCAAATCATAATTCCAATGTTTTGTTTAATGCAGTACTACATGAAATCTGATGATTTATGTTGATGACATGATTACAATTTGAAAGAACATGAGCCTCATAATTATTGTAAAATCACAAAATAATGGTAAGTTTGAAGTGAAAGACTTAGGCATAGCTAATAAAACCTTAGGCATTGAAATTTTTAGAGATAGACCAAATAAATTTTCTTACTTATCTCAAAATGGTTAAATATTAAATATTAAAAATAGACACATGTTTGAATCTCTCAAAATTTCCAATGTACTCCTAGTAAAACACTTTAAATTTTCTTTAACACAAAAACCCATTTCTGATGATGATATTCAATTTATGTGTAAAATCCATTATGATAATATTTTTGGTAGCATTATGTACTCTGATTTCCATGGGACCTGATATTGCCTATGAAATC